>OU696582.1:997500-1067500 GCA_916048095.2 Sacculina carcini | reverse complement strand
AATAAGTCGGTGTCGTCACTGTCGCGAACCTGTTGTGTACACGTACACGTACATGTACACGTACACGTACACACACTTGATTCATGCTTTAGACATCGAATGAGTGTGCAAAAGTTAGATAGGGATGATTGAATAGTTTCGGATATTTCAGGCAAGGAGTCATGGAAAAAACTGAAAAGGACTAGATGTTTGAGAGATGTTAACAAGTATAGTTTCCCATATACAGGTGTGTTGATGATGTCTGGAATCAGCTAGGGGAGGATATTGTAGGAGCTAATAGTGTAGGAGCATTTTAAAGAAAGACTAGATAGCGTGAAATACTGGGAATTTCAAGGAAGATAGGTTACTAGAGGGTTGGTTGGAGACAGGACAGCATAGCTCATCTCCTGTGCTAAGCAAATAGATGAGTACAAATAGCTGAGTACATACACCCAGATACATACACATGCACACTCACACATACATACATACACACGCGTCTATCTACTGTCTAGTTAACGTTTGAAATGTGTTTGTGTGTGTTTGTTTTGGCAATACATTTTTGAACTCGATCTTAAGGACTTATTACTATTATTACTAATTACAGGCAAGTCCAGTAGCATGGGAAGAGTGTAGGCACTATTACCACCCTGCGGTGGCCCCATGTGTACTGGAAGCACTCAAAAGATGTACAGATAGAAAAATAATTCAAAAAGTAAAGATTTCAATCAGGAAGATTAAAGTTAATAAAGAAGCAAAATAAATGAAAAAAACAACTAATCAAATGAAATTATCAAATCAAAAGGCTACACACACACACACACACACACACAACATTCCTCAAATACGAGCCCACGCCGGGCGTAAACGTCTCAATTACGACACCACCAAATTATATCCTGTTTGAATTTGAAAGTCGTGAAGAATGTATTGAGAATTTTCAATAAACGCCTAATTATTTATATGACCACTGACACAGTACGTACACATTTGAGCAGTTTGATTTCATCCACAGCCGTTTCCGAGTAATGGTCGGCACTTTTGACCACCTTCATTGCGACAAACCGCTCACCCCTGCCCAAACACACACACACACACACACACACACACACACACACACACAGTGGTTCTTAACCTGTGTGGAATTCCCCACTGACGGAGAATGGAAGAGTTGTCAAGTGGGAAGCTAAAGGTCGGACAGAACAGGACAACTATGTGTGTGTTTTTATCAATTCAAATTCGGTTATCTTTGTTTCTAAAGACATCTTGGCATTTACTTTGATGAAACAACAGAATTTATTGAATTTATCAGCGCTGTGTTGTGTGGAAAATGAAGAGATGGCTCATTAAGAAGTGGGGAATCAGTGAGAAAAAAGGTTATTTGAGCCAAAAACAAGAGAGTAAAAGAGAAATGACCAGATTAGAACACATTAAAATCTGCTGGATCAGGGTTTCTTAACCGTGGTGTTCGCGCCCCAAAGAGGTGCTGACCTGGATGCTAGGGGATACGAGGATTCCTGTAAATATATAAAGAAGTTATATATTTAACCAATGCATTATATATTTCGTGAAACACGTAGTTTTGCTTAATCCTCTTAGAGGAGTTGTATGAATGAATATTAAATGAAACAAAGTTTTGGTTATTACACCGTTTGTATTTTTTTATATTTTCGTACACAACTATCAAGAATCCAAGGGGTGCGAGCACTGAGAATGAGGTTGAGAACCACTGATCCAGATGCACACGCAAGAGCGGCTGCTACGTGAAAGATGATAAGCAAAGCTGCACAGTTGCTACCTGTTGTCCCAGCATAGCCAGACAGTACTGAAGTGACCCCAGCCTAGCTTTCTGATCACGTGGTAGCGATTGTTGAACACATCACCAATCTGTACCGGGTGATAACCACCTACACACACACACGCACGCACAAACACATGTACACACACACACCTATGAACATAATCATATACACACGTTTACACTTGGCATTAAGTAGATATGTATATAAAACCTTGCACCTAGGAGCCGCAAACACATATACACACACAAATATACAAACACGCATACACATCCACATAAATACATAGTCTTGCAATGATGCAAACACCAATTTGATCCGTGCAAGGTGGGACATACGAGCTTTTGACTCAGTAGTCCTGCACACTACACATCGGTGAAAACACACACACACTCACTCACGCACATGCATACTGATAGCATAAGCCCGTAGTGCCTTATCAACGAACATCTTGAAGACACTGCAAACAACATGTACTTAAACAAGCAGCGAAAATACAGTACCCAACAATATTGACGAGGAAAATTATAAATGAATACCAATGTGTGTGTGTGTGTCTGTGTCTGTGTGTGTGTCTGTGTGTGTGTGTGTGTGTGTGTGTGTGTGTGTGTCTGTGTGTGTGTGTGTGTGTGTGTCTGTGTGTGTGCGTGAATGCAGTACACTCTGCAATGAAGTCACGGAGTACATCGCAAGATACGCTGCAATAATATGGCGAATTTTAAGCATGCACAACCACAACCACTGTCACCAGTCATATGTACTGCTATTGAACCAAACACACACACACACACACACACACACACACACACACACACACACACACACTCGAAGACAATTCGTCATTGATTTGACATACACACACACAGAAAATGTGTGTATCTGTATGCATGTGTGTGTGTGTGTGTACCTGAGTGCTAACAAAGCGCTCAAGGCACCTTGCTAAGACAGCCAAACACACGCGCACACACACATACATACACACAGGTATACGCACACAGATAGACACACGGACACACACACAGATAGACACACGGACACACATACACACACACAGGTATACGCACACAGATAGACACACATACACACGCAGACGCCTTCATGCGAAACAGAAGCCAGTGTCAAACGGCCAGCTTAAATCAATGGAAAGAATGGAAATCAGGACACTCAATGAATGCAATGAGTTCTCGCTGGCTCGCCAATTATGTCGAGTCCTAGTATTGAATCACAAACGATCACGGACGCTTCACTTCGAGATGCTGTGTTTTGATTTTCAGGTGATAATACAGGTGTGTCTCACAGTGGAAGCGACACACACTCCCTGAGCCGATGCGAGGTCTTATGTCCCTCCAACCTCGAAGGCAATGATCGAGACATGCATTAGAAATAAATCACCATCATAATAGAGGTACGACTTTGAGAAAATGCAGTTACGAGCAGCTTGGTCTCTCGGGGTTTTTTATGCGCTACTTCACGATAATTTCTAGTATTATGCGTGAGGCAACGAGGCTCCTCGGAGCTGTCCCGGTCGGGGGCAGGATTCACACACATACACATACACACACACATACCTGGCTTGTAGTCGGACGGTGATTCTTGTTCGTCGTAGTCGGAATCGAGAACGTCCTCTTCTAATTCCGAGTCGGGATCGTCGCGATCCTCGGTCAAGCCATTGGTGGGCTCCTCCTCGCTGTATAAACTGCGGTTCTCCGAGATGCTCGTCTCTGTGCGCGACGACTCCGTTCTGACAACACAATGTCACGTGTGCAATGGTGTAAATATACACAAGCCACTGCGACATCCATGTACACATTCACAAACAGTCAAAATGACTACACACAATCGCGCGTTCGTTCGAAATTAATCGACTCGCAAACAAGTCATGACCACTCGCCCTTACAGCATGTAACCTTACAGTATGATGCCGCTTGATGGCCATACAAAATCAGACAAACATACGAGTGGAAATGAATTAGTAAATTAGTAATTATCCCTGTCTCTAAAAAACATGGAATCAGGAGATGTAACAAGGAATATTCTTAATATCCTCGCATATCGTCGCCGTTCTCACGAGTAGCTCAGTGGTTAGGCTGGCTGAACTCTCGTGTCAGAGGTTGACGGTTCGAATCCCGGCCCGGGTTCGTTCATCAACACCTCCGCTTGAGTCTACCGGGAGTCGCCACTGTAGATGGGCACGAAGTGGGGCGCGCCATATAGTCTCAACTGGCTGGTGCGCGCTTAAAAAACGACAATAACAATAACAATCCTGGCGGATCGAATGCTGGTCGGAATTGGTTCATTACAACACAGCCAAACACCGTCAGTCTGTTGGCAGTTAGATCTGCAGATTGGCCCACAGTGGGGCAATGCATATAGTCTCAACTAACTGCCGTGCACGCTCAACAAATTCCAATAAAAACACGTCTATTGCAATGCAAACCACACCCTACATTAGCAAGATATTATTATTATTATTAATTGCAGGCAAATCCAGTAGCATGGGAAGAGTACAAGCACTATTACCGCCCTGAGGTGGTCCTATGTACCGGAAGCTAACCAAAGGATGTAGAGGGAAAGATATTTCAAAAAGTAAAGAATTCCAGAAGAGAGTTCGAAAACAAAGTAATAAATAACAATGAACAATTCATCCGATAAAACTCCATAATGTCACTCCGTCCACATTCCTCAAAAAATAACAATTGAAAATAAATAAATATACGAAGTTATTGGTGTAGTGCGGTGTCATTGAAGAACGCAGATCGCAGTAACGCAGATCAACGCGCCTCTGCTGGATGCACATTGTTCCCATGTTGTTTCGACACAGATACAGTGGAGCAAGAAGCATGAAGCAAGAACCAATAATATTGCTCATATCCAGAAAACTAGATCAGCTCTTGAAACACCACTGTTGAAATCAACTCCAGGAGAAAACTACACGCTCACTGATCACTTCATCTAAACTGCAGCTCCACACATGATACGCCAACAAAACCGGAGCAATTCGCACGATTCTCTACACCGTGAATTCCATGAGAAGAAGACAACCAGATATCTCTCCGACGGTGGCGGTGCCAAAGGGGTATTGGAGGGGATGAAGCCCCCATAAAATGTGTCAAGCCCCCTCCCAAGACAAATGCTTACTATGAACATTTCGGGTGCAGTCCTAAAAAACCCTGCATCTTTTTCCTTAGACCCTGCTCAGCCCCCCACAGGAAAATTCTGGCGTCGCCACTGCTCTTCGACAACAACCACTCGACTATCACGACGTATCAAGCACCAAACACAGACACACACACACACACACACACACACACACAGAATGCCTGCAACCGACACCGACTTGCCGATTTGGTGAAGTTGCGGAGACGAGGAGACGTGGCGTTTGCGACGTGACGGAGACGGCTGCGAATATGAGTCTAGCAGATGATCCATGCTGCTCACCAGTGGTCGCAACACGTGGCGCGTGCACACACAGACACACGTGACCACGTGCAAGCACCACACAGGCAGTAGACGTGGCCACGTAAAGGGCACGGAGCACACAAGAGTCTCAACAAATGTCACCATTTCTGAACGAAACACTACCTGCACAATAGCACATTGCCAATTCCACCAAGCAGGCACACGAGTAATGGAGTACACACACACACACGCGTGTAGAGAAAACCAATGCCACAATGCGTTGTGAGCTTGGAACAAAAGCAGCACTGGAAGAAAGAGTGAAGGAACGAAACAAGAAGAGTACATGAGCACCGTGTACACACACACAGAGAGAGAGAGAGAGAGACGAAAAACAGCATCAGCATGCAAAACCCACAATCACTCCATCGACACACACACCTTCATAATGATTCAACCAAATACTAACACGCACACAGTCACGGCCTTCATACTCGCTGTATATGCAGCAATGCATGCGATATAATCCACCTATTGCCATATTTACAGTGGCATACTGCACTACGAACCGCCAGTCGAGATACGAACAAGCCCAACATTAGCACTATCGTTGTATTTGCAGGTGTTTGTGAGTAGTTGTAATTCGACTTCACCTGATTTCATTAGCACAGTGCATTTTTCTTGTCTCGTCCTATCCCTCATCTTTCTCTGTTTCTCGAATATTTGTTTCTTGAAGTGCATCGGGGATGCACTTGACATCATTCACGCCACTTTCATTTCATCTTATTCATTGACTTGAATCATAACAATAACACAAAAGCAGGCAGTGATGATCACATGATTGACCAGACATTACCAACAGGATCGTGATATACGTGGTGATCCACAGTGGTCCGGTGAGCAGGTCACCATCACACACGTATCAGAATCGGTCAGAATCAGTTTGTTCAGAGACTAAATGACGCGCTCCAATGTGCGGCGGGAGACTCCCGGTAGACTCAAGCGAAGGTGCTCACAGCGGACCTCTGACAAGAGAGTTCAGCGCTTCAACCACTGAGCTCATTCAGGGAAGCTCATTCAGAATCCCAAAATGAAAAGAAAACCAAGATGACAGGTGCTAGCGGCGCATTGCTCAGTTGAACCATACAAGCACCATGCCTCATCAATATATGAGAGATACGACGAACCAATCGAAACGATCAATATAGAACAACAGGATGAACTCGGACGTTCGGACTATGATATGGTCGGTCAAAATCGCCCGACACATACAAGTCACCACAGCGAACCACACGCAGCGATATTTGGCCTTGATGCAAGACAACCACAAAAGCGCATGCAATACGCGCAAAACACTGAATCACATGCAACCACACGGGTGGACGCAGTATTGATCACTTGAGTCGGTCAGTCCAATATAGATTGGCACACTGCCGGCGCTTATATGCCACGAAAAATTGACAGCGACTCTGAAGCGGCAGTGTATCGTGCACCACTCATACATTACTCGCACACACGAGGAATTAGTCATTAGCAAGTTCACATGACTAGACACCAACAAAAAGCTGAATAGCCCGGATAAAAAGTTCCCATAAAATAGCCGATTTTAGGAAAAACCTCAAATATCACATTTTACAGTGAGTTCACCTACTGCACAATCGTGACGGGAAATTTTTTAGCGTCATCCAATTTCGTGCTGGTTAAATTAGTGGTGGCAAATACCGTGAAGGTGATCCCGAACGTTTCGCACGTAAAATTCTAATATTGCATGAGAGGCAGTTTAAAATTCAAACTCGTACTCGTAATAAATAAGTTAATTATATGATTTATTATAATAATAACTTTATTATTATTATTATTCTATTTTTATTAATTATTTATTATCAAAATTTTGTCTATTTACTCGTGTTTAACTCCAAAACTTGTACTCATAAGCGTTAAAACACGAGTTTGAGCAACAATATTGATGTTAGTTAATAGCGAATAAAATACACTTTCAAATAAACATATAATATATGCGTGACAAATATTCTTAACTACTATTAAAACCAAATTTGAAGGTCTGAAAATTACATGCGATTCTTGGCGTCAATTAATCGACGTATTCTGTCCATTAAAATATACATAATCAGAGAGCAACTGGTATTGACAATCCGAATCCGACCTTGGCATTATTCTGAGCCAACACACAACCAACACTAGCAGCAGAAACCAACACCCAAACAAAACCACCAAGATTGAAGACACGCCAGTCTACTGTGATTCATTCACCTGGTGACCAGACGACAGAAAGCCCGCTGCGGTAGCTGGGTGTGAACGATGGATGCACTGTCCAGCACACAATCAACACCACTGCCTTCAACGCCGGCACCACCAAGCTCCGGACAATAGGACAGGTCGTCAACATCGAGCAGATCCTTGTCGGTGCTGGATGCCGCTGACTCTTCGTCCTCCTCATCATCATCATCATCCTCATGACAGGCAGAGGTTGAGTGTGGCGACATGCTGCGGTGATGAGCGGCGAACACGCCGAGATGCGACGAGCTGCGACGCACAGCGCCAAAACCGCCAGAATAATCATGCTGGTAGTGGTCGCGCGTGTCTTGATCGCTCTGCTCATCGATACCCACCGCGTCACACGGCCGAGGCGCACGCTGAGATAGCAGAACATCACAGGCAATGTTCGAATAACTAGCATTGTCATCGGTAACGTCGCAAGTAGGCGAAGTCAGACTACCCAAGCGCCACCGTTCCTCAGACAAATCACACCATGGTGGAGCATCTGCTCGAATATGACAAAATTCCACATTATCGTCATCTGTTGCAGCCTCCACCGACAGAACAGCAGGTAGAAGCGACAACGCAGCTGCATTGTCTGCACGTGCCAAGCTGTGATTGCACGCGCTGTGCCTCGAGTGAGAGGGAACTACTGTTGATGGACTCTTGTCACCGGCTGATAATACGTTGAACGTCGGACGCTTCTCGTCGGCATTCAACTCGGCGACACAACCGGCCGGGTCCACGTGAGGCAAATAGAAGCAAGTGGGATCACACCCACCTCCGGCTGACACAACACGGTCGATGCATGGTTGTTGATGGTAAGTCAACGATGACGAAAGACACGTAAGTATCGGCTCATCTGTCTGCTCGGCGGACACAGACAGGCGCTGCCACTGGTCGGTGCCGGACCGGCCGCTTACACTGCCAGACACCAGCGCTAGAGGGGGAGAGGGCGGTGATAACACAGCGTGCGACGACAGGCAAGTTGCATCGATCGTCGGTGCCAATGATACAACGGCGGTCGTCACTGCATCGTCAACAACAGCTGATGCCGGTTGCGATAACGCACTCGCCCACCACGGCGGCACAGTCGGCGCACATGCAACGTCGTCAGCTGATGATGATGATGATGCTGATGATGAGTCATACATGCTACTGCGTACTGCCGACGCCCGGCTAACAGCGTCAGTCACAATGCCACACACAAGTTGGTGGAAGTAATCATGTACGGACGCAAAACACGCGGCACGACTACAACCATGGCGCGGCAGCACACACGGGCTATCAACGTGTTCGTCGTTGCACCGTCGAGATGACGACGTATCACACATGGCGGCAATATCACGACCGATACTGCCGCCGTCCAGACCACAAGCCGAGGGAATGTTGCACATCAGACGACAACACAGTTGTTCAGCCTCACCACAAGTGACATTGGTCGCCTGCACGTCCTCACTGCACTGTGCTACACTGTCTCGACACTCCAGCCTAGCCTGCTGGCAACTGAGAACGGTTGCGTCCTCACCGACTACGCTGCCTGATCCGGGGCGCCCGAGTGGCGTGACAACATCAGTGGCGGATTGCACAAGGTTATCGCTGCTGTTGAGTTCGTCGGCTGTTGTGGCCGGTGATTGGTGATCGTAGCGGCGACTCCACGACGATCCGGCACCGCATGACGCAGTGATCGTACCGTTCTGCTGCTGTGAACAACGAGGAAGACGCGCAGAAGGAAGGGAGGACAGATGAGCAGACGACAGGGTTTCCAACTGTGTTGGCCGCCGCCGCCGCTGTCGCAGCCACCGAGTCACCCCGGCATCGATCCAATTGACCAGCAGTTCGACGGAGGTGAGTACAACGGCAACGAGCGCGGCCGTCACCATCAGCGAGCCACACTTGGGCCACTCGTCAAGTAGCCACGACACGACGCTGCACCGCACCTCATCGTCTCGCCACATTGCATTAGCGCACACTCACACTGGCGCTCGCTCTTACACACACAGTCCCTTTGAGAATGAATGCGTGCGTGTTTGTGTGGGTGTAAGTATGGATAACTGAGACACGCACGCACACACACACACACACACACAATCCAAATCTTTGTGTAGTGTTACATTACACATTCACACACACTGACTGACTGACTGGCTGACGCACATGCCACGCCACTAACAATGACAACAAAACACCGACTGACACACACACACATGCATGCAGTAGATGTCAGCTGTGTAGAGTGTTTTGCGTGCGTGTGTGTGTGTGTGTGTGTGTGTGTGTGTTTGTGTGTGTGTGTGTCGCAGTTCGACCGCAAGCACGCACTAGTCTCGCACAATCCTCGATCAAAGACAACCTACAGCATCGTCGGTGTTGGTGGGCACCCGACGAAACGGAGGAGAAGCAGAGCGAAAGACAGCGAGAGAGAGAAAGAGGGGAGAGAGAAAAGCGTCGTGTTCCTCCCTCGGCCACTGGCAACGCAACGCGCCAAAATAAACGAGCAGAGGTCACTCGCTGTAAGCACGCAAGCACGAAAGCGGCGAGCAGTAATTGAGTGAGAGGAACAGGCAACAAAGTCAGGTCATTCATGACGAGCCACGCTCCAACGCTCAAAATGTTCGTCCCACTTGCAGATCTGAACAAACTTGGCAATCACCAATTCTCACCAGATTTCCAACCACCTCAACGTCCAACCATGAATTGGCATCATTACAACAAGTCATTCAGCAATTGTCGCAGCAGAAAGACATTTGCGTGCTGATGTCAGCCACTTCACAACGCCTCGATATTGATCGTAAACACCGCGAAAGAGCCTGTTCGCCCAGCCGAACGCATAAGGAAAAAACGAAACAAGTTTCCAGATCAATCACACCGATTTAGCGGCGTGTGTGTGTGTGTGTGTGTGTGTGTGATAAGTGGATTATGAACGCACATGTATCGACGTGATGAGCAATTATCAGCACTTTTCCTTGTATAGTACACACACACACACACACACACACACACACACACACACACACACGAACACAAACATCCATAGAAGACGAGCAATTAACAATAGCAAAAAATACAACCAAAATTTCCAAATGTCAGCAGAATCATTGTGAAATATGGTACTTGTATTGCACCGACATTAGAAATACATGTATATGTCTACATCCTAGACGCATTATGTACAGCTAACGATGATGCAGTGATACGAAGTGATCAAACTGTAATAACTACCTTGCTAGGGAAATTACACATTCAAGGCACCTGCTAATCCCAGATAACTGATCGAAATCATTGTATCAAGCTATAGTGGCGGCGCCAAGCCGCCCCCCCCCCCCAAAATATACCAAGCCCCCCCCCCCCCCAAATGATAACCATGGACATTAAAATTTCTTACCACTGTAAATGAGGTCCTGTAATTTTGGTTCAACTTCGAGAACTGAATCAGTGTGCTCCAGTCCCTTATTATAATATTATGTAGTCAGTGTTCGAGTGTAGCTCTTCATGCTTCACCAAGCCCTCTCAATTGTGTCCTTAGCCCCCCCTCAGTTCCCCCGTGGGAAAAATCCAGGCGCCGCTACTGGCAAGCTATGTAGTCCATGCTAGCAGTAACGGATTATCCATGATACAGACACAAAACACGCCATCTCTGGCAGTCTAAAACACTTTCAAATAATCGATTCTAGCGGGATTTCATTGAGAAGAAAATTCCTTAATTACTAGCAACAAATTATCAATTATGTATCATATTTGTACAATAATATAAATTTATTACAAGTTCCAGCCACATTTGAAATATTATCTTGAAATTTGATTTAAAGTCTGAACAGCAATGAACGGCTTAGCAAAGTGCAGTGTCATCTATTTGCTATTTGCTATTACGCTATTTGCTACTGATTCGCAATCCAGCCCCAGTTTGTTGGCGGGGCACTGGTTCGAGTCTGGACAGAGGGCAAATGTGTCCTCACACATCAAGTGCGCCTGTGTATGAAATACGCGTGAACCAATTCAGCCAAGCCTGTGGCATACTGACACTGAAAACCAGGAAATAACAATAAGAAACTGCAGCACACATCGCATTCAACGACCGCTTACAGGAGAACACCCACGAACGCATCCCGACATAGATGTCAACAAGAACAAAATATCCATATTACCGACATCATAATGACAGACTGAATTATAGTATTGTATATTCATATAGTTCCATGGTATTCGCTGGAGTACAATTTTTATCAATTGTGTCGCACACCGCATAGGACGACATTTCTCGGGGACATTCCCCAAAGGATCCAAAGACCCCGGTTTTGAGAGTCACTGCATTAGCATACCGCCTGGGCAAATGGCATCACATTCCAACCGAAAGCCCAGCTTAAACTCTAGTAATGATCAACAGGATACAGTACGCGCGAGCACCAGTCACAGGTGGATCAGGGACGGGAGAAGAAGTCGGGAAGGGGGTTGAAGGTTGAAGACCTCAAGTGACAGCTGCTACACGGGAAGAAGTCGGAGCTTATGAACACACACAGGTGTGCCCCGTGCAGCTCGCTGCCGCCGCAGAACCGACCCTCTCCAAGCTATGACACCACAAGGACGGAAGACGTATTAGAGAGGGTCATCTCCTCAGACTGCATGGCACAACATATGACTGATATCTGGTACCATTTACTGCTGGGTGGAAAGAGACTGTTGGATTATAGCATTCGCCAAATGAAAATTCTCCTCCGCCGGGATTCGAACCACGGACTTCCCGCTCGTGAAGCGGGTGTGCTACCACTCCACCACGGGGGTATAAACCTGGCTATTTTTGTCCACGATCAATCTCCTGTATGATCTATGGTGCTAATTAAACAGACGCAGCACTTTCTGCGTTGAGCAAGCCTCGACAGCCGAAATTCATGCAAATGACTCCCGCTTTGTAACATAGCAATAAGCGGCCCATAACGTCTTTCGTCGAGTCATAACAAAAACACACACTAATTCATACACCAACGCGATTTCGTCTCTGTATGTGTGTGTGTGATCGTGGGTGTAGACATCCATGTTACGATATCACCTGATGTGATGTACCTGGCAATATTATGGAGGTGACGTTATTAACGTGGGCACATACACACATTGTGTGTGTGTGTGTGAGTGTGTGTGTGTGTGTGTGTGTGTGTGTGTGTGTGTGTGTGTGTGTGTGTGTGTGTCTGTGTGTGTGTGAGTGTGAAAACAATCAGCTGTACCAAGGTCACACACACGCACATAAATACACACAGCGTATAAACAAACCAGCAATTCGTGACATGCCTACATTATATCTACCTGCAAACACACACACACACATACACACACACACATATGTGTGTGTGTGTGTGTGTGTGTTCACATACGCATAGGAGAAAGAAAGAAGAAAAATGGGTTAGTGAATATATGCACACACACAGAAAGACACACACGCACACACAAACGTGCGTGTGAAATTGTGTGTACGACTGCAACTCTATATACACCAACACACGTACACGCCCATAATCTACGCACACACACATACACAAACACATACACAATCACATACACACAGGCATATAAACGGACGCCCACACAACAGCTTCAAGCGCCACCAACACACACACACACACACACACACACACACACACACACACACACACACACACACACACACACAGACATAGGCACACAGACACGCATGCACACGCTGAGATACAAATGAGAGGCTGCAACAGCCAAGGGCACAAGAAAAAGGTCACACATGCACTTATACACACACGCACATACACACACACACACATATGCACGCACATATACAGCTGGGGTAGATTCGATATATGCAGTGTGAAACAAGAAAATCTTATTCCTGGCGTAGAGATGACTTTCATCCGTACGCCAGGACTTCACACTGAACGAAGACAATAACAGTCTACGCAGCGAATTGGAGTGTCATACAAAAAGTAGCTCCAGAAAAATAAACAAGTATAGAGAAAAATATACAGAGAAGGAAGAAGATAAAAAAACGCATAATCAAACATGAGAAAAGCAAGGCATAAGCTATCAGTTTTTAGGGAAGAAGATACAATTAAGAGAAGAGAATATAGTACAAAAAGCGCAAAAAATGTTTCGCTTTTAGTCGCCTCTAGTATTACAGTAATCTTATCCCCTATCGCAGGCAGGATGAGAACAGAGATGGTCTGAGAAAGTGTTCTATGATGAATGTCTTTGATCTAATTTTCCATGAAATTGCAGTAAATTTGAACCGCATATCCCCCTGATATTAATGAAATTGACAACTCATAATCGTAACGGTCCGTCTATTTATATTTCAATTCAAGCTTCAAACCATGTGCGAGTGTGTGTGCTTGTTTTTTAAATGAACGCATGACACCATCGAAACGTCTGTTTTGTTCAACTATCAACCATTACGTTACCAAACCATTCAACATTGCCATCTTGAAGTGCTGAGCTAAACGCGAGCCAGTGCAACACCTTGAAACCTAGGTCACTGCTGATTCCATTATGACGTAGGATTCGTACATCAAATGCAATGAGTAGCCGTAAACAAACACACACACGCTCAAGCATACATGCACACACGTGTGTGTGTGTGTTTGTATGTGTGTGTGTGTGTGTGTGTGTGTGTGTGTGTGTTTGTGTGTGTGTATGTGTGTGTGTGTGTGTGTGTGTGTCGTTGGCTCGTAGACGTGACAATAGGTCATATTGTTAGTGTGACGTAATGACGTGTTCGTACCTTGACAACCGAAAACAAGCGAAATATGAATTGTGTATATATGCGCGAGAACAAATATCTACCTCACATTAACACACACACACAAACTCCTCTGATAACTCTGCGTCTACCTGCATAATTTGCGAGATTACACAACAAAATCTAGCAAGACAAGATATAAATATTGAAACGATAAACCGCCAACTCCGATCGATTTAACAATGATGTGGTGTTGTCCAACCAACAACCACCACACACACACACACACATGCACACACACACACATGCACACACTGTAAACAAGTTAGTAGTCATTACGCCAGCCATATTATCAAGCTCCTAGTCAGGTCATATTACCGAACATGACTGCACTATCATATTCCAAGCATCAATCGTAGCGATACGCTGACTTCTGGCGACTTTTTTGTGTTTCCCAAAAAGCCATATATTAGTGAACACAGCCCTCTGGGACTTGCGGTCCATCTTCGGGGACTTTCACTTTCGGGGACTCTTAAATAACCCGAATCATACAGACACCGTCACACATCCCATGCGTCCAGAAACGCACAACCCGAAGATGTCGAGCCTATGATCCGGTTTGAGATTGTCTCAGAAAGTTTGTTATACTTATCATATCACTAAAATAAATAAAAACAGGATGATATGTAAACAGTGTGAACGTTATACATTGCATGGTTGAAATGCCCGTGCATCTTGATCAATCAGAGACACAGAGAGAGAGAGAGAGAGAGAGAAGAGAAATAGCATCACGCTGATAATGAAGGCAGGTGAAATTAAATAACAATGTAATTTTGACAAATAATAGACAATATAATGACAAAAAACATCATTACATCATTAATACAGTATAATTATGGATTCAATGATTTGATGTATCACAGAGAAAGATTTGCTCATATATGCCAAGTAATACGCACACACAAGGAACTTCCAGACCTACACAGACGTCAGACCCTGAAGACGAACGAAAAGTATCAGTTATCAGAGCTAGAGGCAGTTAGAAGAGTTAGAAGAGTTAGAAGGTGGATGGGATGGTGGTCGAATGTGACAGAATTTGAAGCCCACCTTTCCGACGACTTGCGAACGTTCTTGGCGTTGGCGCGAATCTTGGCCTGAATTTGCTGCTTGATCTTGGCGTTGGGCAGACCGCCGCCACCTCCTCCTCCTCGTTTCTTTTTCTTGGCTTGAATGGCGCGAACTGTCCCAATATACAACACAACACTCAAAACTCAACAAAACTACACTAACATTTAGAACAGCAGGATGTATTTGGGCCGAAAACATTTTTCGAAACAAAAATGGCAGTCGAAACCGAAAAGACAGAAAACATTCTTCAAAACAAAACTGTCTCGAATTCCACGTTATTTGTTGGAATAGGCTACATCCACGTAGGTGCCAATGCTTATGAAATAACAGGTTACATTATTGCCTAAATAGGGCACATTACAAAGTAGAATTCCTAGGAGCAAAATTTCCAGCCTCGGAATGAAAACTTAATACAAACAACTTGGAAAAATTTTCCAAATTTTCAAACGGCCAAGGCATAATTGATCAAAATAGAAGCCATAATATAATCAAGCATGCCACTGTTAAACGAATTCATAATAATTTATTAATTATATTTCTGCGAGTAAAAACTAAAGAATGAGCCAGAATATATATGCACTAGATAATGAAGTCTTACCTTTTTTATTAACTGCCGAATTCATACCAGGCATGCTTAAAAACAAGCAAAAAACGTTGATTCAGTAAGTCTACATGAAACTCCACCACTAATTGAAGCTAAACAACAGAAAAATTAAGTTTATGAAAAACGTGGCCTGCTGCGCTAGAGATCCCTGAAAATTGGTTTGAATGCAACGCTACAGCCACAAACGTGAAGCGCCATAGACGACAGCGCACAACAACTAACTGCAGGAATAACTACTTGCTCTTCTGCTCTGTCTAAAAATGACGTCATTAAATATTAGAGTATATTTTAAATCAAACATTGTATGTGTATATTTCGCTACCGTGTTATTCATACTTTTTGTTCATTATTAGTGTAAATTTTTTGAACACACATCACTAAACACCCAGACTCAAGACGTTTACAAAAATTAAAAATGTGTAAAAATTCGGGTCAAAGTTCCGAATTCCTCTCCTTTTTTATAGTTGTTACTGTTTAAAATCGAGTTTTCACAGATCAAACGATACGATATACCACGTAAACTGAAACCGTCGAAAAAATATACAACTCAGTTTCAACCGAAATGAAATGCAGTGTTTCAAAACACTACTCTTATTTCACTCCCTGAATATAAACCGCTAATTAATAGCTGAAATCAACCACGAAGGAGTATCGTATTCCAATTAAACAGTTTCTACATTCCGACACCATATGACATGTATTTGAAGACGCACCAACACTGTTATACAATGCAATGCCTGGAATCCGCAGCGCACGAATATTCTCATACAGCGTAAAAACTTCACACAGAATAAGGTGTGATGAGATGCTTGGAAAATTCCTTCACAGACTCAACTCCACGCACTTCCTCGTCCAGTAAAGGCAATTTGGTCACGTGAAAATCCTCGTACAGATCCATCACCTGTTTTGCAAATATCACAGTCAGAATATGACACGTATGCCATCATAGGAACGCACATGCTAACACACGCACACATAAAAGACATAAAAAGTATAGCTTCCCTTATAGCGGATGGATATATGGAACAAATTACCCAAGACTATCGTAGAGGATAGAAATATACAGGTGAATTGAAGCACAAATTGGATACACAATGTGATGGAGACAGGACAGTGCGAGTATAGCTCCTCTACCACAAGTGAATGAGTACACACACACACATGAAAATAACACACAGACACACACCTGGTCCATGTACTTGGTTTGAATGCGACAACGAGCGGCGCACATGCGACAAGGCCGCTCGCTCGGCTTCATAAACAACAGCTGGTTGACAACAACGTTGTGCGTGTCGATGCCGGTTTTGGTGAGCTCCTGCACCAGACGCTCCGTCTCGTACAGCGACAAAAACTCGGCAATGCACACGCACACAAACGTAGTCTGACTCTGGACAACACGACACACACACACACACACACACATGTACACACACACAGAAACACGATACACACACAGAAACACGATACACACACACATGATATTCGGAGACAGCAAAGGTTACAGGTTAAATGCCTAAGTGGCAGCTGCTACACGGGAAGAAGCCGAAGCTTATGAACACACACAGGTGTGTCCCGTGCAGCTCGCTGCCACCGCAGAACCGACCCTCTCCACGCTATGACGCCACAAGGACGGAAGACGTAATAGAGAGGGCCACCTCCCCAGAATGCATGACACAACACATGACTGATATCTGGTACCATCATTTTCTGCTGGGTGAATAGGGGCTGTGGGATTATATAATTCGACCAATGAAATTCTGCTCCGCCGGGTTAATTTGGATAATTTACAAATGAATGAAAAAAGAATAATGAAAATTTAGATAAAAAAGGGTCTCTAATTTAGATAGACGGGAAAACACGGTAAATATAATAAAATTAACACTATTGATAAAAGACAGTGTGTGTGTGTCAGTGTGTCAGTGTGTGTGTGTGTGTGTCAGTTTGTGTGTGTCAGTGTGTCAGTATGTCAGTGTGTGGCTAGTAACCGGGTCGCGAAACTGCTCGTTCACTTGTTCAATGGTGGGCAGCATGTTTTGTAGTCGTGAAGACATATCGTCCACGTTCAGGTCCGACATACCTAGCAGTCCTCCCATCTACACGACACACAAACATACATACACATACATACACATACATGTAACAGTCTGTAACACGATTGTATATATATATATATATATATATACTTATATTTAGCTTTTATATTTGAAAATTTCATTTGATTCGTCGTTTATTAATTTTGCTTTTTTCTCCATTAGCTTTCATCTTCCTAATTAAATCCTCTACTTTTCCAACTCTCTTTCTCCCTGAATCTTTTTTAGTGTTTCCAGTACACATGGGGTCACCGCAGGGTGGTAGTAGTGCCTGCACTCTTCCCATGCTACTGGATTTGCCTGTAATTAATAATAATAATAATAATAATAATAAAGACAAGAAAAAGACAATTGTGAAAAAACATGTGCCAATTTCATGCCGTAAATACTGAATTGTTTTTTTGTGTTTAGCATCGAAACTTTTGACGGCTACTCTAAGCGGGAAGGCGAGTTGGAAATGTACAAAAACGGAAGCTGAAATAAGCTCTGTGAAAAACACAGTCGAACGCAGACAATAAACAAAACAACCACAGAGTCATCCAGCCAGCCCACCTGGTTTATGAACGGGGCAATTTGGTTCTTCAGTCGCAACAGCTTGCCGAGTCCTTTCTCAACAACTTGAGGAAAACTGAGGAGTCGTAGTGTGTGACCGGTGGGCGCCGTGTCAAAAACGACCACCGAGAAATTCATGCTCTGTACCAGCCTAACTCACACATACACATATTGAAGAAAATTAAAATTACTACTAACTGAGTCAAATTGGTCGGCCAACTCATTCTACTTTTCTGCTGTTCGTCTCAATAATTATATTCCTACTCATTTCCTGAAGCAAAAAATCATACTCCTCATTCTCTTCTGCTCTGCACAAATTTTTGTTATCCTTGGCCAAACCTCTAATTCCTCCATTTCTACACCACTAACTTTCGTACTTTCTACATCATTTTTTCGCACCAGACACCGGTGTTAGAAAACCAATAGCGTGAAATGTGTTCTTTATTGCTGTTTGTATACACGCTAGTTTTTTTCTATTTATATAATTTGTGTCATTTCCTGCTGGCTCATTTATGTTTCTCCTATGAGCTATTACTCTTTTATATAGCTAGCAGCAGTTTCATTGTTTCACGCGCCTCTGCTTTACTTGGCGCTATATCAAATACATGTTTGTTTACACTAGAAGCTAGAAGAGAAAGAGGAGATATTATAAACATACACCAATTTTTCACTGACAAATAACAAATATCTCTAAAAATTGGCAACATCCAAAAGGTTCAATAGCAAGCAGTTTATTGAGAAGAAGAGCTAAAAAGACGGCCGAAAATACAGTTTGCCATCGATAGAAGCATCAACCAGTGAAATAGACTAGCAGACAATAATTATCAACCAGAAACGAATTCATATATCATTAAAAAACATTACGACAAATGGAAGACACAGGAAATATGAGTATTTAACTCATCAGCTTGTGAATAACAAATGACAACACATATATACATGTGAGTGCATATAGGTGTATGATAAACAATGTTTTGTGTGTACACGTATGTCTAATACATGTGTGTGTGTGTGTGTGTGTGTGTGTGTGTGTGTTTGTTTGTGTGTGTGTGTGTGTGTGTGTATGTGTGTGTGTGTGTGTGTGTGTATGTGTGTGTGTGTTTGTATGTGTGTGTGTGTGTGTGTGTGTGTTTGTGTGTGTTTGTGTGTGTTTGTGTGTGTGTTTGTGTGTGTTTGTGTGTGTGTGTGTGTGTGTGTGTGTTTGTGTGTGTTTGTGTGTGTTTGTGTGTGTGTGTGTGTGTGTGTTTGTGTGTGTGTGTGTGTGTGCGTGTGTGTGTGTGTGTGTGTGTTTGTGTGTGTGTGTGTGTTTGTTTGTGTGTGTTTGTTTGTGTGTGTGTGTGTGTGTGTGTGTGTGTGTGTGTGTGTGTGTGTGTGTGTGTGTGTGTGTGTGTGTGTGTGTGTGTGTGTGTGTGTGTGTGTGTGTGTGTGTGTGTGTGTGTGTGTGTGTGTGTGTGTGTGTGTGTGTGTGTGTGTGTGTGTGTGTGTGTGTGTGTGTGTGTGTGTGTGTGTGTGTGTGTGTGTGTGTGTGTGTGTGTGTGTGTGTGTGTGTGTGTGTGTGTGTGCACCAACTTCATAACTTCAGCGTAGCTCATGGCCTCGTCAATGCCGGGGAAGGCGGCGAGAATTTCCTTCAACATGCCCTTGCCGGCACGACTGGTCTCGCTGTCGTTCTCAAAATACTCCTCGGGCAGCTCGTTGAAGCCGGCGTTGGGATCTATCTCCTGACATCACCAATCATATCACCAATCAAATCACCAATCAAATCACCAATCACACCAGCAACGGCTTAAAGATTAGACGATTTATTTCGCCAATTTCAACATTGAAATGTTTTGAAAGATTAACATAAAAGAATAATATTATCATGTGTATGAAATAAAACAAAGTTTAATGAAATGCGGAAGCAAAATATTAATAACTATATACAATTGAAAGAAAACATAAAAATTCAAATATTCCACTGATAACAAAGCAAATTTTCTTCAATTTAAGACTTAACTAACACATTATAACATCATAAAGTCGGTAAAAAAAATTGCACAAGCAACATACTCATGCACACAAAAGTAATTGCAAAAGTCTACGATTTGCATTGCCCAAATGGATGAGATAAACAACATCATTAGGCTCATAAAGACAGAGCCGTTGCGAGAAATTATGAGCCCCCCCCCCCCCGAAGGCAACACTTGGGGCCGCATTATAAATATAGCACCAAATAATGAATGTATTGATTAGACATAATCACATAATACAAGCTCAGGTGAAAACATCTGAGCAAAAAGGTAAAGGGTATACCTAATAAATATGATAAATTTTAATATCATACGTGAAGCAACGGGGTCCCTCAACATTCGGGGCCGGGCCCAAAATTGTTCGAGTAAATCTGGACATATGCCTAGGTGTGTGTGGATGTTGATACGTGAAAAATATGCTATGCTATATAACGTGTTATGTGGTTTATAGGTTGTATGTATATATATATATATATATATATATATATATATATATATATATATATATATATATCTATAAATGTATATATATATAGTGTGTAATGTGTTGTGTGCCAGTTTAGGGTGATTATGTGTATTGATAAGTGTAATTTAAGGTACATATGTATGTGTATAGACTGGTTATTCGAGTGCCAACATAAGGCACTGTTGTGTGTTTACAGATTAAATACAAATAGCATCAGAGAGTGCCGTTGTAAAGGCCAAACTCTCGTCTCTGATCTGATTCGGGGCCCCCCCGGACGGGGGGTACGGGGGGCGGTTGCTACGGCTCTGCATAAGGAGGCTGGATGCACAAATAGCAAGGCTCTCACCATGGCCGACAAATTGGTGAAGCCGTTAACTTTGGTGGGAACTTTGGAGAATTTCTGGTTGAGCGCGTCGGAGATGTTGTGCGCCGGGTCTGTCGATATGATCAGAACACTCTCGCGAACCCGAGCCAGTTGAACGGCCAGACTGCAGCTGTTCACCGTGACACAAACACAAATCAACATTATAAAATCATACGTACAACTGACATGCATTATATCACTGAAGACTGCCACCAACTATCGCTGAGACACCGAATTCAAGAGCATTTTTCCGCTCAATATATTTGACAGACAAATATCACACATCACAACACAATAACACAGGAAACAATATGAAAAAATATAATTATTACAATTGAAAATTTGTAATGGGATCAGTATCGTAAGTATCATAGTCCTGTCTCTGATGCTAACACCACAACACACGCAATATAACATGCGTATAAAGGTTAAAGGTTGAAGGTTGAGATGATCACAGCTACGGTTCAAAGGTTGAAGATTAGAGGCCTCAAGTGACAGCTGCTACACGGGAAGAAGTCGAAGCTTATGAACACACACAGGTGTGTCCCGTGCAGCTCGCTGCCATCGCAGAACTGTATTAGAGAGGACCACCTCCCCAGAATACATGACACAACACATGACTGATATCTGGTACCATCATTTACTGCTGGGTGGACAGGGGCTGTTGGATTATAGAATTCGCCCAAGAAATTCCGCATAGAACACAATACACGATACTCATGTCAATCTACAAATATACGACATTCCAGTGCGTGTGTGTGTCAAGTTGCCTGGTTGTGGTCTTGCCGACGCCTCCCTTGCCGCCAACGAAAATCCACCTGAGCGACGTTTGATCGAGAACGTTCTTCAGCGACGGTTCCAGAGGCTCCAGCACGTCGTCCGTTTCCATGGCTCCTGCAGTCGCCAGCCCGCCTTTCACAAGCAGTTGGATACAATGCGACACAAACACTGCACAGCAGCAAACAAAACTAGAACACCTGCTAATACCCTTATAGGCTGGGAGCTGTGATCAGGACGTCGCCACTATACATGGGCACACGGCGAAATGTGGCTCATAACCTCAACGCACACTTGGATATTTCCCAAATAGTCCAGGCGCTGAACAAAAGGTTTGCAGTTTGAATCCTGACGTGGATTCGTTCACCACCTATAGTTGAGTCTACTGGAAGATACCACCGTAGATGGGCCACAGCAAGGCGTTCCATATATTATCAATATGCTTGTTCACTCGTCAAATTCCAAAAAGTATGTGTGTAAGCTTACTGACAATTTCGGCTAAAACTACATGTTGTTTAAGACAAAACTAAAATAGAATGCTTAAAATAGAGTCTACCAGAGCTGAAATTAAATAGCATCAACATGCTGAAATTACCGAATAATGGATTTACTAAATAACAAAATTTTACAGCGCAAAACCAGAGCTTGTACACGACTTAGCGCATTATTTGTATCAAGTAGGTTGTGTTATACTATTACAAGCACTTTGTTTAATATACAGGGCAATATTTATAATTAAAAATTGTTTGCTTCGTGACCTGGTTTATTTAATAATTTCACATGGTACTGAAAATGTTTCATTTGTTTCCCAAATAGCACTTTGCTCCCAAGAAGATTTCATTTTTGATAGGGAAGTCTTCAAGATTGAAAAACTCAATCAATAAAGCTAGAATACAAAATGTCATCAAATCCATCATGTATGACATAATTGTGTTCAATTATGCGTAATACATTTATATTTGCAAACTTCTCGATAATTTTGTCTTTAATATTATGAAATGTCAGGTTAATTGTTTTTTCTTTCAAAAGTTATCACTCCTGGAATTATTTCGAATCAAATTTAACTTCGAATATAGGGATGCTATACTTTATGTGTGTGTGTGTGTGTGTGTGTGTGTGTGTGTGTGTGTGTGTGTGTGTGTGTGTGTGTGTGTGTGTGTGTGTGTGTGTATCAGTGGGTGTGTGGATTCAAACACTACTGCTTTGCTAAATCATTATAATGTTAAGTTTATTTTATCGAATATCAAGTCACAGTATGAAACAAATTCAACATCGCTCATTCCAGAATATATTCTATTGGGGATATCAAAAACATTTGAATTCACACGCCATTTTCCAAAGTTCCTGATGTCTCCGTGGACCGGCATCGTCGAGATGTTCGAGGCGTTTCTGCTTTGCTACAATGATGGCGCAGGTGCGTCAAACACCTGAAAACCGTCCACTCCGGCCGTGTAGAATACAGAATGCTCAATTCCCGACGGGTCCACATAGGAGTAGGTGCCTTGTACGAACAGAGTTGAAGTGCTCTCTCCTTCCAAAGAAGAATCTTCATGTTTGCCAGACTCGTTTCGAGTGATGCCATTAGATGTGACAAACCTGACGCATTGAAGTCGTTTCACAAAGACACATTAATTGTGTATTGTAGTTTAGTTGTGAGCACAACGCGACAGCTCATCAACAGTTTTATATTAGTGTGCTTATTAACTTAATGCACGTGATTAATTTTCCAATAAATTTTCCGTGGTCTCAAGAATATTTGTTCGTATCAAAATTAGCTCATTCAATTTAATCCGGTTACAAATGTTCCAGCGTACCGACACGCTACTGGATTGGACAAACTAGTAATTCCAAGCTGCATAGTAATTTCTAAAGCAGTGGTTCTTAACCTTTTATCTCTGATTCCCCACTTCTTAACGAGCCATCTCTGTATTTTCCACAACACAGCTCTGATTATTTCAATGCATTCTGTTGTTATGTTAAAATAAATATGAAGAGGTCATTAGAAACAAAAATAAACGAATTTGAATGGATATAAACACACATAGTTGTCCTGTTCTGTCCGACCTTTAGCTTTCCACTTGACAACTCTTCCATTCTACGTCAGTGGAGAATTCCAGCAGGTTAAAAACCACTGGTCTAAATCAATTCAGCAATGGAAACTTGAAACCGCTACTTTCCAAGCCTGCTAGTTCAGCAAGCCTTCACAACAAACAAACAAACAAACATGTTTGTGTGTATGGTGTGTGTGTTTGTGTCTACGGGAGAATGGGTAAGTTACCTGTACGGGAGAATATGTAAGTTACCTGTACGGGAGAATGTGTATATTACCTGTACGGAAGAATGTGTAAGTTACCTGTACGGGAGAATGTGTATGTTACCTGTACGGGAGAATGTGTAAGTTACCTGTACGGGAGAATGTGTATGTTACCTGTACGAGAGAATGTGTATGTTACATGTACGGGTGAATGTGTATGTTACCTGTACGGGAGAATGTGTATGTTACCTGTACGGTATAATGTGTATGTTACCTGTACGGTATAATGTGTATGTTACCTGTACGGGAGAATGTGTATGTTACCTGTACGAGAGAATGTGTATGTTACCTGTACGGGAGAATGTGTAAGTTACCTGTACGGGAGAATGTGTAAGTTACCTGTACGGGAGAATGTTTAAGTCACCTGTATGAATACTGGCCATCGCCATTATGTGGCTGCGTGTCCTGTTCAATAATGGTGGCGACACTGGTGGCGTGTGGTGGCGCCACCAACACGCCACCAGTGTCGCCACCAGAAGCCACCACAAATGTTTCCTGTCCATGTGCACACGACAGCGCACACAGCCACATCACAACCTACAAACACACAACACACACACACACACACACACACATGCACACAACGCTGAAATCGGCAAAATTTCAGCATACATATCGCTCATTTTGTGTATCAGTCAGCTGTTTTAACTAAATTAATATACCGATTCTATTTATTTCATTTAGATTCTCACCACCCACCAGTATGGTCGTCATGGACAGTGTTTGTGCAATACCGTATGTCTATCTGTGTGTCTGTGTGTGTGTGTGTGTCTGTGTCTGTGTGTGTGTGTGTCTGTGTCTGTGTGCGTGTGTGGCGGAGTATAGCTTTATATAGGCGAGAAGACCAGGAGAGTGAGAAAAGTTGCGTGTCAGAGCAGATTTGCAATTCTTTTGTGTCTGGCATTTCTTCGCTGAGAAGCTGTCGATAATCAAGGCTACACACACACACACACACACACACACACACACACACACACACACACACACACACACACACACACACACACACACACACATGCGTACACAACGACTGAGAAGGGCAAAGTCTGAAAAGCAATAACTATAGGAGAGCGGCTGGAAGAGGTCGACAAAGCAGGGCGCGTGTCTCTGATACAAAACAACAAGCCAGCCAAAATGTGACATGCAAATCACGTGCACACAAGAGATAATTTCGCTCACGAAATGTTATATATGATTTTCAATATTAATACCTTTCTGTGTATGTGTGTGTGTGTGTGCGTATGTGACGGGTGTAGTTTGGCTGTTTCTATTTTAAACTTTTGATAATTAACAATACAAATTAGAAATGTTTCATTTGAATCGCAATGGGCCATTTGTGTGCGGATAATTTTAGTCGCATATCTGTGTGTTTTTGCGTAGAAATAGCTTGTGCGTTTTTGTGTGTGTCTGGTCTAATTTGTTCGGTGGGTGTGTCTGTGCTCAGTGCACTGCTTTTGCGAAGCGCTCTGTTATCCTTGAATATCATTGGTGCTTGCAATAAATAATGCACAGCCAGCTTGTGCGCTGTTGCATTGCTGTTGCATTGTGCCTGTTAGTTTTGCATCAGTGTTCCATCACTGCTTCTGGTGTTGTATCTAGCTCGTTCAGACAATAATCCAACAATACTTGACAAGTACAACTCAACTCAGTCATAGCTTTTCACCTAGCTTATACTATTTGATAGTCAATATTTTTAATTGCGGTTTTCATTATTTTCGAGTCAAACTAGAATTCAGCTGTAATTTCAAGTTTGCTAAAATCACCTCAAAAAAGTTTCATGTTGTTACCATTTCAAGTATGAATCGTCAATATCGAAATTTTCAAAGTCATTTGTAATTTTTCTCCTCAGATATTTGTATTGTACGTATTTGTATTGTTTAGAATACACTGTCTCACTTCAGGACATCGAGGTCAATAAAGACAATCATTAGAACGTACCATGCTGGGCTGCTCATCTGATATCGACGGAGCAAATGTATCCAACTACATCAAGATTTGTGTTCGGGTTCGAGGACAATGGATACTGGTTCCTTGCGCTCAAGGTGGGATCATCTTCACTTTTCTTTCTAGTTTTCCAAGCGTGCGCGGTAGTCTGTTGAGAATATATGCCATATCTCAATATGTGTGTCTGTGTGTGTGCGTGTGTATGTCAGTGGTTCTTAATTTGTGGGAAATTCCCCACTGGTGTGGAATGGAAGAGTTGCCAAGTGGAAAGCTAAAGGTCGGACAGAAGGATAAATGTGTGTTTTTATCAATTCAAATTCGTTTATTTTTGTTTCTAATGCCCTCTTGACATTTACTTTGATGTAACAACTTAATGTATTGAATTTATCAGCGCTGTTGTGGAAAATGAAGATATGGCTCATTAAGAAGCGCAGAATCAGAGAGAAAAAAGGTTATGAACCACTGGTGTATGTAAATATGTATCGCAAATTCTAATAGTCCCCGCAGTGTACAAACCAAAACTAAATGTAAAGTTTGTTCTACTGAATACAAGAGCGTAACCAGAGGGGGGCTAGTCAATATCCATTTCCATTTTACCGTCGATTTAGCTTTTGCCCCCCTAATATAGAGTGCTGGATACGCCCATGGGTGAATATCTGCAGTGGCAGCAGACATTCATCTGTGACAGTGAGATCTTTGTTGTATACAAACAGTGACATTTCAACGCACGCACACACACACACACGAATACACACGCAGTCATTTTGAGAAAAAATACAAATTCACTGTTTTTTGTTGAATATATAAATAAAATTAAAACTATACCTTCTAATTGAATCAATGCAACAACAAAACATAAAACGTCATTCACGATAATATGTGCCCGCTTTTATAAGTCCCCCACGCGTGAAATATGCTAGCACCGCCATTGTAGCGGTTCATGTCATTGTGGGTGAATTTGATGAACGTGTGAGGACAGATAGAATTGTGAGTTGGCTCGTTGATGAATCTCTCAGGAGATCTGACAGACTCAACCGTCCTACCAATACCACAACCTCTGAGACTCAAAATAATGGCCAATCTTTGGCCGTCGTTAAATATGTGCGTCGAACACAGGGAGGTGCCCTGCTCGACCTGAGTGACGTCATCAGTCACGTGCTAACCAACAACGATTTCGTCTCAGTCGGTATCGAGCGCTCTCTGCGTCAACATCTCCACACTGCACTACGCTCATTAGTTTTGATTCGGATTCATATCAGTTCATTTACAATGTGTTTGTCTTTTCTGATGTTCGTTCCTCTCTGAGTCATGCAATTTATAGCGTTCTCGCCCATCCCATTTTAACGTAATCATTGATTATGTGTGATAAATAGAATCGTACTCCATTTTCTAAGCCGATTGTATGTTTTTGTTTGTGAAAAAACAGAATTGCAAGACGAACATAACGGCAGAAACGAGTCCACTTCAAATAGTGCATCTTTTGCGACCGAAACGCATGAATACAAGTATCACTCATACCACTGCAAATACCTTACCAATCTCGATTATGTACTCGTTTGAAAATATCCAACATACTACTATACTTTGCGTAAATAAAAATTGGCCGATTCTTTTTGGAGTTTTGGAGAAAAAATAGCAGATTTAATTGTCTTTTTCACAACTCATTGATCATTGTCTTGTATAATACATAGGTTTATTATAATGAAAACTAAATTCAAAAAAACTAGCAATGGTATTTTCCACTGACAAATTAATTATAATATAAACATGAAATTTATTATCGTGACTCTAATGATGCAAATCAAAATATAAATGTGGGCCAATCTTCTTATATTTACTGACGAGCCTAAATTTCAAAACTCTCTTTGAGAAAATATACTGTTCTCTGATTGATTTTTACTCTAACTGTCATCTTTATTTCGACAGCTGTGCAGATGCGAACAGCAAAGACAAGCAAGTCAGTCAACACACACACACACACACAACACACACACACACACACACACACATACACACACACACACACACACACACACACACACACACACACACACACACACACAAACGAACAAACACGCTTCAAACGTACAAACATAGAAGCATGTGTTTATATACTTCTAGCTGGTTGGTTTCGACCTTGTGCAAGATTTTGTCAGTGGTTGAAACAGGATGAGGAAATGTTTACACACTGAAAATACTCAATGCTTAACCATTTTTTATTATTCACTGTTTATTTGTCTGCGAATATACGTTATGTATGTACGTACGTATGTATGTGTGTGTATGTGTGTGTGTGTGTTTGCGATATTGTGGAGGTGTTGTTTTTGGACGGCAACAGTATGTCAACTGATGACCTTGTACAACTAGGTCAAGGTCACTTCAAAATACAGGTGATTGTCGAATGTTTGGTTACAATACATTTTTATTAATTACACATTATAATTCTTGCATTTCATGTTGTAAATATTAGAAACATTCATATTTTCAAACATTTCGGTATTAAATTCACAAAATGTATTATTTTAATTATGTATTTTAACACTAAGATAACAAAACATGTTGAATGAATTTGCTCAATTTTATTAATATGAATATCATCAGAAATCAATCTCTTGTTCACGAATGGTGACATTTAACAGGCACAAATTTATACTTCAAAATCATTCACAAATTTTCGTCACTTGCCGAGCAATATCACCATTGAATATTGCAAAAATAATATATTATCAATATCGTTAATATAATTTATTTCAATAATATTTTTAAATCATATTTTTTGACGGATTAAAGACATTTTTCCGCCATGTGCATGTATTCTTTGAATCTTTTGCAATCGTATGTCAATATAAACACAAACACATCTGTTGAATATGTTTTTGTGTGTGTCAATGGTGTTTGCATATTTTCGACATTGTTTTCTGCGTTCGTGTGCCATCCTGACAGTTGACCAAGGAAGCTGCTCAAAGGCTGGTGCAGTCACGAAGCATTGTTGATAAAATTATCGACGAAAAACAAGGTGAAAATCAATAATATTCTGAGTGTTTATATATGTGTATGTGTGTGTGTGTGTGTGTGCTCACTTATGTATGTGTGTGTGCATTTCAACTGTATGTATGTTTATATCGTATATTTATTGCATTTTTTACTCCAAAAACTTTTGGTTTCACTTCATATTTGAAAATTCTTCATTTTTTGCCCAATAAGGAGCTATGCTATCCTTTCTAATAATAATTAATACCGTAATTTGGTATTTTAGAGTATGGTAATTATGTCATAGGACCTTACTCATACGGAATATTTCAATAATATCATGACGAATATAATCCGGAATTGTTTTCAGTTGTGTACGGAATTACCACCGGATTTGGAAAATTCGCCAACGTTGTGATTGACTCGTCAAAAATTAGGTCAGTGACAAATTTTACCCTCGTAAACTCACCTTTGTAATTTTCTACTAACTATTCAAGTCAAGATCATTAATTATTTCCAACACAAATAATCAAATTCTTCGGAAAATTTAAGATACTTATATTTTAAAAATTCATTTTTCTGAAATTTCACCTAGTTATCGCTGTATTTATGAAAAAATCTTTCCATGTGATATTTTCATTTAGCGACGTCCAGTCCAACTTGATTCGCTCGCACGCGGCGGGTGTGGGAGCGCCCCTGTCCCCTCACAGTCTCAGAATGCTGCTGGCTCTCAGGATCAACGTTCTGGCCAAAGGCTGCAGCGGCATCACTCCTCAAGTTGTTCACCAAATGATCGAGGCCTTCAACGGTGCCATTTCTCTCACCTTTCCCTCTCTCTCGTCATATTCAAGGGCGTAACTAGAGAGGATCCAAGCGAAAATACTTTACTAAGCTAAACTATCATTATTATGTATAAGCTTAACTTAAACTTTGTAAACTTAATATTTAATTTTATAAACTATAAATGTTATTATGATTTTGATAATTGTCTGTCTTGTTTTACTCACAATTCACACATATGGCCTCTCCTACACTTATTCCATTTTCATCTACTAAACTTATCCCTTCGTTATCGTGTTCTACAGGCCTTATATCAAATATAGCTTTGCATTTAAATTTATAATAGTATTTAGTATTCACTTGAAACATTACAAAAATACAGAAAATATATAGACCATAATGTATATATCATGTATATAACGTATATTAACATATATAATGTATATATATATAATATATATAATATAATATATATATATATATATATAATGTATATAATAAATATATATAATGTATATAATAAATATATATAATGTATATAATAAATACATATAATGTATATAATAAATATATATAATGTATATAATAAATATATAATGTTTTAGTAAATATATAGATATTATATGAACCTTATGGTACCAAAAACTATGGTAAATGTGGTTCAATGTGTTTGTATGTGTGTGTGTGTGTATGTGTGTGACAGCGTCGTGTTTGCCGTGGGTGCCTGAGAAGGGCTCGGTGGGGGCCTCGGGGGACCTGGCTCCTCTGGCCCACTTGGCACTGGGACTGATGGGAGAGGGCCGGATGTGGAGTCCCGAGACGGGCTGGGCCGACGCACGACACGTCCTACAAATACATCAACTCACACCAATAAAACTCTCCCACAAGGTATTGTCACTTCATTGACCAGCAGGATTTTGCCGGGCGCCAGGATTTTGCCGGTGGAGAACTGATGGGGCTAAGAATAAAGATGCGGTGTTGGCTAAGCATAGGGAACTACACTCGATACGTTCATGGTGAGGATTTTGTTGTGAGAGGCTCAGGGGGCTTGGTACATTTCCGGAAGGATTTCGGCCTCTCCAAACCCCATCTTGGCACCGCCACTTATAGCAAAATCTAGCGAAAGTTACCGATATCAAGTGAGGTTTTGAGCAGCCCAAAATGCCGGAATATTTTTCATCTCCGATCTGACGTGTCTGAATTACTAAGCGTGTCGGATTGTTTAAATACTTTGGTTTTCATTCGACTTACAAGTGAATGCCTCCTTTACGCACTCGTTCCGCTTCGGATGTCTGGATTATATATGTTTTGGTTATTTATGGTGATGAAGTTTTGGTTACAAAGTCAGTGGCCTTAACAGCAATAGGCTGAAGCTGTACGAATAAATATCAAATTCAGTTTGACATGCTTCATTTTCATACAATGAAAATAGTGTAATATTTTTTTCACTTCTGCCTAGTGCGCTAAATGAAGTGTCTATGAAGTATAGATGAAGTATAGATGGAATGTTGAAAGGAAAGGCTTCCCTTTCATCTGCTCTCCACAAACATCTTCTTGCTTCTTCTTCTGAATATATGCGTTTCTTGTACTCTTTGCTGTTTTTTATGTTGTTACCTCTGATTGCTCTTGTTTTTCTCATGTTGTGCACGGTATATCTTTCCTTGTGCGTGCTGTTTTACATTTGTTTTTTCCGCTAGCTTTTATCATTTATCATGTTTTTCGTGCCTTTGCATTTTATCGTGCGCTTTATTAAAAATATGTTGTTGTTGTTGTTATTGATTACTGAATTGGCCTTAGCCAACTTGTTGCGGCACTAACAATAATAAAACAATAATAAAACAATAATAGTAATAGCAGCAACAACACCTTGATGATACAGGACGGCCTAGCCATGATCAACGGAACACAGCTTATAGCGAGCATCGGAGCCGAGGCTGTCGAGCGAGCGATGTTTGTGGCAAAACAAGCCGATGTTGTGGCCGCTATCACGCTCGAAGTGTTGAAGGGCACCACGCGGGCGTTCGACAGTGATGTACATCAACTGCGGCCGTACGTGGGTCAGAAACACGTGGCGCACATGCTACGTGCTCTGCTTCATTCTGACACGCACCCCTCGGAAATTGCCGGTCAGTGGAAACTCAGTAATACACAGAGGGGAAAACTAAGGGGATACATACACATACACGTGGATGCACTAGACCTACCGAGTGGTGCAGTGGTAGGATGTAAAGTTTAAAGGCAAGCTCAAGTGGCAGCTGCTACACGGGAAGAAACCAAAGCTTATGAACACACACAGGTGTGTCCCGTGTAGCTCGCTGCCACCGCGGAACCGACCTTCTCCACGCTATGGCGCCACAAGGACGGAAGTCATATTAAAGAGGGCCACCTCCCCAGAATGCGTGGCACAACACATTACTGATATCTGGTACCATTTACTGCAGGGTGGACAGGGACTATAAAATATTGGATTATAAAATTCGCCAAAGAAATTCTCCTCCGCCGGATTTGGAACCACGGACCTCCCGCTAAAAATCGGAAATCGGAAAATCACCGTTTCGAGTTGACCCGTAGGTAACAGAGGCGAGTAGAGGATTTCCCAGAATCACGTTCACTTGAGGATTTAATGTTGTTGTCGCAGAAAACACCAGATATAAATTCCAAGATGCCTTCAGGCAAGCTCGGCAGAAACACCACACACAATCGCAGGGGGGTTGCAACAATGCTTACACACCGACATCCGACACTTACACACTCACCGATGCACACACACACACAAACACAACAGTTGTCTACAATGCTGATTGATGTAATTTGGCTCACTGAAGAACTAATGAGAACACAATGAAACAATGTGTTTAAATATTAATAAACTCGCAGATAACTTACATTTGTAATATTAATTCTCCCACGTCGAACACATTGCAAAATTAAGAGTTTGTCATCTGCGACTACAACTAAATTTGCAGTTGTAAAGTTTGGTGGTTTTTGAAGAGCTCCTCAAGCCACCTACACAATTACTTGTCGCATGTGTCCGAATCCACTAATCGTATACATCCACCATCCTCACGCTAGTCAAAGAATAGAATTCGACAATGCACAGTCAGACGGTAATATTATATTGAACTCAATATGGAAGGTCATTTGTCAATAGGATCTCTGCAAGAGCACAAACACACAGACCCAAATCATTGACACTGCGTGCACTCACATTTCCAGCATTCCCTACGTTGATTTCTGCCTTATCCACCGAGTTGTCTTATCACAACGGAAAACAAGGATGTTACGCCCCGAGTACGTTTGGTTCCATTGAAGACAAAACATACCACGAAGTAACAAACACACACAAAATTCAGACACGTCCAGTCTCACCGAGCACACTTCACACACACACCGATCACTGTGTCCAATCTATCAGTGATATATGATATCTGATATCATTCATGTAATCAGATATGTCAGCTGACGCTGAAAACCCTGCACCTTTCTTGGAAGGTTCAAGAAAGTTTGCGCTGCATCTTTCTTGGAATGCACGCGTCGGGCAGTGCAAGCCATACATGCACGCAGAGGAACACACACACTCACATATGCACCAGCACAATGCAAAACTTGATACACCAAAGCTCCATCATAGTCTGCCGAGACGACTACACGAGGTTCTATCATCATTCGGCACCTTCTCGTTTTCTGGTCACCTGCTGCCGACACGCACTGTAGTCATGCCACAGCTGCGAGAACACAATCCAACCAGCACTGGGACACGCCTTGGCGCCCACGTGATGCACCTTCATCAGATCATCACACTCAACGCTGCCGTTCTGGTCGCAGTCGCTGCCGTAAGCTGTCAGATAGAGTCGGACGGCCGTGGCTGCACATACAGCACTGCTGGCGCATGTCTTGTAGCCGGCACCGCTGAAGGCCGCCAGTCGGCTGACGTTGCTGCTGAGAAAATAAGCGCGCGTCATCTTGAAGCCGCCGCACACGTCCGAACGACATGGCGCTGTGAAATCGCACCCGCTCGCCTCACAAATGCAGCGCAGACATGCGTTATCCACAGTCACCTCTGCTGCCACGGCCGCGTTGGCTGTTGCTGCGAAAGCCAGCAATAGCACACACAGCCACCAACACCACCACCGCACCATCATGGCCGCTGATGATGGCTCGTCGCACGACACAACACCACTAGTGTGTAATCGTATTGTACCAATCCCTGTGCGTGTACGTGTGTGTGTATGCACGACTGAGCTCCAACCTACTGCCCTGGCATTCACAGGCGCGTTATAAAACCAATAAAGAGAGCAGCATCGTTTCATGTCTGCCTCACTCTGCATTGCTCCTTTCCTCGTAGTTGTGTTCATATATATGTCTGTCTATGCGTGTGTGTGTGTGTGTGTGTTTGTGTGTTCGATTATCAACCGGTTATCGACTTGTGTGGTGTCATTCTAGGAATGCAGCTGAATAATCCCACACGCCGGCTTCCAAGCTCATCCTTCTCTTTGCCTCACCTTCTACTCTACATCGTGATTGGGGCTCGTTTATAATTTGTATGTTTGTGCGTATGTGCACGTATGTGTGTGTTTTGCCAGAGTCACACCGTTTCTGCAATCGCGTTCAAGATTCGTATACTCTGCGCTGTTGTCCGCAGGTAAACACCATGAATTGATCGAATCCTCTATCACTGAGTAATACGGGGTCAGAGTTTCAATTACTGATTTGCCTAAGTAATTAGTTGCCAAGCATTTCCCCCGAGATTGGTCGTATGTGACGTCACGGTAAGCTGATGTGGTGGTAATCATTGGACAATAGTAGACTACAGAGCATAGATCATACCCCTGAGTAGTTGGGAAACTTGCTTGTCGAATTTCGTAGTCGAATCGCTCCACGGCCACTATCGATATTGCAAATAACATACTTTAAGACTTAATACAACAGATAAACTGTTTCCAATATTGGTTTGATCCATTAAACAGAGGATACTTGTATTAGGTTCATACCGCACAGCGTCACGGCTGTAGTTAAGAGGATATCGTGTGGATGACGGATGTGACGCAGGTGCACGGAGTGGCGCACGACACCATCTCGCTGTGTCGCCACTGGCTGACCACCGAACTCAACTCGGCAACCGACAACCCGATAGTACTAACGCAGCGTGGCGAGATCATCTCGGCCGGCAACTTCCACGGCGAATACCCGGCCAAGGCACTCGACTTCCTCGCCATAGGCGTGCATGAGCTGGCGTCCATGTCGGAGCGACGCGTCGAGCGGCTCTGTAATCCAGCCTACTCGGAACTGCCGGCGTTTCTGGTGCGCGACGGAGGCCTCAATTCGGGCTTCATGATGGCTCATGTAACGGCCGCGGCGCTCGTGTCCGAGAACAAGGTGCTGTGTCACCCGAGCAGCGTCGACAATATCTCGACCAGCGCCGGCACAGAAGATCACGTGTCCATGGGTGCATGGTCGGCCAGAAAGGCTCTCATGGTGTGTATGTGTGTGTGTGTGTGTGTGTGTGTGTGTGTGTGTGTGTGTGTGTGTGTGTGTGTGTGTGTGTGTGTGTGTGTGTGTGTGTGTGTGTGTGTGTGTGTGTGTGTGTGTGTGTGTAGCATGCAACAATACAACAAAACAGACACTGCTTCGCTCAAAGCCATATTGAAGTGAACTGAACTGAAAAAAGCCTTTCCGAAGCGCACAAATGTAAAACGTACAAGAAAACTTCGATGATTTTGAACGATTTTCATAATAAATTCTGCATGGTTGTACTATCTACACTTTAGACTGCATTGTACATACAAACAGCACATAAAATGCAGCCGCAATCGCAGGTGGTCGAGAATGTGGAGCGCGTGATCGCTGTGGAACTCTTGGCTGCGTGCCAGGCCATCGAGTTTCTGCGACCTCTCACCACAACGGCCCCTCTTGAGGAGGTGTACCGCACAGTGCGCCAGCACGTCGCTGCCTGGGATCAGGACCGATTCATGGCGCCCGACATTGATAAGGCGACGGCCATCTTGAAACAAGGTCTGGTGTGGAACGCCGTCAAGCACCACATCGACCACTACGACCTCGTACAGGTGCGATTTACAGTCGCAACAGTCTAGTTCAGGGGTCCTTAACCGAGGTTACTCACTCCTCTAGGAGTGCGAATCTGGTTCCTAAAAGGTGGGACGATTCCTGTGAAAACATTTCTGCTCTTACCCATGCTTTATATTGTTCCTGTAATTTGTTTTCCTTAATCATCTTAAACATAGTGCGAAAAGATATATATAAATCTAATTGATTTGGACGAACGAAGGAAGGACTTTTCATATAACCCTCAATAATCCAGGGAGGTGCGAGAACTGACTGCCGATTTGAAAAGGGCGCGAATACTGAAAAATCTTCAAGAACCGCCGGTCTAGTCACTTTCCTCTCGGTACAAGAGGGTGTTCTAAAGAAAAAATCCGCGTATCAAGAACATAATCAGCAACGGCATCAGAGCCAAGGGGAGTGGAGCAATTGGAGGGATTCAAGCCCCTACAAAAATATGTCACGCCCCCCCTGAGCTACTCCCCGCCAAAAAAATCCTGACCTTGAATATTTTGAGTGTAGTTCCTCATGTTTCGCCAAACCCCCGCATCTTTTTCCTTAGCCCCCCACCGGGAAAATCCTGGTGTGTCACTAATGCTGTCCAATTAAACCGTACAGTGAGACACAGCCGGTTAAAACACGTGTGTGTGTGTGTTGGCAGAATGTGGAAACCCGAGTGTTTAGTCCCACTGCTACGCAAGTAGGGGGTGTGAGGCCCCCTCCTCGTGCCAAGCGTCAGTGTTCCTCTGGTTCTATCGGCGGCGGCGTTAAGCGCGCCAAGAACAGCCCACCGTTTGTCAACGCGAATAACAACACAAACAACAAGAAACTGAGCAAAAAGTAGCATTTAAGTTGAGCAAAAATAGAAAATCATAAGCAAATATGATGGGGAGCGCGAAATGGACGCGAATATTTTTGCACTGATATTATTCATGACGATCTAAGACTTTGTGTATTTTTGACAACCATACTAGAGCGTAGATAACAAGGGCAGGAGGAACACTTTCAAGCAGTATATTTTGACGGGTGGCGTTTCAGCAATTATTCAACGCAGTTACACGTTAAAATATCATGAGTGTGAATACACAAACATTGTCAATTCAATTTTGATTACACTGAATTGTATGTGAATCCAATAAAACTTAGAAAGATGTGTCTGGAATCAATATACGTTGAGTGTCACTCATGGCTCAAAACAGTGGTTCTTACTCTGCCAGATGTTTCCTGCTGTTGATGATTGGCAGAGCTACCAAACTAACTTTATGGATCAGGATGGATCGAAGAATGACTGCGCGAAAAACGGATAAACACACAGCACGACACACAGACATACACACGAACAAGTGTACACCGAGTACGCTGCGATTTGAGGTGTGTGACGTAATTACAGAGTGGAAAATCAGGTGGAATGGGCGGAAAAAACACGAGCAACGATGTCACTAGGGATTGAAATAAATTATCCTTTAAACGTCAGGACATAAGACGTAATAAGTCACTAGCCTATCTGTTGTAGTGCGTATGTTGAAGAAAACGTCTTCCTGAATTATCTGCACCAAGCAATGCACTGATGTCATAACTTAAATAACTTGTGATAAGCCACAACTTGAATTCAGTAAAAATTCAAGTTAAATTCCGATCCATTCTGGGGCCTATTTTCGTCCAATTATAATTAATAATTCGTTGCCTTGTTGACACAATTTTCAACGAGTGAAATTTGAAATAAAATAAAAACAGAACATCATTAGAACATCGCTAGAAGAGACTAGCTTAATTCTGCTTCCTTAATCCAGAGTGGCCAGTTAGCGATTTTCACTCTAAATGGCAAAACATCGCCAAAAATAAACCTTTACATTTGTTTATGATAAAACAGCAAAGATGAGGGACAATAAAATATGCATTGTCAATGGGGACATTGTTTGTATAAAATAAAATATATTTATCAACGTCGTTCTACAAGAAAAACAACCACAAATTATTGTGTATATTCTGATAAACCCGAAAAGCGCTAATGCAATAGGAATGTGACGAATAAGCCCGAATTGCAAAAGGAAAGCAGAAACTGCGCAATATCAAGCACTCCAAAAAGCACTCTATTTACCCAAAAAAACAAGCATAATCGATATATCGACGACAAACATGTACAAGTAAATGACCTTTGCGACCTATCAAATGTGACATCACGTAATTGCATATCGTATATACGCACCACAACTCACAGCACACAAACACCGCTACATACATTATCACATTCCGGCCAAGCTAGTACAAATTTCCATTGACATTTTTTTCTCCAAACCTTCGACAGAATGAAACACAACAAACGTTCGAGAAAATTCGAGAAATTATTGGTGGCACACTGATTTTGGCAAGACACTGCTCTTTTCTGGGGTGCGTTTACCCCACACACACACACTTTCCACCCCTATTTTCCTACCCAATATCACTCCTGGACTATCAAGCATGCACGCATACACACACACACACACACACACACACACACACACACACTTCTACTGTGAGATCTGAATAAATGCCAACCACATTGTACAACTAACTAGTGAGACCGATATATAGTATTCCATAAGCAAGACTAGCACACACACACACACACACGCACACACACACACACACACACACACACACACACACACACACACGCGCGCAACAAGGTAAGCAAACAAGACTTGTGTTCAACAATGCAATAAGTCAAATTGATAAAGCTCGCATTTGCCTACATCGCATGGCCAAAACGAAATATTACAGTCCCGGAAGCCAATATATACGCATATATCACTCACAGTATATGGACACACACACACACACACTCACACAAGTATACGACAAACATGAACCAAGGGTCCAGCAAAGACCCATAGAATATTTCCAAAACAACAACAACATTAACAATATAGTCGGCACACGATAAGACATCACTTGCAATATGTTGTGAAAGCTATCAGGTACATGTGCTATGTGCATCACGAACACACACACACGCATACACATTTACATATACACACACACAGACAAACACACACACACACAAACATACAAACAGAACAGTATACTTGTAATATACACTTGTTCGCGCGTGAAGAAGAGGTACACTAGAACTCTGCAGGTACCATCTCATTATCGCCTCGATAACTACAACACGCACACGTGTGTGTATGTCTGTCTGTGTGTCAACTTGTGTGTGTGTGTGTGTGTGTTAGTATGTATATATACGCCTGTGTGTGTTTGGGTATATAAGTATCTGTGCGTGTGTGTGTATATGTATGGGTGTGTGTGTATGTATGTGTGTATATATGTGTGTGTATGTGTTCAACTGTGTATGTATGTGTGTGTATGCACGTATATGTGTGTTTGTGTGTTATCGTGTATGTGTGTGTGTGTTTATCTATGTGTTTGTGTGTGTGTGTGTGTCGTGTTTATCTATGTGTTTGTATGTGTTTGTGTCGTGTTTATCTATGTGTTTGTATGTGTGTGTGTCGTGTTTATCTATGTGTTTGTGTGTGTTTATCTATGTGTGAGTGTGTGTGTGTTTATCTATGTGTTTGTATGTGTGTGTGTCGTGTTTACTTGCAGTCGGAGAGGTTGCTCATAGCAAAATGCACGCGAAAATGCAGCCTGTTTTCCATGATGTACTTTTTATAGTCGTTCCTGAAAACACGCGTGTATGAGTATCAGAGAAAGAGAGAGAGAAAGAGAGAGAGAGAGAGAACAAAAATAATTGACATATACTTCATTATTTTATCAACTCGTGAAAATATACACATTTTCATGATATCGTTATGTAATAGACAAAATACTATATGAATATGACTTGAAATTAACAAATTACCGTAAATCTGCTATTTACGAACGGCACTACTAATTAAAGGTCACTTTTATTAATTCTTCTCTTTTTAGCAATAGCTTTGACTAAATGGTTTTTATCAGTGAATTTGAGATTATCAGTAATCGCCCTGTATTTGTGTAATTTGTTAAATAAATAAGCATATGCTACCTGGTTCTTTTTCATTAATAAAATATACAGTATATTCTCAAAATTCTCACCAGCTAGTGGAAAAACAGAGCGGCACCTTCTAATTGAACGATACTACTGGGGAAGGTTTGAAAAATAGAACGACGAATTTAAATGTAGAAAATTCTTCTCACTTGGCATGTTGTAGCATTCTGATAGCGTCGGTGAAGTTTGGCTTGTTGTTTGTGTCAGTGGCGGCGTGGAGACGCTGCTGCTTGATATTGAGCAGGGCCAGTTCGAGCCAGGCAAACGGCACCAGATAGCGGTCGTGCTGAATGCGCCCCTGCAGTCGCGTCACGGCCAACAACGACAACTCGGCCCGACTGGGACTCATCATGTGACTCAGACAAACTCCGTGTAGAAACAACAACAGAGCACGTTCGTCAGGAGAACATGAGTCTCCCGCGGTGTAATCTCCTCCTCCTCCTCCTGCATCTCCTTGTCCACCACCACCGCGATCTGGTGAGTCCGACGATGCCAAAAGACATTCGGTGTCCTCCACTGACACACACACATACACATAGGGACATACATACACACATATATGGCGAAATCGATGACTATTTTCTTTTCTTTACTTCACAATTGTTCCTAGTTGCATGATTTAGAATTAGTTTAGAATCAATTCAGTGGTTGAGACAGGATTCTTCCGTACACTCTGAAAATATCATTTTTGCAACTGTTTTTGTGATGTTCTTCATATTCTGTTTCGAGTGTGAAATAAACTTCTAAAAAATAATAAAAATAAAAAGCGTGCAAAAAAATCACACCATTCAGCCACATTGCCGATTCACACGTCAACGAAGGAAATATAAAATAAACCCAGAATTAATTGGCAAAGCAGCTATAACTAGTGATAAAACTGTGTGTGTGTGTGTGTGTTAGTGTGTCAGTGTGTGTGTGTCAGTGCGTGTGTGTGTGTCAGTGTGTGGGTGTGGGTGTGTGTTTGCCACACAGTTTGTGACACCATAATCTCTCTCTCTCTCTCTCTGTGTCTGTCTGTCTGTCTCGCTGGCTTGCACTCACCGCTGGCGACTCCGAGACGTCGCATCTCTCGCTCCACATCGCTGTACACTTGTAGAACCAGTTCACGACGCCGGCCGATGATGCCGAAGCCGTTGAACAAGTACATCAACTCGTAGCCGGGCAATACCGCACCACCGCCGCCGCCGCCGCCGCCGCACGCCATGAACCTGCCGGCCTTGGCGATCACAAACTTCTCCATTGTCAAAGATTTGCCGGCAATACGCTGCTTGTAGTCGGGCAACGTAGTCATCAGCTGTTGAATCTCGGCCGTCATCGACCGGCGTCGGTCATCGACCTCTGTGTGTCGGTCATCGACCTCTGTGTGTCGGTCATTGACCTTAGTGCATCGGTCATTGACCTCGGTCGAGGAGGTGGATAGAGGCGGTGATTGCAGGGCCATGTAGAGTGTGACGGCTCGCAGATAACTGTACACCGTGCGAGACCAACGAGATTCCTGCAGTAATAAAGCCGCATGTTCGGCAGCCAACTGCCATTCACACTGAAACCTGCCCACACACACACACACACACACGTATCCACAATATTACTACAGGAATTTGGATTATGAAGAGAGGTTAGAGAAAATTGGGCTACCGACGCTGGAAGATAGAAGATGCAGAGGGGATCCTACAGCTGCTTTTAGGTATAATATATACATGGAAGTAATAGATAGAGACGATTGGGTAGTATGGAGTGAAAGAAACAACAGAAAACACGCTAAAACCCTTTGGAAAACCAGAGCAGTTAGGGATATGAATAAGTATAGTTTCCCGAATAGGACTGTAGATGCATGGCATAATCTAGTTAGGGAAATTGTTTATATCTTTTAAATTGATCTTTATCTTTTAAATTGTTCTTTATCTTTTAAATTGTTCAATCTCCTGTATTATACAACTCGGTGAGTACACGTACACACACACCTGGCTTTTAGTTTAGTTTAACTCACAAATGACACGAAAAACTCACAAATAACACCAGAAACTCACAAATGACACGAGAAACTCACAAATGACACGATAAACTCACAAATAACACAATAAACTCACAAATAACACGAGAAACTCACAAATGACACGAGAAACTCACAAATAACACGAGAAACTCACAAATGACACGAGAAACTCACAAATAATACGAGAAACTCACAAATGACACGAAAAACTCACAAATAACACGACAAACTCACAAATAATACGAGAAACTCACAAATAACACGACAAACTCACAAATAACACGAGAAACTCACAAATGACACCAGAAACTCACAAATGACACGAGAAACTCACAAATAATACGAGAAACTCACAAATGACACGAGAAACTCACAAATAACACCAGAAACTCACAAATGACACGAGAAGCTCACAAATGACACGAGAAACTCACAAATGACACGAGAAACTCACAAATAACACGAGAAACTCACAAATAACACGAGAAACTCACAAATGACACGAGAAACTCACAAATGACACGACAAACTCACAAATAACACGAGAAACTCACAAATAACACGAGAAACTCACAAATAACACGAGAAACTCACAAATGACACGAGAAACTCACAAATGACACGAGAAACTCACAAATGACACGAGAAACTCACAAATGACACCAGAAACTCACAAATGACACCAGAAACTCACAAATGACACGAGAAACTCACAAATGACACCAGAAACTCACAAATGACACGAGAAACTCACAAATGACACGAGAAACTCACAAATGACACGAGAAACTCACAAATAACACGAGAAACTCACAAATGACACGAGAAACTCACAAATAACACCAGAAACTCACAAATGACATGACAAACTCACAAATGACACGAGAAACTCACAAATAATACTAGGAACTCACAAATTAAACCAGAAACTCACAAATGACACGAGAAACTCACAAATGACACGAGAAACTCACAAATGACACGAGAAACTCACAAATGACACGACAAACTCACAAATGACACGAGAAACTCACAAATGACACGAGAAACTCACAAATAACACGAAAAACTCACAAATGACACGAGAAACTCACAAATGACACGAGAAACTCACAAATGACACCAGAAACTCACAAATGACACGAGAAACTCACAAATGACACGAGAAACTCACAAATGACACGAGAAACTCACAAATGACACCAGAAACTCACAAATGACACGAGAAACTCACAAATGACACGAGAAACTCACAAATGACACGAGAAACTCACAAATGACACGAGAAACTCACAAATAACACGAGAAACTCACAAATGACACGAGAAACTCACAAATGACACGAAAAACTCACAAATGACACCAGAAACTCACAAATGACACGAGAAACTCACAAATGACACGAGAAACTCACAAATGACACGAGAAACTCACAAATGACACGACAAACTCACAAATAACACGATAAACTCACAAATGACACCAAAACAGCTCCCAGTAGCAGATATGATGCAGCTGCGGCCAGCTTTGTTGCGCGCGCCGGCTGCTATTGAACAGCTCGACGCCCTCGGGCAGCTGGCATCGCACCACTCTCAACCGGCCGGCGAAGAAGAGAAAGAGAGCGCTGTTCGGATGGGCCGTCAGCTCTCGTTGCAACAGACACTCTGCCTGCGCAAGATGAGAGTCAGATACGGCGCCCAGCACAGGCGAGATTATCAGATGGAAGGCGAGAAGCACGAGGGATGCCAGTGAGCGGTGGATGTTGCCAGGCAACGCACTGGTGGCCAACAAGTCAGACAAACCTGACTCCTAACTCAAACACACAGATATTGTTGCCCATTGATACATTATGAACCTTGTCTGTTATTTTTTGTATTTTTTTAATTTCAAATGTATTGTCATCATCATCAACAAACATCAGTAGCATAGCAGTGGTGAGAGGCATCAATTCGTCGAGCCACAGCTCCCTCACCAACCAATATCAAACACAATTTCCACATGAAATTATGAACAGTAATCAGGCGAATTTTGCAAAAATACAAAACGAAGACAAGAATCGAACACTCATATATAGCAAGCTCATAGTTGAAAACACGGTTATACACGACAACGAGAACAGTAACTGCAGTAAGAGTTACAACAAGCTCGAAACCGTACAGTTTCATTTAAATGGCAAATTACTGGCGACATCGGCAAGTGAGAAAGGATAGACGAAAGATGGAACAGATAAGATAAAAGTGAGAAAATACCTTATCACCGGACAACCCGACAAACTCGAGAATTTTCATCACTCGAGATGGTAGCTGTGAAATCAGCTGTTAACACACACACACACACACACACACACGAACACGCGCATGCATATATATACACACACACATAGATATATTTGATTGTTACAACTGAATGCGATTGTGGTAAGGAACGGCGGTCTAGGATAAATGTAAGGCCTAAGCTAAGCGTAAGGATTCAAGAAGATTAAAAACGCAAATTTATATTTTAAAAACGCTTAAAAACGCACAAGAACGTTTCTATATTTTTCATAGATTTTAGGTTAGGTTAAGTTTAGCGTTCTAATGTAATGTGCTGCCTTTGCACGAAGCGAGAGACTGGAAGAAATTCGTTTAATCCAATTTTCTCAATCTAATGTTCTGGAATCCTTACACATTTAACATCAACCAGGAACGGCAGATTGGTGGTGGTTACGTGTGGTAAATTGGTGGTGGTAACGTGTGGTAAATTGGTGGTGGTAACGTGTGGTAAATTGGTGGTGGTAACGAGTGGTAAATTGGTGGTGGTTATAGTTTACCACGATGAAAATGAGTGGTGATTTGGTTGTGGTAATAGATGGATATTTGGTGATGGTGGTATATGGGTGGTAAACTGATGATGGTAACGCGTACCAGACTGAAGGTTCCGGCTCCCAGACGCACCCCGCCCTCGAAGTGGTTCCTGGTAGCCGACCGGCTCCAATCGCGCGAGTTCAACAATTGCATGCATTCTCTGTCACAACACACACACACACGACGAGACACGAATACAAGTAGATAAATAGATAGAAAGGAGTATAGATATATAGAAAGGTATATAGATATATAGATAGAAAGGTATATAGATAGATAGAAAGGTATATAGATAGATAGATAGATAGATAGAAAGGTATATAGATATATAGAAAGGTATATAGAAAGATAGATAGATAGATAGATAGATAGAAAGGTATAGAGATAGATAGAAAGGTATAGAGATAGATAGAAAGGTATATAGATAGATAGAAAGGTATATAGATAGATAGAAAGGTATATAGATAGATAGATAGAAAGGTTTATAGATATATAGATAGAAAGATAGATAGATAGAGAATAATTATAAATGACGTAATAACAGCGATAATAAACATAATTAATTTGGCTTGACGCCAAGACAATTATTTGAGCGCAAAATACGAAGATTAAAACACAAACAAAAACGAACAAATTGAAGCAGAGAGCAGTAAAAAACAAGAAGCAAAAATAAATTAAGTCACACAAAATAAATTTGGAAATAATCACAATCACAAGAACAAAAATAACAGAAGATTATGAGAAATGATCTAGAATATGATTTATCGAGAAGAAACATGGTGCAAGTGAGTACCGGTAACATGAATGACAGGTTCTAATTTTGAGGCCACCCCTGACCAGGCTGAGAAACGACTCGTCCTCGAGAATGTTCAACACAGCACGCAACAACAAACACTCAGCGTAGCAAAGTTCGGCATGACATTCCACTAACACACACACACACACACACACACACACACACACACACACACACACACACACACACACACACAAGACTTTTAGATGAATTGGAGAAAATAAGCCCATCGCCTCACATCTATATATATTTAGCACATCAACTTTCATATTTTCAAGCTTGTATATCAATTTATTTACATTAATCTATATATATAAAACAGATCCTCTGTCTGTGTGTCTGTGTGTGTCTGTCCCACCCTCCTTGGTTCATTTTCTGCAAGCTGGTACTCGGTAACCACTTGGTGTACCCGCTAACAATTTATACAATTACGTCGGAAATTTTCTTGTCTACACGATAGGTTAAATTTTAAACTATAAAAAGAAAACTAAAAAAAGTTATAGCGGTGAAAAGACAAAATGAACCCTGAAAAATGCGAAAATTTTGTCAATATTCTGCAATCTACTTCTCATAAACCAGCAATGGTACAGCTATACAGATTATACGACTGTGTGGGAAATTTTCTGTTCTAATAGATAGGCTATAATTCATACCCAAAAATTAAACACAAAACATGTAGAATGGAAAAAAATTCAATCCACATTCAAAATTTTGTTTAAACTCCACGCGTCCGATTTTCTATACTTTTTTCTCTATTTCTCAAAAACTAATTATCACACATCTAAATAAGTAATACCATCATGCTGGGAATTTTGTTTTCTACAACACGGTATTATTTTTAATTTTCCAAAAAGTATTAAAAAAGTTACGGCGGTGTGAAGTCAAAATGACAAAGTCAAATAGCAAAATTAGCACTAAAAACGTGAATATTTTGGTGGATATTCTGCTATATATTCCTCATAAACCAGCAAGGTACAGCTATAAAAATTATACTATTGTGTAGAGAATTTTGTGTTCTACAAGATAAGCTATAATTTATACCCACAAATGATACAAAAAACGTGTAAAATTGGCAAAATAAGTGTATAAATGGCAAAGAGAAAATATATTAAATGAATTTCAATATAACGAGGTCAAAACGAGACAACAAGTACAAAATTCTCCAAAAAAGGATAAGAAGAGACGTGGAGAAATATATTTGTCGTGCAGACCGGTTGAATTGTGGAACAAACTGCCATCAATTGTGACAACACAAACTATTATCGGAGCTTTTAAACAGTAATACGACGTCTGGAAGGGGGGAACAACGAGTCTGTCACTCCATATCGCAATGTACAACTCGGTGAATACACATACACACACACACATATATATATAAGATCACATGACAAAATGATAGTCAATATTTCTGTTATTGCGCAGTTGCGACAAATTGGCTACGAATGACGCAATCGAGACAACAATGACCAGAGGCGTCGTGATCGCAAGTTTAAGTTGCAATTAGATTTATACTGTAGAAATACATTGAGCGCAGGAATTTCGACGCTGAAAAAAATCCGTGAGCTTCGAGTGTTGAATCAAACATAAATTGCAGCATGCAACACAGTGTTGACGGCTACACGCAACGTGTGCAACGGAAAAACCCGCCCGAAGTGTGATAATATTCTAGCGTGATGGAAAAATAGCACACAGAACGATGAAACAACAAAAATGGGGAAATTTGAAATTCGGCTGTGATGCACTCAAACAAGTGAAACATTGAAATTCGAAGTGGAAAATGAATAACAATTTCAATTCACTACACGATCTAGCTGAATAACAATTTCAATTCACTACATGATCTAGCTGAATAACCTATACCGACCAGAAATATCACTACTCAAAATAAACAAAAACTCTTGATTATTAACAATATTCCTGCTGTTCAACACCAAAAATATTAGCTATCGTGAATATGCCATATCTCAGTTAGATAATTGAGCCTAGCCAATAAGCTCGTGCGTTGTGTTGTACTTTGTTAGAAACTTAAAACAGAAAATATTCTGTTTGTGCCCACAATCTCGCATAGAATATCAATTTATACCACCAGTAAATACTGGTGTGGTGTAGAAAAAAGTAGCGCATATATGACGGGCGAAAATAAGTATTCGCGGGATAAATGACAGTTTTCTAGTTGATATATTATATTTAGCACATCAACTTTGATGTTTTCAAGCTTGCATATCAATTAATTTACATCAATTTTTATATAAATAAACATTGCGTTGATGTCAAAAAAAATGTTTCCCAAAAAATGGCATAATCATTAAATATATGTTAAAATAGACAAAAAAAAACTACGAAATAAGGTCATTTTTCAGGTGATCTCATATGAGACAACCAGGAAGTAATGGGTTTTAAGAGAGTACAATTATCAATTCAACAGTCAGCTAATACTCAAACCGAATGCCACAAAAGTCTGGTGTAATTAAACTTGAGAAAAAAGATTAATGAAGAGATTGTCCACTGGGATTTCGTGAATATTTCAGAGATTTTGAGACATTTGAGATATGAATTTTAGACAGAAGTAATTGGATGATATAATGTCACAGTAGGAAGGTGGGACAGACAGTTAAAAACAACTGAACGAACGCCTTAAGATCCTGACAACAAAACAGTGCACTTTTCCTAAAACAACTATGAATTTGGTGATATAAACCACACACATAACACAATGCTGCAATACAAGAATATGATATAATTCAACAGTATGTGTTTAATACAATGTGTTTTCAAGACAGGCCACAGTCATTTCATGTAAAACATAAGTAGAGACACACAAACACACACACTGTATATCAGCAATGTATATTTACACGGCCACAACGAACAAGCTTTCTACGTCGAGTGAAACTCACAGAATACCACGTTCAACAGCAGTATCATGTATAGATGCAGCGATATAGTAAACGACGCCATTTTGATTGAGCGTGACAAAAACACACAGGGAAAATGAAATATACCGACAATAACGCACCAGATTATTCTCTGAAAACCGTATGTGCGCAGGAAACACGGCATTCCAACATGCTTTGAACAAGAACAATTTGAAAAAAATAGTACGCTTCTAGTCAGGCAGTGAATTAAGACATGCTGTTAAAATAAGCTCCACTTTTATCTAGACTTTTTATTTCATAAAATCATTTTATGTATAGTTTATTTATTCATCAACTTTCATATTCCTGGTTGAAACATTTACTTTTTGAATTCTCTTTCTCTGTACATCTTTTGGTTAGCTTCCAGTACACATGGGCCCACCGCAGGGTGGTAATAGTGCACTTGCACTCTTCCCATGCTACTGGACTTGCCTGTAATTAATATTAATTAACAATACACTATCAAATTAGATGACTAAATCATAGAATAATTCACCGCCAACGCTGACTGTTTCGCTAACATTAAACAAACTCATCTGAGAGGCGATTTTCAAGAGTTATCCTATGTTCTAACACGACACCTAAAAATCGGCAAAATTCTAGAAATTAAAACAATAACATAATTTGATATTGGCATCTTTACGTGTGTGTGTATGTATGTGTGTGTGCGTGTATATGTGTGTGTATGTATGTGTCTGTATGTGTGTGTGTGTATGTGTGTGTGTGTGTGTATGTGTGTGTATGTATGTGTGTGTATGTGTATGTGTGCGTGTGTATGTGTGTGTAAGTGTGTGTGTATGGGTACGTGTGTGTGTATGTATATGTGTGTATGCGTGTATGTATATGTGTGTATGCGTGTATGTATGTGTACGTGTGTATGTGTATGTATGTGTGTATGTATATGTGTGTGTGTGTATTTTTTGACACCTTCAGTGTACGTTTTGTAGTCATTTTTGCGTACGAATTTGTTGAGAGCGGTTTCGGGCAGCGAAACAACACGTCTTGCCTTATTGCACACAACCAGACTTTCACGCAACACGTCGATCGCCTCAGAAATATCTCTCTAACACACCCAAACATACACACACACACACACATATACACTGCGGTATTTATTAAGTTGATGACTAAAAAAGGCACACAAAATCAAAATTATCCAACACGCCAGAAACAAAACACAAAACAATTTTTAATCAACCATCCACATTTAAAAAACACATTTTTCTATTTTTTAATCAATTTCTTCATAAACGTACACACACACATACACATTGAATAGTTTAGGATATTTCAGGCAAGAGGGGTCATGGAAAAAACTGAAAAGAACTAGATGTTTGAGAGATGTTAACAAGTATAGTTTCCCATATACAGGTGTGTTGATGTGTGGAATCAGTTAGGGGAGGCTATTGTAGGAGCTAATAGCGTAGGAGCATTTTAAAGAAAGACTAGATAGCGTGAAATACTGGGAATTTCAAGGAAGATAGGTTACTAGAGGGTTGGTTGGAGACAGGACAGTACGAGCACAGCTCATCTCCTGTGCTAAACAAATAGCTAAATACAAATAGGTGAGTACATACACACACACACCATGATGTATACAGCAAAGCAAAAAAAGCAAATATATTACAGATGAAACGGCCGATTACATACATTCGTTTGTATGTTCGTGTGTGTGTGTGTGTGTGTATGTAAGTATATGCTGACCGGTTCAAAAGTCATGATTGCCTGTAGATAAGTCAGCGTTCCGTAGCCCATGGCGTGATAAACACTCACACGCCGCCTACACACACACACACACACACACACACACACACACACACACACACACACACACATGTGTGTTCCATTTGTGTGTCGCAGATTAAGCAGATACAACAAACAAACACGCGCACACACCACAAACAACATACACAACAAATTCCATGAGAATAAAAAAGCGAACATTCAATATAAATGGACAAAAAAAGACAAAAAAAACAAACACACACACACAGTAATATTACGATACGAACAAAGCGTAGATGAAAAATATACAAGAAAAACATTATCATAAAATAAAAATATAGAACACAAAAAACCAAAAGCGAATAAATGTTAGTTTTGTCCATTTTAACAGAGTCTATGTCTATTTCTCACAAACTTTCAGTTTGTCTTTTTTTCTGCGCATAACTAGGCTCTAGTTTTGGGCCTACTCACAAATAGTCGGATAAAAAACGATAAAAAAACAGAACAAAAACGGACAAGCGGAGATGAACATTATAAAATTTTCTATGACCAGAATAACTATCAAAACAACCCGACCCAGAACACAATCTTACTGTGTGTATGTATGCGTATGCGTATGCGTGTGTGTGTGTGTATGTATATGCGTGTGTGTGTGTGTGATATCGCAGGCATGTGTAATCTTTTCGACATCAAAAGCCAAGTCACCTCAACAAGGACAAGGCTTCACAAATCAATAACACACACACACACACAAACACACACACACAATGCATACACTTATATTTGTCCAACGAGACGGCAATACACACAAGTGCTCAAATTTGAAGACGATCGGTGGGAAGAGAATATGATTGCGAGAAATGTGTTGATAAAAATATCGACAGCGCTTAAGTAATGTGAACAAGTTTGAGTTAAACGTGATATTTAACTCAGTTGAATACAGCAATAAAAGTGGCTTCATTAAAACACAAATTCACACAGACACACGTTCATAAAAATATAAAAACAAGGCCGGAAAAATTGAGGCTAGATGGTGCAGTGCAAAGATACAGTCGTTAAGTGTGAAAGGTCCCAGGTTCAAAACCCAATGAAGTGATAAATTTTCCTTAACGAAAAGATAGTGTGATAGAAAAGATAGATAGAAAATATTTGCTTTCAATAGCTCAGTTGAAACCGACTTGGCCTAGCTTAAGAATAATTTAGCTAAGTTGACTTCACATTAAACACGGTGACTCATCTCAGTAACAGCTCACTCACATTACCATTGGTAATCGTTACTTAAGTCACCTAGGATACTCACACACAGGACACCCATACACACACAGAGAGGAAAACACACACATCAAAGAAGCACGACACACACACACATAATTTGTTGTTGCTTATTATTGCTTTTACATTATTGTTGTTTGATGTGTTTTTGCGTGTACGTAGAAATGAAGGAGTTGTGCTCCATAAGCTATTTGAGTATCAGCATAATAAATATTACTATTTTACAAGGAAAGAGAGAGAAAGCAGACACGCACCATGGCTTCATGATAGCCCGGGCTGTGTCAAACTGGTTGTTGAAGAAACAGTTGACTGCCAGCGAGCACTCCTGCAGAGAAGATTCAAGACTCATGCGACCTGATGTGACAGTGTCCGACACGCCAGATACAACCGGCGACACACACACGCCCACACTAACACACACACAACAAGAAGATTAGAAAATTGAAGATTAAATTAGAAGAGGAGATATTATAAACATACAGCGATTCTTCACTGACAAATAACAAATATCTCTAAAAATTGGCAACATCCAAAAAGCTAAATAGCAAGCAGTTTATTGAGAAGAAGAGCTAAGAAGACGGACAAATATACAGTTTGCCATCGATAGATGCACCAAACAGTGAAATAGACTAGCATACAATAATTATCAACCAGAAATGAATTTATCTCTTTAAAAAAAACATTACGACAAATGGAAGACGTTCTTCTATATGTATATACACTCATTACACATGTATGTATATACACTCATTATACATGTATGTATATACATTTATTATACATATATGTATATACATTCATTATACATGTATGTATACACCGCTGGATGATGTTGGAGTCAACATTCCAATTGAACTCACTTCATAAACATTACATCAACATTTTCACCAACACATACACACACACACACACACACACACACACAAGAGCATTCCATATGGACCAGAAAAAGGTTTTAGGAAAAACTTCACACAAACACACGCACACACACAAGCAGGGACGTCTGTACGAGTCGTTGAGATGAGCGAGAAAGCGACAGGCCAGAGCAATGTCATCCATCAAATGTAAGCAAATCAAATTAGCGAGAAAAACGAGTTGACGATGCAAAAACAACAAGACGAACAAAAAAATACTAAGAAAAGTCGAGCGAAAATGGGAAGAAGCAAAGCAGAAACATGAAAAAAAGCAGACAGAAAAATTCACCTTGAACTGCATATATTGTCGTCGGCGTCGAAAAACTGAAACACACACACACAGATACACAGACATACACACACAGACAGACACACATGGACACACAAACAGACAGATATACACACACAGACACAGACACACACACAGATACACATACACACACAGACAAACAGATATACACACACAGACACAGACACACACACAGATACACATACACACACATATACACACACAGACAAACAGATATACACACACAGACACAGACACACACACAGATACACATACACACACATATACACATACATACACACACACACACAGATACACATACACACACAGACACACAGATATACACACACATATAAATACACACACACAGATACACATACACACACAGATACATACACACACACAGATACACATACACACACAGACACACAGATATACACACACAGACACAGACACACACATATAAATACACACACACACACAGATACACATACACACATAGATACATACACACAGACACACATGCACACATAATTGTTTGTGAATACTGTAAGCATGACAGTCGTTTACGAATTCAGGTGGCTAGAAAGACATCTAGAACAGAGACATGAAAATAACGCTTTAAGCTCAGCAGAAAAAAACAAAAAAAGTTCATAAAAAACAACTACAAAATTAAGTTAAATTATATAATAAATAAAAATAAAATACAAGTCAATTTTATTAATGAAAAATAAAAATTCTTGATAATTGCGTTTGCAGCAATTAAAAGCGCCACGTTCTGTGATATAAATGAAAACACCGCACATTTTCACTGTTTTGCGAAGCCATATTTGAATGCGAACCAAGCATTCCATGATTGTATTTTGTAACTAAAATAAAAAAATCTACAAATAAAAAGAACAGGAGACGTTAATCTTCTAATCTCAAAATTTAACAATTTTAACCCATTCATACTAAAAAGAAAGACTTTTATATTATTAATATACATATAATTTATATAAAAAATAATATTCATAAGATTAATACCATTTATTTAAAAGATAGTTTAATCATTCAAATTTGACACCAACAGACAATTATATATTCAAATTAACTTTGGATCGAATTTTGGAAAACGAAGAGTTCAGCTGGGTAAGTTTGTTCAAAACGAGTAGGTTTGAAAACCACTGGCTGCAACACAGCTGCAATACAATTGCAATACTCACTTCATCGTCCTCTGCAGGCGTTTCGACCGCCGAAGAAGCCATTTTCTGTACGACGTGCTCGCTCGTGTGTGCACATACACACACATACACACACAACCACCAACACAACTACAACTAAACTGAACACACACACACACACACATATATATATGTTTACAAAAATATATGCACAAATATACACACATATAATACACACACACACACAGATATTGAATACAGCAAGGAGTTTGTATAAAATTTGCATGTGCAAAGCAAAAATTGCAATAAATGCACACACACACACACACGCAAGCACACACACATACACACATCAGTACACACACACAAGCGTACATACACAATCACACACGCACACAATCACACACACAAACACGACAGAAGACGTGTGTATAAAGCCGCTCAAGTAATGAACGGCAATATGGCATATCATAGACAAAAAACATAAATAAATAACGTTACATTTCCAATTTATTCCTCATTTTAATTGTGTTTGATCCAGGGACTACACAGCCGCCAGAATCATAAGAGTACCCTTGCATTTCCCTATTGAATATTATTTACTATATTTTCTTACTCCATGCATCTGATGCTTCCTAAATACTGCTCCATCCAATTTTATTCGATGCAATTTCCCAGTTGGAACGCAGCAAAGTTACAGTTAAAACACACACTACACACATACGAACACACACACACACACACCTACACGTCGAAGTACAATTCGTAGAATTCATACTATTCATGACGTTATTATCCAATATACAAAAACACTTTCACTGTGTCACATTGAACATCACACTAGCGTTACATGAGCAGAAATATTCCACGAGGTGGCATGTTATAGCAAGCTTTGAACTCGACACACAAACACACACACACACTATTTGACACATTTTGCCACTAAAATATATCGTAATAAGACACTGTAATAATTTAAATGAACAATTATCCCTGGCAAGTTTCATGTAGAAAATAGTTTCATTGAAAAACATTCACCCTCACCATTTTGAGCATCAGCAAATTGAGTTTCTCAAATCTCAAAACCCCTTAGAAAATCCCTCCCGAAAGGAGAGGCATATCCCCTCCGAAATAAGACCAAAGAGAGTTGAAGTTAGAGGTTAGAGGACCAAGATGTTAGAGGTTATAGGTGAGTTAGAGGTTGCAATATTTAACGAGTTTGTCATTTACACCGGATTTGTGAATTCTATTTTCGTTGTACGCATGTGTACTCAAGAGTTACGCTAAATATATATGTTAATGTACCAGAGGAAAAGCGTCTTAAAAGCACGTTCCATTGGCAACTAGTTTCTATAAGTGAGCCAGTATTTATATATAGTGAGGGTAGATAAAATCCTAGTGTCCTATTGCAAGTAAAAGAAGCAGCAATAACGCAAGCTGTAAAACTGTAATAATAAATTGATGTCTGGCGTATCACGAAAATATTTATCACGTGATGTTAATGTTTGTACATTTATTGTTGGTTTTGAAGTGAGAGCGGCTATTTGAATTTAACGGGATTGCGTTGATGAGATTTGTTGAGATAGGAATGGATTTAGTGTTCATGATTAATTGTGTGTCGAAACGTGTGTGCATAATTTCTTTGTCGTTTCTTTAGTGTTTTAAATACCAGCTTTTACAGAAGCATGACCCAAACCGTAAGCCATAAATAACCTCGCAAAAACGATACGATGTAACGATACTGAAACCACAAGACACGAATGAGCAAACACAACACCACACCAACCAAACCAAACAACGACTACATCGACCACCGACGTACGACTCCGACATGCTAACTCTGTCTTAAAACATGTTCACTGAAAATTTGCACCAATGTGTATGTATCATAACTTCATTTAGGATCATCCTGCCTTGAATATCTCGAAAATTTCAGGTATTCATATGTTTAGCACGATGTATATAGATTGGATAAGCTTGAAAAATACATTTCAATATGAACGTCTTGATATTACAAATACAAAGTGGTTAGCCTCGAACATGAATCATAACATTAATTTCAAGGTGATTGGCTTTAGTGTTTTATGCCTCATTTCTATTGAATTTTCAGTGTATATTATAAACCCCGTAACATTTTTAAATGGTATAGTTATTTATCGTGGTAATGGTTGATTTCCATATTGTCTATTTCAGCGTTTTTTCTGTTCTATGACAGTGATCGTATTATTTACGTGTTAAGGTTTATTTTTGGGTGTACAGACTTCGTGCTCAACATGCGATTTATCGGACCGTGGGTTCCGAATGAAACGGTTTTGTATATCGTAATGCAACCGCTTTGTTAACCGTAATGAACCGCTGTGTCCGTTCAGAGTCTGGTGGTATTTGGCTCTCGAGATGAATCGAATCTTCGGGCGCGGCAAACCCAAGGACCCACCTCCCAATCTGTCAGACTGCATTTCCAATGTGAGTTGCCTGTTGACTTTTCCAGCTCAGCTTTTTAGTCATGGTTTGTCCAGTTGTTAGTAAGATGCAATTATTTATGTCTCCGTGTGTGTCTGTGACACAGGTGGATGAGCGGGCCGATTCGGTGGAGAAGAAGGTGGCTCGACTCGATGCCGACCTGATCAAGCTGCGCGATCAGATGAAGAAGATGCGCGACGGCCCGGCCAAAAACACTGTCAAACAGAAGGCGATCCGAGTGCTGAAACAGAAGAAAACGTAACCACACCCCGCCGTGTGTCCAACCACAATCGGCCGCTTTCCTCTTGGTCCAGGATGTGTGATATAACGGCGTGTATAGATGCATACATTCATACTAACCTAATTGTGCATTACGGGATATGAGCTTCCACTTGAGCTGTGCCGTCTCCAAATCCAATGATTTATCCAGGCTTTCTTTGAACGATTGTATTGTTCTCGTTACAACTACCTCGCTGTCTAAACTATTCCACTTTTCTATGCTGCTATAAGGAAAACTGTCCTCTGTGTGTGTGTGTGTGCCTGTGTTCGTGTGTGTGTGCCTGTGTTCGTGTGTGTGTGTGTTCGTGTGCCTGTGTTCGTGTGCCTATCTTCGTGTGCGTGTGTCAGGTACGAGGCACAACTGGACAGTTTACGTCAGCAGTCGTTCAACATGGAGCAGACCAATTACACGACGCAGGCACTGAAGGACACCAAGATCACGGTGGATGCCATGAAATCCGGCGCCAAGGCCATGAAGAAAGAGTTCAAGGGCATCGACATCGACAACATTGAAGTCAGCCATCTCTCTCTCTCACACACACACACACACACACAATGCGTTTTCACATTGATTCCAATTATGTGGAGACTGTTCAAAGCGCACTTTCACAATGGCATAATAATCAGTTGAACACGACACAGAAGACATATGTGTCACCGCCTGCCGAGGCATCTGACTGGTAATAATGAGAATGATGATGGCAGGATGTGCAAGACGACCTGGCCGACCTGATGGAGCAGGCTGAGGAAGTGCAGGAGGCCATGGGTCGGTCGTACGCCACGCCCGATATTGACGACAACGAGCTGGAAGCCGAGCTGGACGCGCTCGGCGACGAACTGGCGCTGGACGATGATCTCAGCTATCTGCAAGAAGCCAGCAAGGAGCCGCCGTCTCATGCGCCAGGAACACTGCACGACCCTGCCGATACTCCGGCTGCCTCACACCAGGTACCTCCTGTCACCTGCCTGTCTGTCTGTGTGTCTCAGTTTGTGTGTCTGTCTGTCTGTTTGCCTGTCTGTCTGTCTTAGTTTGTGTGTCTGTCTGTCTTAGTTTGTGTGTCTGTCTGTCTTAGTTTGTGTGTCTGTCTGTCTTAGTTTGTGTGTATGTCTGTCTTAGTTTGTGTGTATGTCTGTCTTAGTTTGTGTGTCTGTCTGTCTTAGTTTGTGTGTCTGTCTGTCTGTCTCAGTTTGTGTGTCTGTCTGTCTCAGTTTGTGTGTATGTCTGTCTCAGTTTGTGTGTCTGTCTGTCTTAGTTTGTGTGTCTGTCTATCTTAGTTTGTGTGTATGTCTGTCTCAGTTTGTGTGTCTGTCTGTCTCAGTTTGTGTGTCTGTCTTAGTTTGTGTGTCTGTCTGTCTTAGTTTATGTGTCTGTTTGTCTTAGTTTGTGTGTCTGTCTGCCTTAGTTTGTGTGTCTGTTTGTCTCAGTTTGTGTGTTTGTCTGTCTTAGTTTGTGTGTATGTCTGTCTCAGTTTGTGTGTGTGTCTGTCTTAGTTTGTGTGTCTGTCTGTCTCAGTTTGTGTGTATGTCTGTCTCAGTTTGTGTGTATGTCTGTCTTAGTTTGTGTATATGTCTGTCTTAGTTTGTGTATATGTCTCTCTCAGTTTGTGTTTGTCTGTCTTAGTTTGTGTGTCTGTCTCAGTTTGTGTGTTTGTCTTAGTTTGTGTGTTTGTCTGTCTTAGTTTGTGTGTATGTCTGTCTTAGTTTGTTTGTCTGTCTCAGTTTGTGTGTCTGTCTGTCTCAGTTTGTGTGTATGTCTGTCTTAGTTTGTGTGTATGTCTGTCTCAGTTTGTGTGTATGTCTGTCTCAGTTTGTGTGTCTGTCTTAGTTTGTGTGTATGTCTGTCTTAGTTTGTGTGTATGTCTGTCTTAGTTTGTGTGTCTGTCTGTCTCAGTTTGTGTGTTTGTCTGTCTCAGTTTGTGTGTTTGTCTGTCTGTCTTAGTTTGTACTCACTGTCTGTCTGTCTGTATGTATGTCTCTGTACCAACAGGTGTGTGTGTGTGTGTTTGTGTGTTTTCAGGACGGAGTGGCTCTGGACGAATTCGGTCTGCCGAAAATTCCAGAGCGCGCACAGTAGCACACACAAGTATATATATACACACACACACGGTAACATAAATCCAAGTTGAAGACGGTTGATTGAAGTCATATTCTAATTTGATCGCTACTAAATCGCTTATATGAATATATAATGAGGAAGTGTAAGTTTTTCGGCCAATTGAAAGTGGCATGCGATAGTTGGCTCGAGCTCGAAGTGTTTCAGTGCTTCGCTGCGCCGTGATAAACAATGTTCGGTGAAGCAAAAACTGAGTTGAATCCAGGGTTTGATGGAGTATATTTCGCCTCGACTCACTGCCAAGACGTAGGCACTACCACCAACACACACACACACACACACACACACACACACACACACACACACACACACACACACACACACTTTGTAACGCAGGGAACACATTGGGGCATGACTGGTAGCTTCCTAATCACTCACACACACAAACAAACATGCATTCGACACACAACCGGTCCACGCGTTAAAAATCATCCCACGATCAGATTCGAACCCACTACCGCAGCGCACATATTTACTGAACGCCAACATGGAGAGGTTCGCTAAATTCAATGGTTTCATCGCAACAAAAAACTACACACACAAAAGGTGATCGTCACATGAGTATTACACTAGATCTCACCTGCTCATTAACCTGCATCCAGCCACACCGAGATCTACCAGTGTGTGTGTGTGTGTGTGTGTGTGTGTGTGTGTGTGTGTGTTTGTGAATAAATTGCTCTATTGTGCTCTAATAAATAGGCTTTTAGTACAATAAAAAAGCGAATATGTACGTGCGTGTGTATGTCCGGATATGTATGTGTATGTTTCAAGTATATGTATGTGCGTGTGTATGTTTCAAGTATATGTATATGTGTGTGTGTGTGTGTGTTTCAAGTATATGTATGTGCCTGGGTGTGTGTGTGTATATATATTTCAAGTATATATGTGTGTGGGTGTGTGTTTCAAGTATATGTGTGTGTGTGTGTGTGTGTATGTTTCAAGTATGTATATATGTGTGTATGTATGTTTCAAGTATGTGTGTGCGTATGTTTCAAGTATATGTATGTGTGTGTGTGTGTGTTTCAAGTATATATGTATGTGCGTGTGTGTGTGTGTATGTTGCAAGTATATTTATGTGTGTGTGTGTGTTTCAAGTATGTGTGTGTGTGTGTGTTTCAAGTATATGTATGTGTACGTATGTCAGCGTGTGTGTGTGTATGTTTCAAGTATATTTGAGCATGGTTGTGCCGAGCACAGAACTGGTGAACATCACAAAACAATTCCACCAGACCGCATAGCCGAAAACTCCGCGATACAAATCGCGTGTAAACACCTACACACACACACACACACACACACATTTTTGCACCCATATTTTAAGTCTACATAAATATATACGAATTGTCTTTATATGTAATTATTATGCTTTAATTACAAGACTATAAATCATGTGTTTAAATTATGATAACATGTAATTATAATATATTTTAGTGGCAGAATAATCATTTTCTGTAAAGCGATTATATACATAATTTCCATATTTGCTTAAAAAAAGATATGCTAAAATATTTTTGCATTTTTATTGTTTAAATTGAGCAGAATTTGTGGTTATTCGGCTAATATGTTAAATGGAGTCCAAATTGAACGAGCTATTTTTCCTAGTTTCGAATGTCTTATAATGTTTGAGTAACACATTGGCAAACGGAAGCGTTCACTAATAAAAACGACTTATAATGCACTCCCGGTGATCTCAAATAATATCACTAAAAACGACAATAATTTGTCTTTTCTATATTAACACATATTTAATCATTAGGCTATATTTATTAGGCTAGCTTCTACATGATATCGACGGGATATTTTTTCCGAAAGTGATTCAAATTAATTGCAATGCAATATGCAATAATAATGCAATATGCAATAATTGCAATGCAATATGCAAGCTTGAATATGTCAATGTTGTACTCGATAAAATTACGGGATATGAATAGACTGATATATCTGTGTCAATGTAACTCGACCTGTTTGAGAGCTGTGAGTGTGATGGTGACGCGGCGACTCATTGAGGCCATGTCTTCATCATCGTTGTACGTCCACTCGCCGGACTGCGGCGAAACAACGCCGGCGGATTGACGTACGTCAACGGACGGACGTCGAGACGCGTCCGGCGACATTTCCGCCGCATCGCTACCCGTCCACGAGTACTCGCCTGCCGTGCAACAAAGCCAAACTTATTAATTAACCAAGCGCTTTGGTCTAGTTGTATTTACACACGCACACACACACACACAAAGGACGACACTAACAATACACACACAGTGAATGTGTGGGAGAGAGGGTTGTTCTTACCGAGTGTTTTGTACATCAGCGTGAGAAAGAGCGTGAGAGCCAGCGGAGCCAGCAATTGCAGAGCAGCGGCGCACACATACTGATACACACTGTTCACCTACACACACACACACACACACACATACAGTATTGATGTCTGTATGTCTGTCTGTAATAACAGTTTTGTTCAACAAATACTTGAACGAGCTTGTATTTGGCCGACCTCACTGTATGTTCTCATGTAGTTTTCATTCAATCCGTTTACATATCTAAAAGAGCAAGCTATCAGGCCTCAGGTGGCTGAATTTCGTTCACGATGTGTCATAGAAAGAGAATGAGGAGTGTGTCGAACAGAGAGAGTGAGAGAGTAATCATAGTTGAATTGAGAGTTATTTGAGTTGAAAGTTATTTGAGTTGAAAGTTATTTGAGTTGAAAGTTATTTGAGTTGAAAGTTATTTGAGTTGAAAGTTATTTGAGTTGAAAGTTATTTGAGTTGAGAGTTATTTGAGCGAGTTTCAGTGGAGTTGTCGGAGTGTCGTGGAGAGAGTGAGGGAGTTGGCTGACCATGCGGTGTAGCTGAGTGTTTCTCACTCTGCCAGCTTGATGTTTCATCTCGGCGGTGCGAGATCGGGCCAGTGTTAAATAAGCCTGCATCAGTGCCGGACACAATAGCACACGCACCGCCACACACACACACACCGTACACACACGCACACTCTCAAACACACCGCCACTCATACTATCCACACACACACACACACACACAAGTATTTGACACATTACACCGCGCTCGCTAAAACTAACTAAATCAAATTATGTACCAACATGAAAACTGTACATGGACTTGTTTGTTTATGTGTGTCTGTCTACCTGTATGTGTGTAAGTGTGAGTTTAAATGTATGTGTGTGTGTGTGTGTGTGTACGTACATGGTGGAGGTGTGATGTGAGCCGATTGGCACCTCGGTGAGGTAATGTCTGGCTAGAGGACGCAGCCACATTATGACACACAACAGCGGACACGCAAAACTCACATGACACGCCACACGCATCAACGGCCCACTAACACTGAAACACAAATCAATATATGCACGTATATATTCACATACACACACAAATGTATACACAATATATACCCATACATATGCATTAATATATATTAATATTAATATATACACATACATATGCACACACACACACACACACAAATGTATACACAATATATACACATACATATGCATTAATATATATTAATATTAATATATACACATAAATATGCACACACACACAAATGAATTAATATATATACATATATATATTCACACACACATACACAAATGAATTAATATATACACAAAAATATGCACACACACACAAATGTATACACAATATATACACATACATATGCATTAATATATATTAATATTAATATATTAATATATACACATACATATGACACACACAAATGAATTAATATATATACATATATATATTCACACACACATACACAAATGAATTAATATATACACAAAAATATGCACACACATACACAAATGAATCAATATATACACATACATATGCACACACATAAATATATGAATACATACATGTATACACATACAATACAACACACATATATATTCACACACACATACACAAATATATGAATACATACATGTATACACATACAATACAACACACATATATATTCACACACACACACACACAAATATATGAATACATACATGTATACACATACAATACAACACACATATATATGAACACAACATCAACTTGAGACGAACAAGATAGCTCGCACTGTCGAAAAAATATCCACCGAAGCAGCTCGCAAACGTATAAACTATGAAGCGGCCAAAATTGTGTTATATATATTTGAACGACAAATGCTGCCATGTTTCTGTGTATATATGTATGTATGTGTGTATGTGCATGTTTATATGTGTATATATGTGTGTATATATACACAAATGAATAAATATATTCACATACATATGCCCACAGACATGTACACATGCATACATTCATACATTTATAAACATATTGTCTGGCGGTATATGTGTGTATGTATGTGTATGTATATGTGTGCATATGAATACATGTAAATGTGTATATGTGAGAATATGTGTGTGTGTGTGTGTCTGAGTATACAGTATGTGAGTATGTGTAAGAGTGTGTATATGTATGTTTGTGTGTGTGTGTGTGTGAGAGAGAGAGTATACAGTATGTGTGTGTGTGTGTGTGTGTGTGTGTGTGTATGTGTGTGTGTGTGTGTGTGTGTATGTGTTCTGGCGCACCTGAGGCAGTCATAATGCATGCGCGTGTAGCGGAGGCCGGGAAACACTAGTACACCTCCCATCACACCAGACCATAAACACAACAACAAGCGAAACACCAACACCGATGCTACACCACTGCCAACACACCAACACACACCAGCACACATACACACCCTGATAACGTACACAATACAGAAACACACACACACAAACACACCAACACACATACACACTCTGATAACGTACGAGACATGGAAACACACACACACACATGCATGTGGCCTTAGACATACACAAACACACAAACAATCGCACACAGACACACAAACATAGAGGTATGTACTCTGTATTCATCACACACATATGCGTACATGCTTAAACGTATACAAAGACCCAAACACGCACACAGATATACACAACATACAATATAGAGAAATCTTACTAGCACACACATTCATAGAAACACAGAAAAGCATACACAAACTCACAGACACACACAAATACAATACAATAACAATTATTCAAATGGATAATTAATGGACATTTAGTATAAATCACACATTATACGAAAGGATTCCTGACCAAACTCGACAAACCATTGGACAATTAATAATAATAATAATATTATAATTATAATTAATTCACACCAATCAGCTGATCGTCTTGAAATATCACAAAATCGACCTTTGTGTGTGTGTGTGTGTGTGTGTGTGTGTGTGTGAGGATGTCAGAGTGAGAGAGAGTGAGAGAGTAGAGTTGGCTCTGACCCGGAATGATGTGCCGAGTGTGTTAGCAGGAAGCGTGTGGCGCTATCATTGAAGCTGGCATAGGCTGGTTGCAGGTTCAATTCGAGCATTTGATCATCGGTGACTAGCACGGCCATCGACACGACAAAATAAGCCAGACCGGCCACCACACACACCTCCATCTCGCCACATCTGCTACTAGCGCGGAAGAACGCCGCCGTCATCGAACACAACACCTTACTGCACGCGGCGACAGACCGGCACAAGAATGGAGTCAAGAAATAGACTCATTGAGACAGTGGAAGATAGAATACTGGTGTAGAGAAATAGACTCATTGAGACAGAGAAAGATATATAGAAGAATACTGGTGTAGAGAAATAGACTCATTGAGACAGTGGAAGATAGAATACTGGTGTAGAGAAATAGACTCATTGAGACAGTGGAAGATAGAATACTGGTGTAGAGAAATAGACTCATTGAGACAATGGAAGATAGAATACTGGTGTGGAGAAATAGACTCATTGAGTCAGAGGAAGATAGAATACTGGTGTAGAGAAATAGACTCATTGAGACAATGGAAGATAGAATACTGGTGTGGAGAAATAGACTCATTGAGACAGTGGAAGATAGAATACTGGTGTAGAGAAATAGACTCATTGAGACAGTGGAAGATAGAATACTGGTGTAGAGAAATAGACTCATTGAGACAGTGGAAGATAGAATACTGGTGTAGAGAAATAGACTCATTGAGACAGTGGAAGATAGAATACTGGTGTGGAGAAATAGACTCATTGAGACAATGGAAGATAGAATACTGGTGTAGAGAAATAGACTCATTGAGTCAGTGGAAGATAGAATACTGGTGTAGAGAAATAGACTCATTGAGAGAGTAGAAGATAGAATACTGGTGTAGAAAATAGACTCATTGAGTCAGTGGAAGATAGAATACTGGTGTAGAGAAATAGACTCATTGAGACAGTGGAAGATAGAATACTGGTGTAGAGAAATAGACTCATTGAGACAGTGGAAGATAGAATACTGGTGTAGAGAAATAGACTCATTGAGACAATGGAAGATAGAATACTGGTGTGGAGAAATAGACTCATTGAGACAGTGGAAGATATAATACTGGTGTAGAGAAATAGACTCATTGAGACAGTGGAAGATAGAATACTGGTGTAGAGAAATAGACTCATTGAGACAGTGGAAGATAGAATACTGGTGTAGAGAAATAGACTCATTGAGACAATGGAAGATAGAATACTGGTGTGGAGAAATAGACTCATTGAGACAGTGGAAGATAGAATACTGGTGTAGAGAAATAGACTCATTGAGACAATGGAAGATAGAATACTGGTGTAGAGAAATAGACTCATTGAGACAGTGGAAGATAGAATACTGGTGTAGAGAAATAGACTCATTGAGACAGTGGAAGATAGAATACTGGTGTAGAGAAATAGACTCATTGAGACAATGGAAGATAGAATACTGGTGTGGAGAAATAGACTCATTGAGACAGTGGAAGATAGAATACTGGTGTAGAGAAATAGACTCATTGAGACAGTGGAAGATAGAATACTGGTGTAGAGAAATAGACTCATTGAGACAGTGGAAGATAGAATACTGGTGTAGAGAAATAGACTCATTGAGACAATGGAAGATAGAATACTGGTGTGGAGAAATAGACTCATTGAGACAGTGGAAGATAGAATACTGGTGTAGAGAAATAGACTCATTGAGACAATGGAAGATAGAATACTGGTGTGGAGAAATAGAATCATTGAGGCAGTGGAAGATAGAATAGTGGTGTAGAGAAATAGACTCATTGAGACAGTGAAAGATAGAATACTGGTGTAGAGAAATTGAATCATTGAGACAGTGGAAGATAGAATACTGGTGCAGAAATAGACTCATTGAGACAATGGAAGATAGAATACTGGTGTAGAGAAATTGACTCATTGAGTCAGTGGAAGATAGAATACTGGTGTAGAGAAATAGACTCATTGAGAGAGTAGAAGATAGAATACTGGTGTAGAAAATAGACTCATTGAGTCAGTGGAAGATAGAATACTGGTGTAGAGAAATAGACTCATTGAGACAATGGAAGATAGAATACTGGTGTAGAGAAATAGACTCATTGAGACAATGGAAGATAGAATACTGGTGTGGAGAAATAGACTCATTGAGAGAGTAGAAGATAGAATACTGGTGTAGAGAAATTGACTCATTGAGACAGTGGAAGATAGAATACTGGTGTAGAGAAATTGACTCATTGAGACAATGGAAGATAGAATACTGGTGTGAAGAAATAGACTCATTGAGAGAGTGGAAGATAGAATACTGGTGCAGAGAAATAGACTCATTGAGACAGTGGAAGATAGAATACTGGTGTGCAGAAATTGACTCATTGAGACAATGGAAGATAGAATACTGGTGTAGAGAAATTGACTCATTGAGACAGTGGAAGATAGAATACTGGTGTGGAGAAATAGACTCATTGAGACAGTGGAAGATAGAATACTGGTGTGGAGAAATTGACTCATTGAGACAGTGGAAGATAGAATACTGGTGTAGAGAAATAGACTCATTGAGAGAGTAGAAGATAGAATACTGGTGTAGATAAATTGATAATTCACTTGGCTCCATATACAGGCAACAAACAAATAGAATATCACGAGAGAAACAGATGTTTTTCTATTAATTTTTCCTGTTGCAATTTCCAAATAAATTGACCTCGCAACGACAATGTTTACACAGCACTGAGAAGAAATTATGAACTGCGTTATGTTGCTGATAAACTAACCAATTAGTAACTGCTTGTAATCAGTAACAAGTAATAAGTTACCAGTGGCTGATCCATACTACAATTTTGGAAAAGCTTAATTAATTTTGGGGGGCTTCAGCCCCTTAGTCACCCCTCTCTGAATCCGCCAGTGTAAGTAACCAGTAAGTAACTGGTAAGTAACCAGTGATGAAAGGATACACCGCGAAGCCGACCACCATGAGACACCAGAGAAGACTGAGATTGACGTCACACTTGACTGTGAACAAACTGTAGTATATCTGGAGCAAAACGCAAATATTCAGATATATCGTCAGATAAGTTCAAACAGGTTTATCGTACTGTAGTCTGGTATTTAGCGTGAAGGACTCATAACCAAGGCGTCCAGGGTTCAATTCCCCCACTAAGCAAGATTTTTCACGCAATTCATTACAATTGACACAGTTTCAAGCTAGCCAACCAGTTAATGATACCACACGTCACTTATTGGTACATGTTTTCTAGCCCAATTTATGCTTTTTTATGCAATATATTGTAGCACTGTAATATTGTTTTACCTGATTGAAATTTCACTGTGATTGGTGATAGCAAATGTTGGCGGAACGAATCGGTCATCGATTGCCGAAACGCAATCGCTCACATGACAAATTCATGCGAAATATGCATATTTGAAAATAGCTTATTTGATTCTTATAATTCATATTATTGTAGTTAAAATACGGTGTGTGTGTGTGTTTGTGTGTGTGGAATACCTCGGTGACAATGTAGACCAGCAGAGAACACGCGCAAAAATCCATCAGCCAGCGATACTCGGCGTAGAACGAAAATGTCTCAATCTCGTGCTCCAACACCGGCCGATCCTCCAGCTGATGACAACAAACACATACGTGCAGACACAGAACGAGATGAGTAGAAAGAAATGGATAAATAGGCTACAGAAGCAGCCCCACACAAAACGAAAACGAGAGAGGCATCTTCGTGTATAGAAAGCAACAGATGACGTACACAGAGAGAGAGAGAGAAGATGAGAATGAAAAAATAACAAAAGAGAGACGAAATCGGCTGAACAAAGATAAACACAAAGAGAAACGGAAGAACAGAGATAGAGGGAAACCATATTACATACAACACAGAAAAATCAAGGCAGGGAGAGGAAAAGAGGAGAGTGTTTCGTTCACACAGAAAGAAAGAGCAAGGGAGCAACGGGTTCTTTCACATGCAGTATTATCCAGCTCACTTCAGCGATGCAGTTTTTCGGGATGAGAAAGTCGTCGGCGTCTGCGTCCGTGTCACGTCGTTTGCCCTTCTTCTTGTTGTTCTTCAGCAGGCCGACTGCGTCACGTAGCACTTCATCGCTGGGCACACAGCACCGCCTCAGACTAACACCACATAACAAATACACACAGCAAATAGTATTACGCATATGACCGCCTCAATGGAAAGAATCATATCACCGTGTAGTTTTGCGGGGACAAAGCTCGAGATGTGTTAAAAGCAGAGTACAAATTAGGATCAAATACCCAGTAGAGCAGAGTAGCCATCGAGCGAACGAATAGAACGGTCCGAGTTTTTGCAGAACGCACGCTGAAATCATCGTAATAATCAGCTGAGTTCCAAACAGAGCCTGCCAACAACAATTATAACGAACATATGAACTAGCACAGCGAATCAAGCAACAACAAGCGATTGGTGTCAATGAAATATCACAATATGATTCCTGAAAATATAAACTGCAAATTAAACGCCAAAAACATTAAGTTTGTTTCCAAAATAGAAACAATGTGCGTCCTAAGAACGGTCATCTTTTATACAAGCACTATTACACATACATGCATCCTCCGCCAAAAATTCAAAATATATTAGCATGCCGATTTACAATACAAAACCGCTCACATTCCATGGAAAAAATGAGTATTTTCAAACGAGATTTATTTTGTTATTGATTAAACAGGCACTTACCATATTAAATACGTAGTATTGATTAGCAATTATATGAAATGAATATAAAAACGATGCCACACTATGCAATCCATATCAAAATCCTTTGGTATCAAATAGCAGGTTGTTGTTGTTGTTGTTGTTGGTATAGCGCGTCGGCCGATTCCGACCACTTTGCGCTGAAATAGTCTCTAGAGCGTCACATCGTCGTTAAATGTCAATCGTCAAGATTTTTAAAAAAGGATAAGATATGAGTGGAAATGACTAGGATATGAAAAGCAAATGATTTAAAGCACATCACAGTTCCTCGGCAAGACCGGTCACAAAAACGTATTCAACCAAATGTTTGGTCAAATGCGGATCGCTACTGCTCAGCAAACTCGCCCTATTCCATGATATATTCTTATTGAGGCAGTATTCGTGCAATGGCTTACGACTCTCGGCATAGCACATGCAATCTAAAAGTATATGGTCGATAGTTAAAACGGCATTACATCGAGAACAGTGAGGCGGTGGAGTGCTTTCCATTAAAAACCCGTGAGTCAACCTTGAGTGACCTATACGCAGTCTGGCCAGTAATACTTCTATTCTCCGTGGTAGAACAGCTGTCACTGACCAGGGACCAACGTCATCGGTGACCTCGCCCAGTTTGTATTGATGCCGTTCTTGCTGCCAGCGGGTCTTCACAAATTGCCGAATATGACTATCCACGATCGCATCTGTAATCGACTTATTTAAAGGATAGTTTTGTATCGTGATCTCCTCGAGAGCGCGTTTAGCCTCTGCATCCGCTATGCAGCAGCAACAGCAGCAGCAGCAATAGCAGGAAAATAACACGTCTCATAAACACTACGTTGTCACCATCAAGACGTTTAGTGAAAATGGAAATTTTGCTTTTTGCATTCATATACTATTTAATATATAATATGCCAACATAATCACACGAGTCATAATAAATGTATTTTCAATAACAATGATGCTAAAGTCTCTCA
>OU696582.1:985000-992500 GCA_916048095.2 Sacculina carcini | reverse complement strand
CGCCGGGCACCTGACAGTAAACTGGACTGGTATAGTAGAGCACATCACATATGGTATCATTGGTGAAATCGCGTAGTAGCGGAATACTGCGCAATGTAATAGCCTGAAGTGAAGTATCAATGCCCGTTGCGTCCCCGTGAAGCGCGTCATGCCAGCTAACAGGCAGCAGTTCAACACGCCCCAGACGTCCGTCACAACGGGCGCCCGAGAAGTGACACGACAAAAGGTCACATGACATACGCCTCAGGTCATCCACTGATACACACACACACTAACACTAACACATGCATGTATAACCTATTCAACACTGATACATAAATCCAGTGGTCTACAAACAACTTGGCCCAGTGACCCAAAAATATACATATATCCAGTGGTTTACAAACAAATTGACCCAGTGAGATAAATAATACATAAATCCAGTGGTTTACAATCAACTTGGCTCAGTGACCCAAATGATACAAAAATCCAGTGGTTTACAAACAAGTTGACCCAGTGACCCAAAATATACATAAATCCAGTGGTTTACCAACAACTTGGCCCAGTGACCCAAAATATACATAAATCCAGTGGTTTACAAACAAATTGACCCAGTGACCCAAAAATATACATATATCCAGTGGTTTACAAACAAATTGACCCAGTGAGCTAAATAATACATAAATCCAGTGGTTTACAAACAACTTGGCTCAGTGACCCAAAAATATACATATATCCAGTGGTTTACAAACAAATTGACCCAGTGAGCTAAATAATACATAAATCCTGTGGTTTACAAACAAATTGACCCAGTGACCAAAATAATACATATAACGAGTGTTTTACAAAAAACTTGACCCAGTGACCCAAATAATACATAAATCCAGTGGTTTACAAACAAATTGACCCAGTGACCAAAATAATACATAAATCCAGTGGTTTACAAACAAGTTGACCCAGTGACCCAAAATATACATAAATCCAGTGGTTTACCAACAACTTGGCCCAGTGACCCAAAATATACATAAATCCAGTGGTTTACAAACAAATTGACCCAGTGACCCAAAAACATACATATATCCAGTGGTTTACAAACAAATTGACCCAGTGAGCTAAATAATACATAAATCCAGTGGTTTACAAACAACTTGGCTCAGTGACCCGAATGATACAAAAATCCAGTGGTTTACAAACAAATTGACCCAGTGACCCAAACAATACATAAATCCAGTGGTTTACAAACAAGTTGCCCCGGCCACGTACTGACCGCATTCGTTGACCGAGCGGAACTTGAGGTCACACCATGACCCGATGCCGTGCACCATCAGCACGAGGTGATTGACCGTGGCAGCCTCGTCTGCCGGCACACTGGCGCCCTCTACCGACCGCCAGCCGCGGCGAACCTGGCGCGGTCGACTGGGATCGTCCTGATATTATCAATTAGAAGGATCGAACAATAAAGATACATACATACACACAAACACACACAGACACACATTCCATATGGTGACACTCACACGCGCCTACTCACACACACATATATACACATACACATAGATATACACACGATTACACAGCCATACATACACATAGATAAATAAAATACGGAGAATAAGACAAATGAAAAGAGAGAGAGAGAGCGGAGAGTGCGAGAGATAAAGTGAGGAGATAGTGGGAGATAGATGAGAGATAGAGACTGGGACTAGTGAAAATGAAGCGGGGAGAAAGACAGAAGAGAGTAGGAAGGAGAGAAAATGAAGACAAAGAGAGTGGCGAGGTAAGAGAGTGAGAGAAGGAGAAATCGGAGAGAAGAAAGAAAGGGGTGGGAGTTAATGAAGAAAGGATGAAAATAGTGGAGAGAAGAAAGGAGAAAGAGTGAGTGATGAGGGGAGAAAGATAGTAAGAAGTAGATAGATAGATAGAGAGAGAGATTGATCTTGTTCACCGGCATATTGACATTCTCCCAGGATGTGATGATGCCAACATGTTGTACAAACACATGGGCCGAGTGAAGCACCACATATCCCAGCCTGTCATTCAGCTGAACACTACAGTGCCATGAACCACTCAACATCGACCTCACATACGCCTCCTAACACACACAAACACACACAGACATAATGTAATGAAGTATTTCATGATACTAAATATATTTCGTTATTTAAAAAATAATCAAATTAGTGATAGTATATACAGTATGTCGGATCATGACTTTTGCACCAGACATAGTCAGTTGAATTTGAGTTCTCCACCATTCAGAACTATATTATTTAAAAATTCGTTTTTATACTCAGGACCAATTATTTGGAATTATTTACCCAGTGAATTAAAATCCACAGTAAACACTGAATCTATAGGACAATTTAGGAATAGATTGAAAAAAGTCTTTTTAGAGAAACAAAATGCAAATTCAGAATGATATATAATAACCATATTAACAAGATTGCGGTTACATTTTAAGTCATGTTACTCCTTATTGTTTTTATGCTATTCATACGTTATTTTTATTGTTTCATTGGAGGTTAATGTTACAACTATACTGATGTGTTGTTCTATGTATATTACATGCCATTTTTGTGACCTATTTTTTCACACAAGAGCATGTATAAATGTTTTGTTAATGTATATATATTTATAACGTGTCTGTCCAAGAGTTATCACTCGACAGACTATGCCAAATTGTTTGATATTTCGTCACTGTACTTTTATGTTGTTCATGGCAATAAACTTTGAACTTGAACTTGAACACACACACACACAAAGCAAGTATTTACCCAAAAGCATTCAACAAAGCAATTTACCATTGAAGTCATCTACCATTAAGTTATCTACGAGGTTATTTTATCAAAGTCCGTGATGTGCGCGTGTGTTTGTGTGCGGGGCACCTCTAGTTTGGCTGCGTGTCTCTCACTGTAGGGCACATAATTGTTCTCGTGAGGGCCGCGCGAGAACCAGGAGCACCGTCGCAGTGAGAGTGTCTCAGATTGCCAGTACAGCGGTCTCATGAGTCTAGCTCCCACGTCAGCCTCATATCTCCCGCCCATCACACACACCACGCTACCATCTCCCTGTGTGGCGTCTACTAACACACGCATACACACACACGCGCGCACAAACAGGGTGGTTCAGAAAGTTTGCTACCCATTTGGCCAAGCATATTAATGCCGAAAATTATTGTGCCAATATAAGTGTAATATCTGGACAGAATTGAGATTGAGAAACTCTAGTAAGCAAGTTTTATAAGCTCTAGCTTAAAGACAGGCCTAAGTGACAGCTGCTACATGGGAAGAAGCAGAAGCTTATGAACACACACAGGTGTGTCCCGTGCAGCTCGCTTCCACCACAGAACCGACCCTCTCCACGCTATGGCGCAACAAGGACGTTGGACGCCGGAAGTTGTGTTGGGTTTAGTATGTGTCGATATGTGTCAATGTGTCAGTGTGTGTCAATATGTGTCAGTATGTGTCAATATGTGTCAGTGTATGTATCAATATGTGTCAGTGTATGTGTCAGTGTATGTGTCAATATGTGTCAGTATGTGTCAGTGTATGTGTCAGTGTGTGTGTGTGTGTCAGTGTATGTGTCAGTGTCAGTATGTGTCAGTGTGTGTGTGTGTGTGTGTGTGTGTGTGTGTGTGTGTGTGTGTGTGTGTGTGTGTGTGTGTGTGTGTGTGTGTGTGTGTGTGTGTGTGTGTGTGTGTGTGTGTGTCAATATGTGTCAGTGTATGTGTCAGTGTGTGTATCAGTGTATGTGTCAATATGTGTGTCAGTGTATGTGTCAGTGTGTATGTGTCAGTGTATGTGTCAGTGTATGTGTCAGTGTATGTGTCAGTGTGTATGTGTCAGTGTGTATGTGTCAGTGTATGTATCAGTGTATGTGTCAGTGTGGGTGTGTGAGTGTATGTGTCAGTGTGTGTGTGTGTGTGTGTGTGTCAATATGTGTGTCAGTGTATGTATCAGTGTATGTGTCAGTGTGGGTGTGTCAGTGTATGTGTCAGTGTGTGTGTGTGTGTCAATATGTGTGTCAGTGTCAGTATGTGTCAGTGTGTCAGTGTGTGTGTGTGTGCCAGTGTGTATGTGTCAATGTGTCAATATGTGTCAGTGTGTGTGTGTGTGTGTGTGTGTGTCAGTATGTGTCAATATGTGTCAATATGTGTCAGTGTATGTATCAATACGTAAATATGTGTCAATATGTGTCAGTGTATGTGTCAGTGTGTGTGTCAATATGTGTCAGTGTATGTGTCAGTGTGTGTGTCAATATGTGTCAGTGTATGCGTCAATATGTGTCAATATGTGTCAACATGTCAATATGTGTCAATATGCGTCAGTGTATGTGTCAATATGTGTCAGTGTATGTGTCAGTGTGTGTGTGTGTGTCAGTGTATGTGTCAGTGTCAGTATGTGTCAGTGTGTGTGTGTGTGTGTCAATATGTGTCAGTGTATGTGTCAGTGTGTGTATCAGTGTATGTGTCAATATGTGTGTCAGTGTATGTGTCAGTGTGTATGTGTCAGTGTATGCATCAGTGTATGTGTCAGTGTGTATGTGTCAGTGTATGTGTCAGTGTGGGTGTGTCAGTGTGTGTGTCAGTGTATGTGTCAGTGTCAGTATGTGTCAGTGTGTATGTATCAATGTGTCAATATGTGTCAGTGTGTCAGTGTGTCAGTGTGTCAATATGTGTCAGTGTATGTGTCAGTGCCAGTATGTGTCAGTGTATGTGTCAATATGTGTGTGTCAGTGTATGTGTCAGTGACTGACCTGATAGCTGACAGTAGGCTTGTTCCAGTGAGTCACTGTCTGTCTGACTGAACGCCGTCCATGTTACCACATCATTACCACCATTACCACCACCATCTTCCCCGTCGTCACCATTTTCACCTCCAACTGACGACGTAACTGGCGTTGCTGAAGACGTAACAGTGGCAGAGACTGGCGCACGTCGCGACGTCATGATCGAAGTCGAGACGTGAAACCAGTGCACGTCGGCCGGTGTGATGTTAAAGTCCTGTCCACGACAAAACACCATCACGTCCCGTGTGATAGCAAAAGGATTACGTCAGAGTCACGTCGTTATAACGTCAATTTGTTTGGTCAGATTTGTTAGGTCAATTTTACGTTTGTATTCCTGCACGCCAAACACAGTGTAATTCAGGATGGCACACACACACACACAGACAGACAGACACAGACAGCCACACAGACAGACACACACAGACAGACACACACACACACAGACACTGGCCAATAAAGGAGAAAATGAGGAAGGAAGGGAACGCCCCGTGATGAATAGCGAGTGAATGAGATTGAGGAACTAGCAATGAAAGACAGCATGTGTGACAACACCATGATACAATAACAAGTGTCAACAATAAACAAACACACACACACCAACACACACACACACACACAGACACGCATACACACACACCAATAAACACAGACACGCATACACACACAACACATACACGTATACACACATATAAACAAAAACGTCACACACACACACACACACAGACATTAACTGTAAATAAACGCAGAAGGGAGAAGACAAGGTTTCCAATCTTGTCTGTTTATGGTTTGGCGCTTGGAAATTATGACAAATCGAATGTTTCGCACGCAAAAATCACGTGACTTAAAAATAGCCTTTAATCGCCTTCATCCCAGCCGCGGGCATGTTGGAATAACCACCCACTCACAAGGCAGACTCCCCTAGTTAAAACTTTATGCATTTTAACATTTGACAAAAACAGGGATAATTTAAGATATACCCCATCATGAAAATAAGAGAATATTAAGCCAAATATTTAAATCATGCTAAAAAATTACTTTGTTTCTTGAAATTTACACCTAAATTGAATGTGTATCAAGACAGCTGATATATAATAAAAATAGTGTAAAATACAAAAACACCAAAAAACTGCGAAAGATAGCGCAAATAACACAAATAAATGAAAAAAATATTCCCATAATTTCACAAAACACAACGTACAAATAACACCAAGCACAAATCATATTTAATCCAACAGAAATCATCTGAATAAATTAATTATAAGAAAATAAACAATTTATTTAAATAACATTTCGAGAAATATACGTGATTTAACATTCAATTTAAATAAAATCTAAATCATCCACTAACTGATTTTCTAACGGAAAAAATGGATTAAGATGTAGACAGAAAATAAACAATTAACAAACATGAAATGCAAAACTAACGGTATGTGTACTGCCTGTCGATGGTAAGATGACACCCGACGTTGGTATAGAGGGCGCCACTTGAATCCCACACGGTGTGGGTTGTGCTGGTGGTTGATCAGCAGGTATAGATGTCGCTGTAGTTGTTAGGCCCGGCGGTGGAGCGTAGCGAAATTTCTGACCAGTGCGTCTTAAAGATACCCCGGATACAGACGGAGCTAACATACACACACACACACACACACACGCTATATTAAAATATATACACACTTATATATACACACAATCTTTACAATCAACTTCCTCCTCATTTACTGAAGCAAAAATCATATTCCTCATTCTCTTCTGCTCTGCACAAATTTTTGCTATATTTGCCCACACCTCTAACTCCTCCATTTCGACAGCACTAAATCTTGTTCTCTCTACATTCGTTTTCCTTGGTTACCAGTGTTAATGTATGATGTGATGTGTGTTAATGTGTAAGATATTTCTTTTGCTGTTTTTATACTCGTTGTTCTCTTATATTTTTGTGTGTGATATTTTTGCTGGCTCATTTATTTTCCATCTATGATATAATACTCCATCATATATAATACTCCTATATATTGTTCTCACCGGTTTATCTCTTTTACGCGCCTCTGCTCTACTTGGCGCTATATCAAATACATGTTTGTTTGTTTGTTTTACACATATACAAGCACACACAAACATACACATACACAATCACATACATAACACATACAAATCTCGTGAACTTGTCTTATCCCCACTACATCATCAATTATAAATGTAAGTCTATTATTAAATTCATCCATAACAAGTCCAATTTATTGTTCACCTTATATATGTTGAACAATATATTCACCTATACATGGGGGTATTGTCGAGGGGTTTCTGCTGACAGACGCACTGTCCCCATAGACAGGCGTGTCCTCGGTGGAAGCAGCAGTCACCAATACTGCTGACGACGATGACGATGTTGAAGGACCAGTTGGCCAAACAGTGGACGTCACGTGAACATCCGGGTTGAGAACCACTGAATTCAAGCAAATTGTTGCGAATTACACGCAATGTACACTGTAGTAATTCACTGTTACACTGTTATACACTGTAGTAATTCACTGTTACACTGTTATACACTGTAGTAATACACTGTTACACTGTTACACACTGTAGTAATACACTGTCACACTGTTATACACTGTATTAATTCGAGTGACATGACCCAATAATCTAGCTAATGATCGTTGAATGACAGCGAAGAGGTCAATCACCCGACCTGACCTGGGTGAGTCAGCAATGTGATAGCAAAACGACTCCTACTGGCAA
>OU696582.1:975000-980000 GCA_916048095.2 Sacculina carcini | reverse complement strand
TTTCTGGAAAAATATGTTTTTCAACAGTCCAGGTTTTCAACTGTCAGTGGTGTAGTGTCAGTGTTGTGGCATGTCAGTGGTGTAGTGTCAGTGATGGAGTGTCAGTGGTGTCGTGTCAGTGGTGTCGTGTCAGTGGTGTCGTGTCAGTGGTGTCGTGTCAGTGATGTAGTGTCAGTGATGGAGTGTCAGTGGTGTCGTGTCAGTGGTGTCGTGTCAGTGGTGTCGTGTCAGTGGTGTCGTGTCAGTGGTGTCGTGTCAGTGGTGTCGTGTCAGTGGTGTAGTGTCAGTGGTGGAGTGTCAGTGATTTCGTGTCAGTGGTGGAGTGTTAATGATGTCGTGTCAGTGGTGTCGTGTCAGTGGTGTCGTGTCAGTGGTGTAGTGTCAGTGGTGTCGTGTCAGTGGTGTCGTGTCAGTGGTGTCGTGTCAGTGGTGGTGTGTCAGTGGTGTCCTGTCAGTGGTGGTGTGTCAGTGGTGGTGTGTCAGTGATATCGTGTCAGTGGTGGAGTGTCAGTGGTGTCCTGTCAGTGGTGTCGTGTCAGTGATGTCGTGTCAGTGGTGTCGTGTCAGTGGTGTCGTGTCAGTGGTGGTGTCGTGTCAGTGGTGTCCTGTCAGTGATGTAGTGTCAGTGGTGTCGTGTCAGTGGTGTCGTGTCAGTGGTGTCGTGTCAGTGATGTCGTGTCAGTGGTGTCGTGTCAGTGGTGTCGTGTCAGTGGTGGTGTCGTGTCAGTGGTGTCGTGTCAGTTATGTCGTGTCAGTGGTGGTGTGTCAGTTTGTGTCCTGTCAGTGGTGACGTGTCAGTGGTGGTGTGTCAGTGATATCGTGTCAGTGGTGTCGTGTCAGTGGTGTCATGTCAGTGGTGTCGTGTCAGTGGTGTCGTGTCAGTGGTGGAGTGTCAGTGGTGGAGTGTCAGTGGTGGAGTGTCAGTGATGTTGTGTCAGTAGTGTTGTGTCAGTGGTGGAGTGTCAGTGGTGGAGTGTCAGTGATGTTGTGTCAGTAGTGTTGTGTCAGTAGTGTCGTGTCAGTGGTGTCGTGTCAGTGATGTAGTGTCAGTGATGTCGTGTCAGTGGTGTCGTGTCAGTGGTGTCGTGTCAGTGGTGTCGTGTCAGTGGTGTCGTGTCAGTGGTGGAGTGTCAGTGGTGGAGTGTCAGTGGTGGAGTGTCAGTGATTTCGTGTCAGTGGTGTCGTATCAGTGGTGTCGTGTCAGTGATATCGTGTTACTCCATATTAGTTGTCTTTACTGTAAAAAACATTACTTTGTTATATACGTTATTCACCTACCAAAGGTATGCCACTTTTGCTTTTTTTGGTAAAAATGGCAAAGAAAGGCCTCCCCTTTTGTCTGCGCTTGGTTCTAACCCCTTATTGTTATGTTCTGACACCGCCATTGCACTGTGCGCTCACGAAGAGAAAATTCCTGTGCACAACTGAAAAAAGACCGACCATGGGAGTGCCCTACTATATTGTGCACGCGACCGATGCACACGAACACTACGACTGTCGACAAGGAATTTGTCTGTTTTTTCCCGGCTAGAAAGATTTGAAAATATTTGTAGTCTAGTACCGAATCTGATCGAAATAGATATTTCAAGGAAAACGCACGATTTTTGTCCCAAAAGGCCAAACATCAACATTCAATATATATGAAACCATTATTATATGGACCCAATTATATCCTTTGTAACTGAGTAAGTTGTGGTTTATGCAAAGTTCAACGATATACTAATACACAAACTGCCAAATACACACACACACACACGTACACACACATACTGGAAACACAAATATACATGCGAATATATAAACAACAGGATTGATATAAACATAAACACAGTCTGATGTATTCCAGACACACACACACACACACCCATACACACACACATACACACATACACAGACACATGGACTTGTACTTGAATATAGACAGATTCAAATACTTGAAAATACGGGTGAGGGAGCAAAAATACTGAGAATATGAGATGAGAAAAGATGATGAGATATAGATGAGATAGAATTGTATTTGTCCAGTGCAGTGATCCGCAGTGTATGGGTAATTCCCCACTGGCTGTGGGAATAGAGGGGTTGCCCAGTGGGGAATCAAAGGTCGGACAGAACAGGACAAATATGTGTATTGTTAATAATATCAATTATTTTCCTATGGGAGAATAAAAACATCTCCTGGTCCCGATCAATTTACAAACAGTCACCCCCAATTCATTCACAATAATGTAAATCAGAATGTACAGTCGGTAATGTAAATATACAATGCCCCATTTTCGAGAGTTAGTAGGACACTGCTTGAATGCGCGGCTCTAAGTGAATGTTAAGATCAGTGGTTCTCAACCTTTTTAGATGTTGGCATCCTGTCAAATCGCCGGTCAGTCCTCACACATCCCCATAGATTTTGTATATCTATATGAAAAAGGAAAAAAATAAGCGACGAAAAGAAGAGAATTTCTATGCAATATTCATGAACACAGCTTTGAGTTGCTTCAAGTTTCTTTCGATTTTTTCCAGGAAAAATTATGATCATAGGTAAAAACATATCATTTTTTTAGTTTTCACAAGAATTCTCGCACCACTCAGGAGCCAGGCGTGCGAGCAGTCCTGGTTATAGAACCCATATAACTCTACCAGAACTCTACAAGAACTCTTGGAAGCATCAAATATAGACACATATCGGCAATATATTGTATTTCTCAAGATATTGGGAGATGACAGTGTTGCTAGGAACTGTTGCTATGGCTCTCATGTAGAATCTAACATACACACACACACATACACACATATAGATATACAAACATACACAAGCGTTGCGCGTTGATTAACGCTCATTCAGTGGTTGCCATGGTAACCGGCAATTAATTGCAAACACATGCACACACAGCTTGCAGACAGACAGACAGACAGACAGACAGACAGACAGACAGACAGACAGACAGACAGACAGACAGACAGACAGACAGACAGACAGACAGACAGACAGACAGACAGACAGACAGACAGACAGACAGACAGACAGACAGACAGACAGACAGACAGACAGACAGACAGACAGACAGACAGACAGACAGACAGACAGACAGACAGACAGACAGACAGACAGACAGACAGACAGACAGACAGACAGACAGACAGACAGACAGACAGACAGACAGACAGACAGACAGACAGACAGACAGACAGACAGACAGACAGACAGACAGACAGACAGACAGACAGACAGACAGACAGACAGACAGACAGACAGACAGACAGACAGACAGACAGACAGACAGACAGACAGACAGACAGACAGACAGACAGACAGACAGACAGACAGACAGACAGACAGACAGACAGACAGACAGACAGACAGACAGACAGACAGACAGACAGACAGACAGACAGACAGACAGACAGACAGACAGACAGACAGACAGACAGACAGACAGACAGACAGACAGACAGACAGACAGACAGACAGACAGACAGACAGACAGACAGACAGACAGACAGACAGACAGACAGACAGACAGACAGACAGACAGGCGTGTATGCACTTGTGTATATGTGCAGCAAAGAATTATCGTGGCTGAATATATGACGGACACAAAAAAAACCTGCAAAAAAATCATGCGTTCAAAACATTCTTGTGTGTGTGTGTGTGTGTGTGTGTGTGTGTGTGTGTGTGTGTGTGTGTGTGTGTGTGTGTGTGTGTGTGTGTGTGTGTGTGTCAATGGACTAAATCAATCGGGGGTTAGTTGGGTAAAAAAACCCATACAATCAAGCAGGCCCATAAGCGTATGTGTGGCCACATATACACATATCCATATTACTAGCAGAACTTACAAAATCTGACTATAATCCTAACTTTAGCCTTCCCGGAGTAAACTCCTAGCCACGCCCCTGTCTGAAAGCAATTTTTTCCTGGTTGGGGGAGGACTCCAGTATGCAAGACCTTGCAACTGTGCAGGGTTGCAAGTATGTGTTCAATTTTTCCGCTTCACATGCAAGTGAAAACTACGTGTAAAAATACGTTATATTTTCAACTCTGACGCAAAGCAATGCATACGCATGAACATATATATGTGTGTATGTGTGCGTGTGTGTGTGTGTGTGTGTGTGTGTGTGTGTGTACAAGACTTATAGACGTAAATGAGAATAATGATGGCACAAAAGCTGAATTGTTTTTCGATCAATAACTATCACTTGTGTGTTCGTCTTTGGATACCGAACACACAAAAATAAATTCCGATATACATACACGAAAGTATGCATCTATAGAGTCGAACATGCTTAGAAAATACGTAACGTATGTGTGTGTGTGTGTCTCCTTATTAATACACAAAAGCACACACACACACGTACACACACACGTACACACACATACGTAGACACACACACACACACACACAGGGTTTAGTCAAGTGTTTCGTGTGTGCGTGTGTGTGTGTGTGTGTGTGTGTGTGTGTGAGAGAGAGCCAGACAGAGAATAAGAGCCAAGATATAGAGCATGAGAGAAGGCCGCTGTCTAGCTGTTTTCACAGGAGGGGGGGTGAGATGAGTGGGGCGCGGTGGGGGAGCATGGCGTGGGTCGTCTCATCGTCCCAAATGTTACTCTGCATGTATGTGCATGCGTGTCTGTGTGTGTGTGTGTGTGTGTGTTTCAGTGAATGTGTGCGCGGTGTGTGCGTGTGTGGGTGCATGTGTTTCTGTGTGTGTGTGTGTGTGTGTGTGTGTGTGTGTGTATGTGCGCATGTGCTTGTGTGTGTGTCTGTATATATGTGTGTATGTATGTGTGTGTGTGCGATCAATAGCCGTGGTTCAGCTGTAAGCTGCAACACACACACACACACACGCGCAGACACACAGACGAATACACACCCACCCGTACACGCACACAAATACACACACACACACACGCAAATATACTCACACACATACACACGTAGACATACACACACACACACACATGGACTAATGATAAGGAATTTAACTTTACGAATTATAAAAAATACAAT
>OU696582.1:910000-970000 GCA_916048095.2 Sacculina carcini | reverse complement strand
TTGGTTAGAACTGTCTAGGCCAGTGGTTCTTGACATTCTTTCTCTGATTCCCCGCTTCTTAATGAGCTATCTTTTAATTCTCCACAACTGCGCTGATAAATTCATTAAATTCAGTTGTTACATCAAAGTAAATGTCAGGAGATGATTAGAAACAAAAATAAACGAATTTTAATTGATAAAAACACACACATAGTTGTCCTGTTCTGTCCGACCTTTAGCTTCCCACTTGGCAACTCTTCTATTCCTCATTCAGTTTCCCGCAGGTTAAGAATCGCTGGCCTAGGGTCTTGTTTGTAGTTTATTTCTGAATCCACCTTGTTTCTCGTCTAGAAGCATCATAATAAGTTTACACCAATTATTCAGGCAGTGACGGCGCCAGCATTTATTGATAACAAGTCTTTCAATTAAGAAACACCGTTATTTCAGTGTTGAACTGGTTTTAATTTGATCGATCAATTTAACCATGTTGACACGTCACACTTGAATAAATCTCCATTAATTTTTTCTCGGTTCGGCTAAATTTAAAGCGCGTCTCCAAATGCTAGATGGGTGATTTATTGAAATTTAATCAGCTGTTTGAACTGAGGCGGTGTGAACTCGTCTTAAATTACAGCTGGGCCAATTTTTACACACACACACACACACACACACGCACACGCACTTGAATCATACCGTCATTGTTTATCTAATTAGCCAGAAATGGATTAGAGTGAGTCACAGGAATTCAGGCGATGTCTGTTGAGTCAATCATATGTGTGCGATAAATGGGAGGAATTTGTCCTACGGCGCTGAGCTTATGTAACTGTATTGCTTTTATTCTGCTCATAAAGCGCGTGTAATAATTAATAGTGAAACTAGTTGTAAATAATAATACTAATATCTGTGTGTTCTGTTTATCTATCTATCTATTTATCTGTGTGTGTGTGTGATTGCTTATATGTTTTATCAGCTATTTAACCTATTTCTTTTGCATGATAATTTGTTGAAATGATAGAGACTTGTGTGCTATCAGTACCTGATTAGTCTCCTTAGTTTTCCCTATAGTTTTTCCTGTAATATATAATGCTGTGTGTGTGTGTGTGTAAGTAACGTCGAATCAGTAAAGGACGTATAATTATTGGAGTTCTTGACGTATATTTATTGAAGTTCTTGAAACTTTGGTTCCATTTCTCTCTCTCTCTCTCCGTGTGTTTGTTTACGTTTTCATGTGTGTGTGTGTGTATATGTGTAACTATGTGATTACAGCAAAGTGCTGTGTCTGTGTGTGCGTGTGTGTGTGTGTGTGTCTGTGTGTTTGCCAGTTGTGGTCACCAATTGTATTACGCAGAAATATAGAGCTTGAACTACACCAATGCTGTCTCCATATTATCACACAAACATTTTCTCTTGAATAAAACCAAACTGTTTTTTTATTCCACTAGTAGTTTTACTCGAATTATTCCACACAGGTTTTACATTTCTAAATGTGTTTGTATGTGTGTGTGTGTGTGTGTTTGTTATGCAGGCTATCTAATGAGCGGTGGATGTGTTGGGTATGAGTAGAACACCATATTTCACCCATGGTTTCAGGTATGCCATACACACACACACACACACATACACACACACATACAAACACACCCACACCCATGTGCGTTTGTCTACCTACTATAGTCAAGTCAAATTTTTGTATTGTCTTTTGTGTTTGTGTGTGTGTGTCTTTATGTGTGCCTTTCGTTGCGTGAGTGTATGCTTGTGTGTATAAGTAGGGACATTCAATTTATCAAATATAGTTATCCAAAAATTATTATATATTTATGTATATAAAGTATATCATTGTTTGCTTAATACAAAAATTGGCTTGGGAATCAATTATCGCAAAATATCAGATATAAATTTTTATTTTGTTATTTTGTAAATTTTGTTTTAGCGAGAATGTAAGCACGACTTATATACGGCAAGAGAGCAAATGTTTAGCGTCCAGCTTGATAAACATATGTTCTTTTTGTGTGTGTGCTGTTTGGTAGTTGCTGTTTGAGTTGTTGTTTGTTTGTATTTGTGTTTGCTGTGTTAGTGGCGTAAATTGTGTCCGTAATCTCTTTTCTCACTGACTCCCCACATGTAACAACATGTGGGCCAACTTTTCGTTTTGCACACTGATCAGCACTGAGGAGTCCAATAAATTCAGTTGTTTCATCAAATTAAATTAATGACTAGAGAAAATTTCGTGTTGATAAAAACACACAATCATGTTTTGTTCTGTCCCATCTTTAATTCCCCAATTGGCAATCCCTCCATTCCCCACCAGTGGGGAATTCGCTACAGCTTACCGTTTCAACAACAGTTTTCATCAAGATTCGCGAAGATTTTCATGCTACATTGTAATGTATGGCTGCATTTGACCGTTTTTTGGCTCACCAAACTTGGACTTGCGACCTACGCGTTTTCCAATAATGAACATATTCAAACACGCACAAATACACGTGCAAATACACACACACACACACACACACACACATACACGCACAAACGAGTGTAATGACGCCATATGCATTTGGTTTCTGTGTGCGTGTGTGTGTTTTCACTTAAATGTGTGTGTGTGTGTGTGTGTCTGTATCTCTGTGTGTGCGTATGTGTGTTTGTGTGATTGCATGTGTGTGCGCGCTTAGTTTTGGGTTCTTCGAAATATGTATTATTTCCTGCTACCAACATGCTGTGAGTGCATGTGTATGTGAGGGTGTTTGTGAGCGTGTGTATGTGAGCGTAAATATGGGTGTGTAAGTGGATGCGTGTGTAAGTGGATGCGTGTGTATGTGTATGCCTGTATATATATGTGCTGTACGTCAATAATGTTCTATTTTCGGTCTGCAAATGGTGATATGCTGCTCGCTGCATCGATTGTTGCATCGTGTGACACATGCACACACTGACATACACAGACATACCCACACAAGCACACATACACACACATACATATACACACATTTATACACACACTGACAGGCATTCACTGAGACACACACATACACATACATATATACACAGGCATGCAGTAGTGTGTTATGTAATATGATTTTGTGTCTGATCTCAGTGAGATGGACATACGGTGGTTATAATGATGTGATACACACGTATAGCGTTGCCATAGTGTTTTCTCACTGTGATTGCTATGTATGTCTATGTATGTCACTCGTCTATATATGTCTATATGTGTATGTATGCTCGTGTGTACGCTGTATATGCCTTCTGTGTGCGCGTATTTTTGTGTGTGTGTGTGTATGTATTAGTTTGTGTATGTATGTGTATTAGTTTCTGTGTTTGTGTGTATGTATGTGTATTAGTTTGTGTATGTGCATGTATGTATTAGTTTGTATGGGTGTGTGTCTTAGTTTGTATGGGTGTGTGTGTGCATGTGTTCGTGTGTGTATGTATTAGTTTGTGTGTGTGTATGTATGTATGTATTAGTCTGTTTGTGTGTATGTATTAGCTTGTGTGTGTGTATGTATTAGTGTGTGTGTATGTATTAGTATGTGTGTGTATGTGTGTATGTATGTATTGGTGTGTGTGTGTGTGTGTGTGTGTGTGGGTGTGTCATTTACGGAAAATTAGTGATTCACTCACGTGTTCCGTTCTTCTTGGAATTGCTCAATTCTGCTGATCGTCACTTTTCGAGTGAGCGTCATTTTTACTGGTAATATGTGTATGTGTGTGTGTGTGTGTTGGTTTGCGGTGTATCATGTTGTGTTCATATGGTACGCATGATTTTTTGGTGTTGTTACGTGCATTACTATCGAAGGATTACAATTAGCGTCTATTTTTCTAGTGGCGCAGCTCTATACGAAGACAATGCGCGTGCTTGAAGGGAAATTTTTCCCAACAAACTTGAACGTGGTTTTCTTAATTTTTCAGCCATGATAAACATATGGGCAGAAGGACATATGACTTCTAGAATATAACATCTATTATCCTGACCAGTGGATATTATATTCTCATCTCTCCCTTGGCATCGCCTCCGCTCCTCACCAGCACTAATGACGCTGTTGGCATTCATTGCAAACATGTTGCAGGTGTTTGTCATCGCATGTTTATTGGCTTGCGAATGATTCGCCTGCTTACTGCTGACTGTTGACTTCAAATTTGCGCTGGTTTTCAATTTGCAATGAAATGGACGTAATTTTGCGCGCGTGTTGTATTGCAAATCGCTGCAATTTCCAACTGCGAAGTAATTTATTGCGCAATGCCATTAGAAGGTCATGGTGTGTGTGCCTATATGTGTGTATATCTGTATGTGCCTGTGTGTGTATGTGTGTGTATCTGCGTGAATTTCGCTAGGTATTTGCTTAGATGCATGCAGGCATTTACAGTTGGACGTTCAAATATTGTTATTTATCACTCGTCCACGATTCTGGCTATTGTAGCGGTGTTGCGGTGCTTCTCAAACGTTGCTGCCCCTTTTTCACTTTCGTTTTGTTGGCTTTCAGTGGTTTTCAACTGGTTTCATTCCGTTATGTTTTGTTAATTTCTCAACACAACTTGTGACTGGCTTCATTTTCTCACCGTGCCAAAAATTGGCAAGACAATGTTCTACAATGCTTTATTACAAAATATTCAGTCATTTGACAATCAATTAATTGATTTATTTGTAATCGAGTTTCTAACACACACACACACGCGTGTATATTATTTATTAATCTACAATTTGCACCAACTCACCATGGTCGTACCAAGTTCTTGTTATGTTTCACCGTGAACCAGATGGTTCCCAGTTCGAGAAGATCTAGGATCCGGCGTTGATCTGTGTTTTGGGGTTCTTTGTGCCTTTTAACCTGTAAACAGCCAAAAACGGCACACAAATAATACATTAGTAATATGAAATATAATACATTGAAGCTTACATATACGAGCGATTGCATTAATTTTCGGCTACTGAACCGGCTGACCCATTGGTTATGAGCGAGGAGGGTGGCTGGACACTCTACACGACTAATATCAATATATGAACTAGTCCAAGAACTGATAATCTACTTAGTAGCCAACAATCATCCAGAAATGCCCAATGCATTCATCGCTTAATATTTGTGTTATCCTTCTTATTGCTTCTGCGTGTCAATGATGTGAGGTGTTATTGTGGCGTGGCGTGGTTGTGTAGACCGGTTGGCGGTGGCGAGTCGTCGTACAGCGGCGGCGGCGGCGGCGGCGGTCGTGCTGTACTCTCGGCCGGCATGTCGTCGCCGGCCGTCGCTCATCAGTCAAGAACGGTGGCCACCGCTCCTCCAACTCCTCAGCAGCAGCCACCAGCCAGCGTCTCGTCGGCGTCTGCGTCACCTTCTTCAGTCGGAGCTGGAGGAGCGGCGCATTCCCTGCGCTGGCTGCCTTCTTGCTCGGCCGCTTCAGCGTCGTCGGCGGCTGCTGCTGCTGCTGTTCCGTGTTCGTCCTCGGTGGCGCCGCACGCCGCCCCGACCTATCCGCCACGTTCGCTCGGCCAGGTAACCATCCCACACACACACACGCACACTCACACACAGAAAATTGGGTTGTCGTCACTGGAAAAGAGAAGGTTAAGGGGGATTTAATAAACGTTTTCAAGCACAGCATTGGTATGGAACGATTGGATAGGAAAGATTGGGTTGTTTGGAGTACGAGGGACCATAGGCGACACAATAAATGTCTACAGCAAACCCGGGTATCAAGGGATATAATGAAGTACAGTATCCCAAGTAAGTGTATAGATATATGTGTACAACTGAGTACACACACACACACACACACACACACACACACACACACACACACACACACACACACACACACACACACACACACACACACACACACACACACACACACACACACACACACACACACACACACACACACACACACACACACACACACACACACACACACACACACACACACACACACACACACACACACACACACACACACACACACACACACACACACACACACACACACACACACACACACACACACACACACACACACACACACACACACACACACACACACACACACACACACACACACACACACACACACACACACACACACACACACACACACACACACACACACACACACACACACACACACACACACACACACACACACACACACACACACACACACACACACACACACACACACACACACACACACACACACACACACACACACACACACACACACACACACACACACACACACACACACACACACACACACACACACACACACACACACACACACACACACACACACACACACACACACACACACACACACACACACACACACACACACACACACACACACACACACACACACACACACACACACACACACACACACACACACACACACACACACACACACACACACACACACACACACACACACACACACACACACACACACACACACACACATACACACGCACACTCAAGTCATATGGATTATACGAAATGAGGAGAGTTCACAGAGGGCAGCGTGCCAATTACTTGCTGAGCTCCGTCATATTTGCCTGTAAGATCAGCCAGCAACGAGGAAAGTGAGGTGTAGAACTTCAGTGGAAACTTCCAGCTAGAGTGAAAGATTAACGCTGACTTTTCGGAGACGAAGGAAGAATAAGATGAACAGATGAATGGACGCAACTGCAAAAGGCACAATTTCCCAATGTATGCAACTGAAAGGAAAAAGAGAAGGAGATGGGAGAGTTTAATGATGATGAATCAAGATAGTGATGGAGGGTGGGTTGTTTCTCCTGCTCCCCGCTGTGTGATCGGCTTTTGATTTTCTCATACACACACACACGCATATATACATATACACATATATATACAATCACACACACATATACACATTGATTTTCTTGCAGACTCGTGTGTGCTGCTTATTGGAAATTGTTGTTTTTTCACTTTGTACGAGCAAACCGAAGGTGGGCTAGAAAGGGTCGAGGGTGTGGACGAATAATCCAGAGGGCGGCAGTGGCTACTGAACTGTTGCAGTGTTGTGTATCGACGAGAAAGTCCTGCATCAATGATACCGCTGAGTGGCCGTTAGTTCAGGGAGAAAACTAGACGATCTGATGCCTGCTTCACGTTGTACAAATTGTCTATGACGATGAGTATGTGAGTGAGTGAGTGGGTTGAGGAAGTGATGATCTTGGTGCAATCAGGTTGATGCAATCTTGGTGTTGGTGACTGTTGCAATCTCAGCTGATTGTTGATAGGTTCTCTTCGTCACGCCTCTCAAGATTCTCTCTCTATCTTATGTATGTATGTGTATGTATGTGTGTGTGTGTGATATTTGGCTGTGTGAGTTATGCCAATCGATGTGTCTGGCGAGCGGCCAATTCTCCACTCTTCCTCGCCCACGCACTCTCGTCTCCTCTTTGGCTATATTATTTCTGTCCTCCATATTCTCCCTGATTTCTTTCATTCATTCACGATTTTCCACCAATATGTCTCTATGTGGACTAATAATGTGCGAGTGTGTGTGTGTGTGTGTGTGCGTGTGTGTGCGAGTGTGTGTGTGTGTGGTTGAAGGCAAAATCAATAATGCTCTCACTGTTTGTGTTCTCATTCTCTATTTCCCTCTACCCCTCTCCACAACTCGACTTTGTGTTACGTTCAGCACGAGCTTTGGTTCGTTGTTATGTTGATGTGGATAATTGTTCGTGGTTAAGCTGAATCTTGGCAGATGGAAGAGGTAAACGTTAAACAATGTAGTATTTGAGATTGAGTCAGATAGGCGATGTTCTACTCGCTTCTTATTATATAGGCGATTTTATACTGTTTTTTATTCGTAATTATCACTACTATATTAGGGATTAGATGCTTTATTTTTATCAGTATTGTTTTGATTAATTGCGTTACGTTTTTTGATGAATTATATTGTAGAAAATTATTGGCCAAGTTTCATTGTTTTCATTGTTTGCTGAGGTACCCTATAGAATGGTATGGTGCGCTCCAATCTAGGAATCCAGTTATACTTGAGGACTATTTCTTCGTTGTCTTCCTCGTATCGGTGCTTGATGCGGTTGGTGTACGTGCTTGTACATGAGGTTTGCCAGTGAATTCACTTGCAATTCGGAGAATCACTTCATTTGGTCTGGATCTGACTCACTCACTCACTGTGTGTGTGTGTGTGTGTGTGTGTGTTGTGTCTTTGTGTGTGTGTGTGTGTGTGTGTATGACCTTGAAGTGTGGTCACACATGATTACACACACACAGTGGCCACTTCATCCGCTCTCTCCGTCTACTCTTTCGTCTCTCTCTCTCTCTCTATGTTTCACTTCATCTAATGTTTTCTGCTCTTTGTTGTGTGGGCGGTGACCGGCACACCAGATATGCTTGTGTGTGTGTGCATGTTTGGGGTCACGTTCACATCCATATACGAGCGCAGAGTTTGATAGGTGAGCTGGCCTCCAGCAGAGAAAGGCAATCATGTGTTGGTGTGGGGGCAGAGGTTGAGTGTGTGAGTGTCAGAGTGTTGGTGTGGGGGCAGTGATTTGCTGTTTTTCATTACGGTTGCTCTAGCACATGTTTGTGTGCCACTGAGTCTTGATGTGAATGCACTAGCGTTGCTTCAAGCAGCCTGCATGAGATCGCGGATCTTGGATCGTGCGAATCTCATTGATGTCTCTTACATCACTCCTGCAGGACTTGGGTGTTTATTGGAGTATGCATTTATACGCACTATTGAAGGAGATTTGTACTTGTTTGAAAATTATATTCTACAATATTGAGCAACGTATTTATGGATATTATATCGATATTTTTTGACAGTTACTACCTTTAGGTGGACACTGCCATTGAAATCCTTTCTTTCATTGAGAACAACAGTTTCTTTTATTCATGCCTAGTGTATGCTTTGTGTGAAATACTTTGTTCTTTTTTGTTATGCTTTTCCATTCCATCCAGTTGTGACTATTGGAATTTCGTATGTGTTTCGAGTGCCTCTTTATTTCGTATTCTTTTTCGCTGTCGTTTCTGTGTTGTGTTCTCACTTCTGCCGTATCGTTTTAGTGAAACATCCGGACTCACAGAAAACGTCCATGACTTTCATCTGATCAGTACTACCCTTTTCCTATCCTACCATTTTCCTCACCAGAGCCGTTATGGGCCACAAGAAGGTATTAATTGTGTCCACATTGGAAATATAGCACCATTATAATAGAGGTTTAATTTTCGTGTCGTGGGTACTTGTATGATAGAGTTTAATATAATGTGTGAGGCAATGGGACCCCTCAACATTCGGTGGCCTCGGCTGGGTGGTTTGTGAGGCGGTTGCTACGACTGTGCTCCTCACCACGATGCTGTTGTTCCTGCATACAGCCACATGTGCTGACGCGTGAGTCAGTGGAGCGAATGATGGCCGCTGATCGTTCCATGCTGGATACTCTGGCGCTTCCTGCCGCTCCGTCACCATCTGTGTTGTCTCATCAACGACTGCAGCAGCAGCAGCAGCATTTGCATGAGTCTCAGGCCGTGGCCGCCGCCGCCGCAGAAATGTACGCGGCCGAACAGCGTCGCTTCAAGCAGCTGGTTAGTCGCAGTCTCCACACTCACTAACAACACTGAAACACACTCAACCGCTTCTCAGTGGTATCGTGTCTTGCGGCTTTGACATCCAAAAATCGCCGGTTTAAAGCCTATTATATATTGTGATTTAAACCTGGTTGTCAAGTTGAATAGTCAAGGCGGTGTTAATAGTTGATGAACAATTATGGCGACTATCTATCAATCTATCACAATCAAACTGACTTATTGCATTTATCCGCATATCCCATTTACTCCATCCAATCATTTTTCATTATTTTAAGTTGAAATCTAGCCTAAATTTGTCTGGGGCGTGTCATATGGTCCCCGAGGCCACTATCACAACAATATTTCAATGCATGCTCCATAAGCATGCATTGAAACACCGAGGAAGTGGTGCTCTGTCGTCTGCGTGTGGGTCACACGTACGACACGCATCGTCATCTTCTACTCGCACAACCTGAACCCACGTGTAGCTCATTTAATGCACGTCTCTCCGTGCACTGGCCTCTAGGACCATACGGCACCCCCCCCAGCCTATTGAAAGCTAAAGCATATTAATGAATGAATATGAAGAATGGAGCAATGAAATAAATAAGGGTGATGGTGAAAGAAATGAATGTGAATGTCAATACATAAAATTCAATAAATAGTTCTAAATGGCAAAAGCCGTCAAAATTAAAAAATGCGGCCCTCAATGACCGCCGATTGCTCCTGTCCGAGAACCTCGTCAATAGTCCGAACGGATCCAAGACAAGACACAAATAGACAAACAAACAAAAACACAAATAGACAAACAAACAAACATTGAAACACGGACAGCACGCACACTCACTGTTGGTCGCCGTTGTGTGTGGTGGCACAACAGCAACATCACCGTGCTGCGGTGGCGGCGGCCGAGGCGCGACGCGGTCGTCGGCCCACTCTTCTACCGGTCGCCAGTGGTTCCGGCTCCTCGGGTTCTCCATCCGCCTCGTCGTCCTCGTCCGGTGTTGGCGAGTTCCAGACGACGGCGGCGTCTCATGCGGTTGCGACCAGCTCCGTTACAGCTCACCACAATCAACAGCAGAGCTATTCGCAGTCGAGGGATGACCGACCACAGTTGCTTCATCCTGCGTTCAGGTAGTGTTCTGCTGCCACTCTCGAAACGTCTCTCACCAATGCCTCTCTATATGATCTAGCTCAGTGCTTCTCAACCTTTTTTCAGTGTTCGCACCGTTTTCAGGTCATCAGTCGGTTCTCGCACCTCCTGGATCCGTAAGAGCTATATTTATAAAGATGAAAAGGCAGACGACGTAATAATTTAATGCTTTTTCATTTGAATAAGTTTTTTCCGCGAAAGCTTATAATGCATAGGTAGAACAGATATATTTCGTGCATTTTTCACAGGAATTCTCGCACCCCTTGGAACCAGTATCGCACCCCCGTCTCGTTAAGAACCAATGATCTAGGTGAATCTAGGGTTAGCGCTTGCAAGCAAGCAGTGATTTAGGATTCTGGACGTAACTGGTATATGAAATTTGATGTGATTATTGTCGCATTTCAAGTGGAAATGCCCTGGTTCTGTTATCAGCTGTTTACTTCGTCAAAATCAGATGAGATCAATAATTATTTTCTAGTTCGCTTAATTCGTCTTGATTTTCTGCTTTTCTTTATTATTATTTTTTATTATTTTCCGGTTGGAAGTCGATTAATTTTCACGTGATTCATACGCACGTATGTGTGTGTTGGTAATGTTAGGAGTTTCGGTGATCGTGAAGCCGTCGTTCACCAGTTATCCACAATGGCTGCCCTTCAACCCCCCCACTCTGTGCCCTCTGCTGGCCATCCCCACCAGCACCCCAACTCTGCTCTTTCTCAACAATCAGCGCCATACTTGAGAACGGTGGCCTCCTCGTCTTGTGCGAGTAAGGTGCGCGTTCTCGAGGCGAAACCTTCAACAGTGATGGGTGGCTCACACGCGCACTCTTCACATCCACATCCAGCTCACATTCATCATCCACCTCCACACCATCCTCCACCTCCACCTCCATCACATCACCACCACCAGCATCACCAGCAGCCTCCTGTCACCGCGGCGGCGGCGGCGGCATCACATGCCCATCTGGCGCAGTTCCACCAGCCTCAGCCTCAGCCTTTGTCGGTGACCGGCCATCATGCTCACTTGTCACTGCATGCAGCCGCCGGCATACTCAGTCCACTGCACCTGCACGCCTCTCAACAACAACAACAACAACAACAATCGCTCGTGCATCACCACCATCCTTCGACAATGCCATCTTCGCAGTCACAGCGGTCTGCTGGTTCTGCGAGTAATCGTGATGTGCGTCTTCCGCTGCATATTGTCACGACTAGCGTGGCACAGCTGCCGTCGGCCATGTCTTCTGCCGTGGCTGCTGCGTCACCAGTTTTGACGCACGCTGACGGATCCGGCGTAGCTGCGGCGGCGACCAGCGCATCACACAGGGTCAGTGGAACTCACTTGCCATCACACACACACACACATGTCACACATGAGATATATATTGAATTGAATTTATTGAGTTTTATTGAAAATTCACATACAAGCATTAGCTTTTTATTTGTATGAAATATATATAATAAAATGCGCAAAATTAAATAATAAATGTATATATATAATTAATAGAAAATATTAATTCAAGTGTTCTACTGATAACACCAAAAGTAGTTTTTCAATCGGACACTCACCCTACACGTTATAACATCATGAAACACACACACACACACACACTCGCACACACACACACACACTCGCAACATATCTACACATACTGGCAATATATCTACACAATTTACACACACACGCACACATACAATATATGACACCTGACACTGTAATTGCTGTATTGTATAGATCTATTATATTGATTTGCTTCGGGAACGTTCTAGCTTTGAGGGTTTCATATTTACAACCGACATTTTCTACCAATAAAAGCGCTACTGATACTGTTTCTGAAGAAATCGTGCCGGAGGTATTAGTGGGAAAATGAGAAATTATAATATTTATACAGGAAATTATAGTGTTTCCATATGCGAGTTCGTTCCTGGTAACTAGAGTTCACTGTACGCTTGAAAGCTGGCACAATCTCCAAGAATATTGCACACACGAAACAATGGCAGAATTTTACAGGAAAATTAATTTCCTCGGGAATTTGTGCTGTTGAAAATTGCACCGTATTCGTGCTTTCGTGAGTGAGTGTGTGTGTGTGTGTGTTGTATACTTGGGTTGTCCATGTGTGTATGTATGTGTGACTCATTGATGCCATAGTCTGTGTGTGTGTGTGTGTCGTTGTCCTTGTAGATTCCTACTGCTGCCTGGCGGGTTTTATCTCTTTCTCTCTCGCTAGCTTTCCTCAACACTGCTTCTCAATTTTCCTCTCTCTCTCCTCTAGTCAGACATCTTGCATTGCCGACGATTGCTGCTGTTGTTTGTTGCACGGCTCGTTGTTGCAACGCACGCACTATTGTTTTCACGCTGCAAACACAAACCCAATCCACACGGCCTTATATTCTGTGTTCGTATGTATGTGTGTGTGCGTTTTTATGATTTAATATGTGTTTACGTTTCGTTAAAATGGGTTGTATCCGGTGTGTGTGTTTGTGTGTGTGTGTGTGTTTGACTTCCCCTTCTCACCGTCGTAGATATTGATGGTCATTATGACGATGTGGGGGCTTGGTCGAGGGGATGATGGTGGGGAGGGGCTGTTGTTTACGTCAATTTGATTGTCTTGTATGAATCATTCACACAAACACACACACACACACACATAACACACAGTAAGCAGTGTATAGTCTGTATGACAGGTGTGAATAACCCGCTTATTGGCGTGCTATACATCGGTGTGTTAAACGCTAGTGTTGTACTTGATAATCTCACAGAGCTGAGAGAGTGGTAGGCTTAAACTTCATATTTGGTGAGATGACCTGTTTTAAGCCGGCTGAGACAGACACACACACACACACACACCCCTGCTGTGCTCCAGGTATTGGAGATTTCCAGTAGAGTATTATGCTTATTTCAGACTTAAGCCTTAAGTATTATATTGAATTTCACACGCCATCGGGCATGTGAAGTGAAGTACACCTGCATGCTTATACATTGTTTCATAATTGTAGATACAACGCGTTGAAATGAACAACAAAATACAGTGATTGTTTTCCGGATTAAAATTCTGGCGTTATAGGAGGTTTGATTGGAGACTTTGAAGTTTACTTTGATATTTATAGTCATTTGGGGCAAATGGCGATTTGGATATTTTGGGGGTAAAAAATGATTTTGACCTTAGGAGAGTTGACATCGCTATGTACAAGAAATGAGTGGATAAACTATTAGATCAATCGTTTGCGGTCATTTCAGTGTATGAATCGTCTTTCTACGTTAAAAAATGAATGTGTGACACAATTCCTCCCAAAACCTTTCAAAACATGTTGCACAAAACATTTGCAATGTTTCAGAAAATTTGTCATAATTCACCACATGGACAAATTTTGGGGGCAATTCGCGATCGCTTCAAGAAACTGGGGCAATTGGCTATAGCTATCTCTTCCATAGCATATATATGCAAGTATTAAAGACACCACATCATTCTGAAAGTGGGGCATATTACGATCGGTGTGGGGGTAATTGACGATCAGTGTAGCGATCGTCAATTGCCCCACACCGATCGTAATATGCCCCATCCCCGATTTCTTTTTACCCCTATAGCGATCGTCAATTGCCCCGTGGTGCACCACGTGCGACGACGTCTTGCATTACTTCGAGGAAATGTACTTCGCGGAGCCCGCCAGGAGCCATAGTCGACTAGAATACCGCGGCGGTCATGCAAACAACTTCACTTGGCTTGCATAGAGACTGTCCTACAATCCATAGGACGTCGTGCGACCCCCTCACAAAAAAGAGGAGAGTCATTCCCATGAGCTGTAATAACTGATGAGAATTGCCACCAAAAGATTGCAGAGATGAACAAGTCTAAGACAAGACCTCGCAAGAAGGGAGCTCCTACTCAAACTGAGAAGTCTAGCAAGGAATAACCAAAGAAAAAGGCAAAAGTGAAAAAGAGAAAGTCGAAAGGGGATGATGAGGACTCGGAATCAACAGTGTCGCAATAACTGAAGCAAATACATCCAGTGATTTATCTCTGGAAGATCTGCTGAGAGATGGCATTGAAACCATGCTATAACGGAAGAAAACACTTCTTTTCGTAGAGTGTATTATGTATCAGCCTTAAGGCCAGGCTAAGTAAGCCAGCATTGTAATGTGAGCTAGTTCATGTTTGTTTTTCGTTTGAATATATTTAGTTGATAATTTCTGTCTTTATCTATCATCTAGTATGCCAAATTACCTTCAAATTAACGAATTACGGATCGATCGTTAATTACCCTACGAAAATCGTCATTTACCCCACTGGGGTAAATGACGATCGCACCACTAAATTCGATCTGTATTTAAAAAAACACAATTTTCAAAAGCTTTCAATACGGGGATAGAAGCACAGTGTACCAACACACTATGTGGTACTTAGTATGTTTTTATATCGTCATTAGTATAAGCGCTGGTTAGATGTTAATGAAAACGATCGTCATTTGCCCCGAATGACTATACATGTTTGTGTGTTTGTGTGTGTGTGTATTAATAAAAACACGCACATACAGTCTTGTTAGTGAACGTGTGCTTGACAGATGTGTCTCGAGGGCTTGGCTCGTATTCATCTCCGTATATTCTCTCTATCTATTGCTTTCACTCACTCACTGTATCTCTCACTCACTCACTCATTTCCTGTAGAAAAACAACTAGACCTGTTCACACACACACACATGCACACACACATACATGCACACATGCACACACACGCACACACATATATTGGCTCACATACTGCCACACAAACACGCACTCTACGTTTCCGTTTGTTTCTCTATCTCTCTATCTGTCTGTATGTGTATGTATGTGTGTGTGTTGGTGGATGTACGTCAGTTGGGCGTCATTCAGCAGAGTTTTCTCGTTCTTCTAATCTATCCGTCCCTCCCCCGCTCTCTCTCTCTCTCTCTCTCTCTCTCTCTCTATCTCTCTCTCCCTATTTTCCACCTGTGCTCTACTGAGCAAACCTGTATATCAGCTTTCCAGTGTAAATGTCTGTGTGTGTGTGTGTGTGTGTGTGTGTTTGTACGTCTGTGTGTGTTGTCGTCCTTGCCTGTTGATGTCGTTTTGTCTCGCTTTCTTTCCGCTTTTATTATGCATTTTCGGCTCATTCTCTCTCTCTCTCTCTTTCTCTCTTTCTCTCATTCACATTCCGCTGTGTTTCGCTTGCCAGTGCTACGGTTATGGAGCGTACGTGTGTGTCCGTGTGTGTGTGTGTATATCTGTTATTTGCCTGCTGTATGTCACAGCCTGTCGCTCTACAACAGTAACGGTGCCCTCACGAAACACACACACACACACACATGCATGTATTCACCATATCCTCTGGGACATGTGATGTGTCTGTGTGTGTGTCACAAATTGTTTGTCTGTACTGTATCACGTGTGTGTGTGTGTGTGTAACACGTGTTACCTGTGTACATGTGATTGTTTGATTTATATCTCCTCTTCATATTAATCCATAATATTGGCGTATTATTTTCGTGCGTGTTCTGTTATTGTCATAATGAAAGATTGCTTGCAATATGGCATATGCTAGACATTTGGGCGAATATCTAGCCTTCGTCTTTGTGTTTCATTGGGCGGTCGTTAGCTCTTGTTAGAGCAAATATATATAATGTATATATAATGTATATATGCAGCCATTTAGTTTCATAGAATTCCTGCCTTAGATTTACGATAGTGTTTCCTAGGAGGGTTGTTTTTCTCAGTGGTAAATTGAGTTTGAAGGTGTATGTTCAGGTACAGCTAGGTTGTGTGGGATTAACCCATTAATGCCGAGTGGCAACTATAGTTGCCACCAAATACAAGCTCTCTATAATCTAAATCAAACAGACATTTGTTTACCAACGACCACCGTTCGAAAGGGGAGAATCTCCTCTTTCTCTTACGATGAGATAAGACACGTTCTACGCAGCGAGCAGTCCACACATTCGAGATTATTCAGTGAGTGTCCGACATGGCTGAACAGCGCATTGATCAGAGGCATGTGATTTCCTACTAAATGCGAATTTGTTTTGTTTTTTTGTCTCATCTTTTAGAGTGAAGCTTGATCTTTCCAAATATGTACATATATTTGCAATTTTTTAATATAATTAGATAATAAATCAGTGTTTTCGGAGAGTGGCAACTATAGTTGCCACTCGGCACTTACGTGTACAAAATATTGTCATATGGAAAGTTCTCAAGATTTAAAAAGAGATTTATCAGCTCTATGTTTCAATAACTGACTCTACATATATTTGCCTTATGTTAACAATTGAAACATAGATGTTTCAAATAAAATATTTATTTCAGATGTACTATGAATGAATTTTTGGATAACTTGGATGATCCAGCTGATGCAGACGCCAGCAGCGACCACCTACATATACTAATTTTACAGCCTCCCAGTGAACTCCCAGATGCAGATACTGACTGCAGATTCTGATGCCAGTGACGGAGAAGCGAATTCAGACCCAAATCATTTGCCTCGAAGGATTTTGTGTGCCCCAGCTGAATTGATGACAGACAGAGATGACGTGGAATCTTCATGTGCAACGGCTTCAACGAGTCACTCTCAGCCTGACACGTCGACACAACGAAGAACAAAAATAACAAGAAGGGACAAACAGCCTAAAAGATGGACAAATAGCAGACGCAGACTTGGCCAGAAAGTGCCTCAATTTTGTGACACAATGGCGCCCAAACCAATCGATGGTTTGAGAGGTAAAATCAAGACTCCATCTCAATGCTTGAATTTGTTCCTATCTGATGAGCTCATCGGCCATCTAGTTGAACAAAGCATTATATACTCCACCCAAAAAGTCTTGAAACATCCGTTATCACAGAAAGCAATACACGAGTAGCTTTGTCCATCATGATACTGTCTGGATATTCAAGTGTCCCAAATAGGAGGTTGTATTGGCGTCGAGACGGTGATGTATTCAACGCTCTGCTGGCACATCTACTACGAAGATTACATCTTGCAGACAACTCCAAAATAAGTGTGAACAAACCAGATTCCTATCACAAAGTTCGGCCGGTTTTTGAAATCACAAATACAAATAACAAGCTCATCTTACCTCCGGAGGAACTTTCTATTGATGAGTGTATGGTACCCTACTGCGGCCACCATCCTACAAAGCAATGCATCAGGAGCAAACCTGTGCGATTCGGCTTCAAACTGTGGAGCATATGTACGTCTGACGGTTTCATGCTTCACTCGGAACCTTATTGTGGGTCAGCGACACAATTGGACAGTTCCGGACTTGGACAAGCAGCAGATGTCGTGTTGGGACTCGCTTCGAAATGTCAACTGAATCCTGGTCACCATGTCACATTTGACAACTTCTTTTCTTCTGTGCGTCTTTTGGAGCAGCTTTCCACGATGGGCATTGCAGGGACATGCACTATCAGATAAAATCGAGTGCCGAAAGATTCATCTTTGATGCACAGCAGCATGGTGAATAAGCAGAACCGAGGCTATGTTACTTCAGTTTTTGTTGATGACCTCTCTTTAGTGAGATGGAAGGACAACAAAGCCGTCGCAGTTATCAGTAACAAGCACGGTTTTTGTTTGACGTTTGTTCAGTATATTTTTGTTGTTGGCTCTATACCGTGCTTATTACTCATGACTATGACGGCTTTGATGTCCTTCCATCTCACTAAATATATATATATATATATATATATATATATATATATATATATATTTATGTGTGTGTACATATATGCATATTTTTGTCATTGAAATATAATAAATATACCTTCATAAACATTCATGTGTAAATGCTTATATTTTACAGTAACATGGTATCTAACATTTGAAGCCGAGTTTGAATATAATAGTGACATTTTTAATTTAATCAAACTCGGAATGTTATAAGATTAATATGTTTTTGAGTATAAGTCTCACTTAAATGTTTTTTTCTCAATGTTTTGAATGATGTTCAAAAAGTTTAAGAATGTACTGTTTTTTGTCTATGCCACTGCCGAGTGGCAACTATAGTTGCCAGTCTGAAAAACCTTGTTAAAAACATTTTTTTTCTACAAAACTTCGTGAACATGCAGAAAGTGCCCCAGAAATAACATTTCTTGAAAAAAATCTAAAAAATTAACATTTCGAAATTCTCGGCATTAATGGGTTAATGCGCACATGAACATACATGTACGTGTAGTATACATGTACATGTACATACATGTGTTCGTGTATTGGGTGTGACGCTGGGAAGAAGAGAGAGAGAGAGTGGAATGGCGATGAGAGGGACAGAGTATGAGAGTTTATTGAATGACGGTCACACACGGTCATTGACCCACAAAAACATACACACATACACACACACACATACACACACACACATACACATACACACTCTCATACACTTCCATTGGCCTGGAAGAGAAAGTGAGCATGCACATACACACACACATACACATTGTGACAATGAAATGTCAAGCATAGAAAGAGTGTTGGGAGAATGGGAGAGAGGGATATGAGTATTGTTTTGCCGTAGCGGATTTATTACAATGAAATATACGTATCGTATCAAATACACACATATACATACACGTACACACAAACACACACACACACACATGTACATAGATGTGCACACACGTATATACATGTGTGTGACCGCAGTAATAGCAACTGGTACTTGGACTGTTGACATTTCTGCTTGTTTCACAAATTAATACAGAAAATATTGCTCATTTTATCCTCGAAGAATAAACATTTGCAAACTTTTGTCGAAAAGTTTATGTACTTATATGTTTATGTTCATGTATGTTGTATTATGTTTATGTACTTATATGCAAATGCGTGTGTATATGTACGTCGTATAGGAATATTTATGTCAATATACGAATTTTATATGCTTTTATTATAATTTTTTCCTACTAAATATATACTTTATTACTTGCTTTTTGTATATTATTTCATGGTTTTATTTTAAACGGTATGTTCTTATATGTGTGTTTATATGTATGTTCATATATAGTAATGTTTGTTTGTGTGCGCATGGTTTTTAGGAGTCGTACAACCCTCAAACTGAGGCCATATCTCCCACACTACCCTGCGACACCATGGACGAGTCACCACTACGATCGTGCAAGGATGATTTGTTGCAGCAGATCAGCACGATTGATCGCGAAATTCTCCGCACCGAGTCGCACATTGCCAAACTCAAGCGCAAACAGGTGTGTGTGTGTATGTTTGTCAGTGTGTCAGTGTGTTTTTTTGTTTGTGTTTGTCAGTGTGTTTCTTTGTTTGTGTTTGTGTTTGTGTGTCAGTGTGTGTTTGTGTGTGTGTGTGTTTGTGTTTGTGTGAGTCAGTGTGTGTCAGTGTGTTTTTTTGTTTGTGTTTGTGTCAGTGTGTGTTAGTGTGTTTGTGTCTGTGTGTGTTAGTGTGTTTGTGTCTGTTTGTGTGTGTATGTTTGTGTGTGTCAGTGTGTTTTTTTGTTTGTGTTTGTGTCAGTGTGTGTTTGTGTGTGTGTGTGTCAGTGTGTGTGTGTGTGTGTGTGTGTGTTTGTTTGTGTGTTTGTTTGTTTGTGTTTGTATGTTTGTGTGTGTCAGTGTGTGTGTTAGTGAAGTTTGTTATTGTTAGTTAAGGTTAGTTATGTTGCTATGCAAGTGTAGGTTCGTATCTCTTTCTCTCTCTCTGTGTGTCTCTGTGTGTGTGTGTATGTTCTTGTCTCTCTCTGTGTGTGTATGTGTATGTGTGTGTGTGTATAAGTAGAAGCATCCATAGCGCACGCATATACACATAATACACAAGCGGCCAGTTAGTATATAGTTGATCAGGCTCTTGACCAATTATTAATCATTAGTAACGGCAATCATGCATCGAGTAGGCATTGACACGAGCCACACCCTGGTCTAACATGTTAATTTGTATTCGTTTTATTCTATGAATTGAATATTTATTTTACTTTATTAATTGTTCCGCACGACAGGCGGGCTTATATGCTAGTATTTAAATATAATTGGTCCAGTCGGCATTAGATACCGTAAATGCTCTATTTATCCGGCAGGCTCTAATAATCCGGCACCCTCAGGTATTGGTTGTAAAATAATCCGGCACTTCCGATTATTATCGAACTATCTACATCTGTAACTAGCAACACTCACTCATTCAATTGATACACTTTCATACACAAAGTGTACACATTAAATTCATACATCTGTTTCTGTATGCTCATGTGTGTGTGTGTGTGTGTGTGTGTGTGTGTGTGTGTGTGTGTTTGTGTGTGTGTGAAGAGTGAGTTGGAGGAGCAGGCGAAATGTCCGGATCAGTCGGCATCAGTCGACCAACAAGACGAAGACGAAGAGAAAGAGACTAAAAACAAAAGCCTTGCTCAAATTATCTTCACCGAGAACAAGGTGTGTGTTTGTGTGTGTATGTGTGTGTTTGTGTGTTTGTGTGTGTGTGTGTGTGTGTGTTTCAAGGGCGCTATTTACTTGATGCTATATACTATCCTCTGATGCAAATTCATCTCACACTCAACTATGGATTTTTTAAAATACAGTATGTGTGTGTGTGTGTTTGTGTGTGTGTGTTTGTGTTTGTGTGCAGAAAAAGGCCAAGTTGGCTCGGTGCATGTTTGACAAGATCAAATGGCTGGTGAGTGAAACATTGTGTCATTCATAATCACTTGCCTCTAAGGAAGACCTCTATCTATATATATGTATGTATGTGTGTGTGTGTTTATATTTATGTTTTTGTAGGGAATATTTCTTCGTGTGCGTTTGTGTTTGTATGTGCGTGTGTAATTGTAATCGTGTTTTATACTTGAGTTTGTCTATGTATGTATGTATGTATGTGTGTGTTTATCTATTTTCTAGAGGGGTGTCAGTGGCGAACAGAAGGCGTGTGTCGGTGGGGCGGGGGGTAATGGTGTGGTGGCGGCGGGTAATTGTGGTGGATCAGCGACGGCGGGTGGCGGTGGTGGGGTACGCTGTTACCCCACCAGTCATCAGCCCCTGTATAACCAGCCATCCGATTGTGCCGTCTACCACGAGAATCGGCGTCATTTTGTGACCGTGTTTCGTCGACGGCTCGTGACTTCACTGGCGGTTGAACGAGCGGCCAAGGCTGGTCGTCAGCGAGACACAATCGAGCTGTACGCGCGCCGCATGACGCACTGGATGCGCCACGTCGACAAACTGGATAATGCGCCGGTATTGTCGCGTTATTGTCACTTTTTCTTGACATACGGCATCGTAGCGTTATGTTTGAGACCATTAGTTCAGTTTGTTTATTTGTTTTGTATTGATTTGTTGCGTTTAAATTAAGCTTCATGCTCGACCGTGTTGAAATTTAATTTACTTCACATTGATTATTATTTTATTATCACATTGATTGAGAAATTATGTGTTTCCGTATGAATATTTGCTGATTAATCGAGGATTCTCTATATTGTTTTTTTATTGTAAATTTTCATGTTAAATTTTCATTTCTGTATAATTTCAATACTAGTCATAATAGTATCATATCAAATAGTATTTGTATATTGCACGATGTTGCATATGCAATTGCAGAAGAACCGACAGAAGGCGGCCAAAAATCGCGAGTTCTACGAGAAAGTCTTTCCCGAGATCAAGAAGGCGCGCGAGGAGCGGGAACGCTTCAACCGGGTCGGCAGGATGATCAAGTCTGATGCCGAGATGGAGGAGATCCTGGACGGCATCCAGGAGCAAGAGGTCAGTTCTTCAGCGAGACATGATCTTGCACTTACATCAGTCATTATGTCAGGATTCTATGCGAAGCTGGATGTTATTGGTTATTATTGGCGAAACGACTGCTGCTGTTTTAACATTTGGGCTGTGGTCTGATATATTGCTCTGTTTGGAAAGCTATTTTCCTTTCACATCCATCTTGATTCTGCGTTTTCGTTGAGCGAAACTACGATACCTGTTGGACTTTATGTGTGTGTGTGTGTTTGTAGAACGAAATGCGACGCATGAAGTCGATGGCGGTCGTGCCTCCTCCGATGTTGTGCGACTTTGACAGTGTTGACGACAGAAGCGACCTGTGGCGCCGGCATCACAAACCGCCCGTCTTTCTCAACCGCAGCGGCCTGTTGCACGATGATGCACTGCAATTGCACAACCAACTGGCCAATCACAGCGTGTGGCCGGCCGAGGAGCGCGAGCTGTTTCGCGAACGATATCTGCAGCATCCGAAACAGTTTCACGTGATAAGCGCGGCGCTGGAGCGCAAGACCACCGCCCAGTGTGTCAACCACTACTACATGAGCAAGAAGCATGTCAAGTACAAGGAGCGCTTGAAGAAGGCTCGCTCGCGTGGCGGTCGCAGTCGCGCGCCGGCCAAACCCAGCCAGCCGTCGATCGTTGAGGTGATCGGTGCCAACGTGTCGGGCGTGACAACCCGCGGCTCAGTGGCCGCCTTGCAGCGCGAAAAAGGCGCCGGAATCGCCCCGCCCTGTTCCTCCTCCTCCGCCGCCGCCGTCGTCGCCGCTACGTCAAACAGCAGCAGTGCGGCCGTGTCTTCTGCCGCATCGGCATCGTCAGCGACCACCACGGCGACGGTGTCCGGCGGGCAGACGGAGATATGCACGGGCGTGGCGGCGCAGCCTCCGTCGGCCGCACTGCCCACCGACTCGACGTGCGTCACGGCCGCCTCCTCGACGGCCGCGTCGTCACCAGTCTCGCTGCCGCCGCAGCCCGTCACGTCAAGCGCCGACTGCACAGACATCAGGTATGACTGGCTGTTTGTGTGTGTGTGTGTGTGTGTGTGTGTGTGTGTTCTCGCCTTGTTGCAGATTACACAAGCTGAGATAGACTAGAGGTGTGCTTCGTCCTTAAAGCATTTTCATCTGGCTTTTATAACTTCAACCACATCCCTAATGATAACTTGAAAACTAACTAACGTTTTCCTTTTGTGTCTCTTGTACTTCATACTTGTATTTTGCGCATCAATTCTGCCGCGTATTTGCTTGTAATTCATTTGTTTGTTCTGCTCGTGTATTTCACGTCTGCTATTGTGCTGTATGCTGACACAGCGAGTCATCCAAACTGGACAAGCGGAGAGAGCGCAGGAAAGACGAGGAAGAGCGCAGGAGGAAGTTGGTCAGCTCGGACGAGGAGACAGAGTCTGCCGGTATGTATGTATGTGTGTGTGTGTGTCTATATTTGCTCATTATCGTTTGTTTTGCCTATATTTTGTGGACAATTTCTATGTCTATCGGACGAAATTGCCTGGTTTTTATTTCAGACGTAATACGTAAATGTGATGTAGATTTAGACACGTGGAATTCATGTGAGTGTGAGTAGTGACAGTGTTTTTGCAATCGTGTGTTTGTGTCTGTGTGTGTGTTTGTCGGTTGTTTTCAGGCAAGGGCGGTCCTCACACTTGTGCCGTGTGTCAGTGTCAACTGGAACATTATGGCCAATCACGACCCCTGCTTGCGTCGCGCAGCTCCATCTACGGTCTCAGCGAGGAAGCGCTGCCAGCCGACGCTCGAGTTTGTACCGGCTGTCGGTGTCGTTCTGTCAAGCGCCGCTACTCACAGTGAGTGATATATACACTTACAGATAGATATAGTGATGGACAGTCAGTGATATACACACACACACACAGACTGATATAGTGATGGACAGTCAGTGATATACACACAGACAGATATAGTGATGGATAGTCAGTGATATACACACACAGACTGATATAGTGATGGATAGTGAGTGATATACACACACAGACTGATATAGTGATGGATAGTAAGTGATATATACACACAGACAGATATAGTGATGGATAGTAAGTGATATACACACACAGACTGATATAGTGATGGATAGTGAGTGATATACACAGACAGACTGATATAGTGATGGATAGTAAGTGATATATACACACAGACAGATATAGTGATGGATAGTAAGTGATATACACACACAGACTGATATAGTGATGGATAGTGAGTGATATACACAGACAGACTGATATAGTGATGGATAGTAAGTGATATACACACACACAGACAGATATAGTGATGGACAGTCAGTGATATACGCAAGTGCTGGCAATAATAGTGATGGCTACAATCATTGTTTGTCTTTGATATATATATATAGTATAATATAATAAAATAACGTTTATGCTAATATATGGGTGTTTGCATTTGTTGACATGTGTATGTCTGTGTGTGTATGTGTGTGTGTGTGTGTTTACAGCATCAAATGTCCCATACCCACTTGTCCCACGCCAAAGTTTCGCGTGAAACGTTTGCGACCTTTGCCGTCTCGCTGGGCTGATCTTTCGGATAAGCTGCGACAAACGATCATGAACGAACTGCGTGAGTCAACTGGGTTTGCCTCTGGAGAGATTAATTCCACACAAGATTCAGTGTTTGCGGGTTTATTTTGGAAATACGATTCATACAAATTCCGTCAATTTTGTTCTATCAATATACCGTATAATCTAATTGAACGGCACTACGGCGCAAGGTTTGGAAGAATAGAACGACATGCCGTTCAAATTGAGGTTTTACCGTATGTGTGTGTGTGTGTTTTGATGTGTCCGTCCAGAAATCGCCCCCGAGGTGGTCAAATGCTGTCCGGCTTGTCACAACCGGATGGCGCGCCGGATTGGCGCCGCCGACGCCGGACTTGACGGCAACATCAACACCACAAACAACAACAACAACAACACGACGAGTGTCGTCGGATCTGAATGGAGCGGTGAGGATGTTGAACGTCTTCGCGCGGCCATTCGATGTCACGGCGGTCGGTGGCGTGTGGTGGCGGCCAGTGTGTGCGACAATGGTGGCGCGGCCAGGACAGCGTCGCAGTGCAAACGCTTCTATATCGAGGAGCGCGATAAACATCGGCTACATGAAGCAATGTCCGAATTCAAGAGGGTCAGCTGCATATACTGACACTGACACTGATTCACTCACACTGACACTGATTCACTCACACTGACACTGACACACACACTGACACACACTGACACACAGTCACACTGACACACACTCACTGACACTGACACACACTCACACTGACACACACTCACTGACACATACTCACTCACACTCACTGACACACACTCACTCACACTGACACTGACTCACTCACTCACACACTGACACACATTCACACTCACTCACTGACACTGACACACATTCACTGACACTGACACACACACACTCACTCACTGACACTGACACACACTCACACTGACACACACTCACTGACACATACTCACTCACACTCACTGACACACACTCACTCACACACTCACACACTGACACACATTCACACTCACTCACTGACACTGACACACATTCACTGACACTGACACACTAGTGCAGCGGACCATTTTCAAAGTCTCCTTAAAGTTTTTTCTCTCCAGGAAATGTATTAAGCATAGAGGTAAAACACATTGTGTTGTTTAATTTTCCACATATTCCTTGCACCCTTTAGGAACCAGAAACCAGGAACCCCCGGTCCGGAACCCCTATACTAGTGTAATTTTCTATAATTATGCTGCCATATGCACTATATATATGTATTGTTTAGAACGAATGAGCGACCCCCATGTTGTGGCTATACCAACGTCATCATTTTCATTCATTCATTCATTCGTTAGTAGTTATTGCACTCCAATTAATTGGCTATTCTGTGCAAAACATAGCATAAATATACTGCACAATATACTTTCATGTGTGTGTGTGTGTGTGTGTGTGTGTGTGTGTGTGTGTGTGTGTGTGTGTGTGATGGTGAACACAGCTGAACGACAGCCGGGAGTCACGTGATATGACCAGCGAGGAGGACAGTGTGAGTTCTCTGTCGACGTGCGATGACCAGTGCGACCTTATCATCAACAACAACAACAACAACAACAACAATGTTATCAGCAACGGCACTGTGGAGGACTCCAGCAGTGTTGCGGTGGCCGGCGGTGGTGATACGCCGGTGATCAATGGAATAACTGCCGATGACAGCGGAGGCGCAATGAAGGCCAGCCTGCCCAAGAAGAGTATGGGTCATCGTCGTGGCATCGCAGACTCAGATATTACGGTATTGACTGCCTACATGCGTACAAACATACATATATCTACGTTACAATTGCTAGATGCACTGTTGAATCCCCGCTGAGCGATTTGTGTACGTGTTTGCCTGTGTTTACGTTCAAAATGCTCATTGCCAAGTGAACAAACACACACACAATCTGTGATAACAGTGATTTGAAAAGCAGTTTGGACAATGCCCCACCATTTCAATCCTAATCTGCCAATTAATTGAGTGTGTATGTATGTGCGTGTGTGTGTGTTAGGTGTGCGTAACGGCTGATGAGAACATGACAGACGCGCAGCAGCATCAGCCATCGTCACGTCAAGTCAATCACGTCGCTCACAGTCCGTCGCTGTATCCGGCAGCGTCATCTGCCGGCGTACGTCAATCGCCGGACGCGTCGAGCGGTGCGGCGGCGGCGCGTGCCAGCGTGGTGATGGGCGACCTGATCGACGTGACGATCAACAACTCGTTCCGTCATTCGACGGCTGTCACGTCGCGTCCGGCCGACGGCGTCAAGGCTGCCTCGCCGTCCGTCCAGTCGCCGGCGTCTCTTGTTGCCGCGTCACCGCAGCCGACAACGGCCGCGTCTCCGTCGGCGATCAACCTCACGGCGACGGCGTCGGCGGCTTCCACAGCGGCTGTCATGATGAACGACACGGCACTACTGGATCTCAGTGTCTGTTCAGCCACGACCGCCGGCGCCAACGCTGCCTGTGTCAGTCAGATTCCTAGTCGTTCCGGCGGAGGCGGCGGCGGCGGCGTTGTCTGGTCGTGTCCGACGCCGACGACAGACACTGCGGCGTGCGTCGATTTTGGGCGGACACCACCGCCGGCACACCGGCCGCTTGTCTCGCGGGCCAGCGACCTACATCATCTCATCCATCCGTCACAATACTCGCACGTACAGCAACATGTCCAACAGCAGCAGCTACTGCATCGGGCGTCAGATTCGACGCACGAGCTTGTTCGTGCGCCTGTGGCTCGCGTGCGTCCGTCAGGCGGCGTTGGCGGCGGTGCAAGTTTACCGGTGTTTATGAGCGATCCTCGAGCGCCAATTGCGCTGCCGACGCGCTCCCGGTTCACTCCTGCTGCTGCTGCGGCGGCGGCGGCGGCTGCGGCAGCTTCTGTGCGTCACTCACTCCCTGCTTCACACCAGCAGCATCAGCAGGCGGCCAGTTTACCGCCGCCACTAGTCACAGATCTGCTGCCGCCCAGGGCTCATGCGCGCACGCCGATTTCAGTGCGTGGCGGCGGCGGTGTGGCAGGCAGTATTACACAGGGCACGCCTGTGGTGACTGGCGGCTCGGTGTCGGCCGCCGTTCAGCATCACTACGACGCCGGACTGCTGCGTCCGGTCAAGGAGTCACCGGTTCCGTCAGGCAGTGGAGGCGGCAGTATCACGCAGGGCACGCCGGTACAGTTGGACGGCGGCAAGCGGCGGGATGCCGGCGTCCTGGTCGTGGTTCCCGACCGCGCCACGGCTCCGTCTGTCGCCGGAGTTGGCTCGGCGGCCGGCGGGTACGAGCCGCGTCGTCATCATGCCTCACAGGCTCATCACTCGACGTACCCGCTGCAACAGCATCAACAGCAGCAGCAACAACAGTCAGTACGTCATTTGATGTACCCTCCTTCTGCTGCGGCGGCGGCGGCGGCGGGCGTTGATCAGGCGTTGTCTTCACGTCACGTCCTTATGGCCGACTATATCACGTCGCAGCAGATGCCGTCCAGTGAGCGACGTGCCGATATCAAGCACGCGCTCAGTCCTTCAATGGCAGCGGCGACGGCGGCGGCCGCACATTCCGGCGTTTCGTCGCAGTCGGTTTACTTTCCGCCGCCTCCGTCAGCTGTCGGCTATTCGGGCGGCGGTTTCTCGACGACAACAGCGGCTGCTGCTGCTGCGGCGGCGGCGGCGGCAGCGTATCAACAGCGGCAGTCTGGCGGCGGTGTGTTGACGTCCGGCAACGCACCGTCGGCGGCGTCGCTGCATCACGCCCAGCAGCAGCATCGGCAGGGTGTGATCCAACGGCCTCTAGTGGTCAGTCGTCCTCCGTCGCGACAGACGCGCGTGGTCAACGCTTCGCCGGTCACTCCACCTCCGTCGTCGTCTGTCTTGACGTCCGGCGGCGGCGGCGGCGGCGTGAAGCATCAGTACGGCGGTAGTGGACAGGACAATTTCAACACGCTGGTCGACGTGGCTGTTGTGCTGGGCGAGCGAGAACGAGAACGTGACCAGCAGCAGCAGCAGCAGCAGCGCTTCAGCAGACCGTTTCTCTCACAACAACAACAACATCAACAACATCAACAACAACATCAACAACATGAGCAGCGGTTAATGCGCGAACATGCGGCGGCGTTGTCGGCGGCGGCGGCAGCAGCTGGAGACAAGAACAACTTGACGACAATGAGTCTGATTGAGTCGATCATCAGCCATTCGATCAATCAGGACGGACGCGGCGGTGTATCTGCCGTATCTGACGGTGCGGCAGATATGCGCACGATGCCGACGTATCGCGTGGTTCCTCGCGGCGGTGCGGCACGGAGCGGCGAGGTTCTGGGGATGGAGCAGCAGCATCAGCAAGAACAGCAGCATTCCATGATGAGTCATCATCAACATCATCAGTCTAGGCCGTCATCACGAGGGGGTCAATATCATCATCAACCACCGCCATCATCACATCATGCTCATCACGCTCATCATCACTCGTCAGTGATGGATGACGGACGCATGGCCACGCGGTCTCCGTCGGTGATCAACGTCTCTTCCTCGCCGTCGCCACTCTATTTGCCGTCGAACCGGCCTGCGTCAGGCGGCAATGCAGCGCTCATTGCTCATCAACATCAACAACATCAACAACACCAGCCCATGTCTCTTGCCGCATCGTCTCGTTCTCCGACGTCCGTTGCCGCAGCCAGGTTTCACGCCGTCAACAACAGCAACAGTGTTGGTTCTCCGGCGGGCCTACAGCGTCAACATTCTGCGCTGCCTTCGTCATCAGCTGTGACGGCGGCGGCTGCGGCTGCGTCACACGATCCTTATCCATATCGCTACCGCAAGATTCCTGTGGCTGCGCGTTCCAACGACTCCCACGCGGACGTAGATCGTGCGGCGGCGGCGGCGCGGTTTGTTCGCGACGAGCGGCAGATAATTCGCGTCGCACATCCGCCCGTTTCTTCGCCGGACCGGCGTGTGGTTCAAGCGCCGCAGCCGCTGTCCGCCGTCGGTCATCACAAGCAGCAGTTACAACAGCCGGCGATGTGGCCCGTGTCGCGCGGCGTCCGTCTGCCGTATCACTCGTCCGGCGAGACGGCGGGCGTCGTGTCTTCGCCGCATCACCAGGCTCTTCACCACCAGCAGCAGCAGTATGTACAGCGAGCGTTGTCGTCGCCGCTCGACTATGTCAAGTACAAGATAGCCGAGGTGATGCGCACGTCGGACGGACAGATTGGCGGCGGCGCCGGCGGCGGCGGTGTGACGGATCCGGCGTCTCCGGAGCGACGTCCCGGCTCGACCGGATCGATGCGCGCGCTCAGTCCGGCCGTGTTGGCGTATGAAAGCGGCAATAAGCGGCCGAGGCTTGACGTATCCGGCATGGAAGCGGTGGGCGGCGGAGGCGGTGTTGCCACCGACCTGCGCACCAACCGCACTTCGCTGTCGGGCGGCGGCGGCGGCGACGATTCTCCGGCGCGTAGCTCGGCGTCCGGAGCGTTTTATCCGTACAAATCTAGTGCGGCAGTGAACAACAGCGGTAGTGAGATGCAGCACCACACAATCTCGCGCTCTCCGCTGGCGGCGCATAACGCGGGCTCATCTGCCGCACCTGCGTCATCTTCGTCGGCATCTTCCACGGCGGCGGCGTTGCATATGAGAGGATCTGCTGCGGCGATGGTGAGAGGCGCTGGCGGCGGCGTTGGCTCGGTGACAAACGCGTGCGTGCGTCAACCGTCGCCGCAGCAGCAGACACAACAACAGTCACTCAAGCCTGTACCTCTGTTGTCAGCCAGGTATCAGGATATCTCGGACGATGACTGACTCTCTCACACACTGACTGGCAAACTGGTCAGTTGAATTACTACAATTACTGGAACGCGACACGTGTGAAATTTGTCAGTCTGTGTCTATATATGTGTGTGTGTTTGTGTTCTGTGTATGTATATATATGTGTGTGAGTGTGGGCATTTTAGCCTTGGCTTGCTGCATTAATTTTTGGCTGTTTTCTGAGGCGTTTGTGTGTGTGTGTGTGTGTGTGCGGGTGGGTGGGTGTTTTTTTGTGTGTTTGTGTTATTCATATACCGCGCTGTGAGTTTGTTTGCTATTTCTGTGCCAGTGTTACGCCGTGTGTGTTTGTGTTTGTGTGTGTGTGTTTGAAATTCGGTGTGTGCTGGTATATGTTGTGATCTCCTGCTGTTATTCTTGTTGATAATACACGTGCAGATATTTGTCAGGAACTTTGCTTTCTTGCTTCGCTGAAATGTTCATTGAAAGAAACACACGTTACTTTATATATGCAGGAATATTTGAATAAATTGTATGATTTACAGATTAATAACGGGGCCCTTTGGAGCAAATTTACATTAGAAAAAAGAAAGCGTATAATATGTATTTGTTAATAAATGCCGACGTAGGTAAATAAATCTTCAGTATCACTCAATCGAAGGCGAACACATGATTGGAAAATAGACAGTCGTGTGCCGCCGTTACAATCAGACAAGATCAGTCGGATCAAGACAAGCCCGTGGAAAAATAGCCAAGACCGCTCAGCCAAACAGATGCCAGATGAAGACGATGAGACACAGCGACACCACGGCGGCCACCACCAACGCATCTCGCCGCTTGCGCAACTGCGCTCGCTGAATCAGACTGTTGATCATTGGAAACTTGTGAGTGAGGTCGTTGACCCGAGTCTGGATGGCCTTGAACGTCACTCGTTGACTGCTCATTTGCTCGCGCGTTTCCATGGCAATGGCGATCTGCTCGTCTATCAGTCTGTCCGAGCTGAACAAACCAACACACACACATACAAATACATACAAATACATACACACACACACACACACACTTGAAAACAAAATATACTAGGATGGCAAAGATACTCGAATACTTAAAGGTTAAATGCCTAAGTGACAGCTGCTACACGGGAAGAAGCCGAAGCTTATGAACACACACAGGTGTGTCCCGTGCAGCTCGCTGCCACCGCAGAACCGACCCTCTCCACGCTATGGCTCCAAAAGGACGGAAGACGTATTAGAGAGGACCACCTCCCCAAAATGCATGGCATAACACATGACTGATATCTGGTACCATTTACTGCTGGGTGGACAGGGGCTGTGGGATTATAGAATTCATCCAATGAAATTCGGATTTGGAACCACGGAACTTCCACTTGTGAGGCGGGTGTGCTACCACTACACCACGGAGTCGAGAACAATAGATAAAACTCGTATATAGCAGTCACTTTGTCAAATTAAAAAATATGACCACACAAAACCACACAAAATATGCAATCTCACTTTCTGATGTGGTCGTGTTCTTTGAGCAAATGATCCATGCGTCTGTTCAGCCCACCACTCTTTGGTCTACAAACATACACATACACACACACACACACACACACACAAAATCACGTGACGGCGAATGAGAGAGTACAAGGGACATTCACAAAATGTATCGCGGAACTGAAACCACTGAATTATGAGCAGACTCCAAAAAATTGACTTGCCAACGCTAGAAGAAGAAAGAGGAGATGTCATAATGATATATAAATGTTTAAGTAGAAAAGACACAATCCAACATGAAGGAATGTTTAAATTATCAAAATCTACCAGGGGAAATGGCAAAAAACTATTGCAAAAAAAACAATAAAACGGGATATGAAAAATATAGTTTTTCATATTGAGCTATAACACATTGGAACAAGTTACCGGCCAATATCACAAACAAAAATACCATCAAATAATTCAAGCACTCATATTTGATCAATGGAAGACGAGCTGACTCAGTCCTGGGTACTACAATTCAGCGAGAACACAGGTCAAACGCCACGACAAAATAGTATACTCGTATGTACTGTGTATGTGCTGATGAATACGTCTACGTGTGCTTGTATGTGCTTGTATGTGTGTGTGTGGATGACGTACGCATCATCGGCGGATCGTGAGTGAGTTGTGGCTAGCAGTTGGCGTCGTTGTTGAGCCTGATGTACAGAGGAGCCGGTGCGAGCAAACTCGCTCTTGTAGTCGTGCAGAATGTCGCGGTGTCGTTGTCTTGTGTGCTGCACGGCCGCAGATACGCCGGCGCTTGATACAAACTCACTCATACGCTCGTTCACATCCGACAACTAACCGACACACACACACATAAACAGACACATGATTCACACAGCTCATGTAACATTGAAGATATTAGAAGAAATAACACTGAAAGACAGACGGACAAAAAAAGGACGGATGATTTAAGGAAACATTTAGAAGGAAAATTTAACATAAAAATATTATATCCGTGATTAATATTAGTCTTTTCTTCGAAGGCGGCATCAAGCAGAGGATATGACAAAAAAAACGAAATAAATAGGGTAAAATAAGATGAATGAATTGAAGAGAATGAGATAACGAATTGTCAAATGCATCCTATTTTAGCTATTTTCATTACAAACAACAAAATTTCACATTGTGAACAAAATCTCTAAAAGTGAGAAAAAATCAAACACGTTCTGATTTATAGCTGAAAAACAGGAGTGCCACAAAAACAGCACAGAAAAACGCACGTGTAAAAGTCGATAGGCCACTTACACTTGTCAGCAACTTCTCGATTTCTGACTCGACATTTTCCACCGAATGTTCGGCGCCCAATAGCGGCTGCTTGTCGCTGAAAAACAAATTGATTGACAATTCCAATAGTTTATTTGGAAGAAAAAAATACCAGTTAAGCCACACAAATAAAACTCAATAAAGCGCCCAGAATACAATTCTTCCCCACACAAAATCTCAAACATCATAGAAACACACATATATACACACACACACTTGAAGACATGTGATAACATCGTATATTGGCCACGTTCTTTCTCAAAAGGCTGGTGTTGTGATCAGGGCTTCAACAACTTGGTGAATTACAACAGCTGAATGAACCTGTTGATCATTACCTACTGATTGGCTGAGAAGAACCAGCGAGTTCAGCGCTGAGCTTGCTGAACGTCACCAGCTTGATGTCAATCTCGTTCTCCAGCTGACGAGCCTCTCTTCGCAAATCTGAGCACATACCATAACAAGATAATATGCACATCACACACACACACACACACACACAACAAACAACAAACAACAAACCATGTATTTGTTATAGCGCACTAATTTGCAAAGGCGCGAAAACGTACAAAATAGAGCAAACTAAGGTATAAACAGTGATAGGGGCTCAAAAAGAACAAAATTATATGAGCTGAAGTGACAAGGCGCAAAAAATATCAAAAGCAGGAAATATATACAACAATCAAGAAAATCAAGAAAATATACACAGCGAATGATCAGATCTATAGGGGTAAGTGGGCGGCGACGGAAGAGACAGTAAGTATATATGAAGGGAAGCCGAAAAGGAAGAGTAGGATTTTTTCTGTAGAATGTGATGAGGAAGAGAGTTATAAAGTCGGGGAGCAGAAAAGTAGAAGGATTTGGCTGACCAGTTAGACTCGTGGTCAGCAGGAGGACATACGAGGGGCACTGGACGGCGACATAAAGGACGATCAGAGGGAGTTAGAAGCGAATATAGGTAAGAAGGTGGAGAAGGAGTATGGAGAAGTTTATAGACAATGCAGCACAGCTTATGGTGGATTCTGGACAGAGCAGGCAACCAGCCAAGTTTACGAATATGGGTGGATGTGGGTGACTTGGGGGGAAGACGAAGGACAAAGCGACAAGAGAGATTTATTATCGACTGGAGAGAGCGGATGGATTTTAGAGGAAGGTGAAAAAATAAAGAATTGCAGTAATCGATATGCGAAAAAATATATGAATTAACTAGGAGTAGAGCGGATGCCTCATCAAGATGAGAGCGGATCGGGTACAATTGACGTAAAACAAAACGACAGGAACGTGAAATTTTGAAAATGTGTTGAGCGAATGACAATGTGGGGTCAAATTGGACTCCTAGATTACGAATTTGTGAGGAAAGAGGTAGATCTATTGAACATGGAGTAATTTTGGGAGGATGGAAAAGAAGATAAAGAGTTTTCTCAGGGTTCAGTAGAAGATTTCGAGAGGATGCCCACTCAGCTATGTGGGAGAGAAGTTTAGGAATTAGGTTAGTATTGGCCAAAGAAAAAGGAAAATAGATTTGTATGTCATCCGCATATATGTGAAAGGAGATGGGATAGCTGCGGAGAATAGGACAGAGGGAGGAAACGTACAGATTAAAAAGAAGAGGACCAAGAAGGGAGCCCTGTGGGACTCCGCATTCAAGTGGTCGAGGTGAGGAAAGTTCAGAATTACAGCGCACAGAATAGGAGCGATCAGTGAGATAGGAGGACATGAGTGATAGCGCCGAGGAGGAGACACCAATATGGCATAGGTCATCACAAAGAATTGAGTGGTTGACGAGGTCGAATGCTGAGGAAAAGTCAAGAGAGATGAAGAGAACAGATTGACCTGAAGAGAAAGAAGCGAAAATGTCATTCAGTAGAGACAGAAGCAGGGTTTCAGTTGAATGATTAGAGACAAAGCCAGACTGACAGGGATCGAGAGCAGAATATATACAAGGCCGAAGTTGAGAAAGGATAGCAGCTTCCAAGAGTTTAGAAGGCAGAGGGAGCAAGGAGATGGGTCTGTAACTGCTCGGAGTGTTGGCATCAAGGGAAGGTTTCTTAAGGATGGGAGAAACAATGGCATGCTTGGAGGCCAGAAAAGTCCCGTGGAGAAAAGAGGAGTTTACCAAATGTGTAAGAAAAGGGGCAAGGAGTAGAATAGAGTCGAAAAGTGCACGAAAATTTATTGCATCTGAAGGACATCTGGACTTTTGCAATTTTTTCAGATATTTGGCAGTGGCGGCTGGGGAGATGGGGGAGAAAGATGACAAAGAGCAGTCAGAGGAAGGGAAAGACAGTGGTAAAGAGGAGGGTGGTAATTTAGCCTTGGCTTTGGCAATTTTCTCTGAAAAATATAAAGATAAAGTCGAAGCTGGAATGGAGCAGGTCTCAGATTTGGAGAAGCCAGTGATAGATTTTAGGGAAGACCATCTAGAGCGGGAAGAACTTGGACCAGAAGAGAGCTTGGATTGATAATAAGAGGATTTAGCGGCATCAAGGGCAGAAATGACATGTGCACACTGTGACATGTGCACACACAATTGACATGTGCACACTGTGACTCATTTTGAACAACAAACCCACTGGTAACATGGATAAATAAGAAATTAATCTTACCTTCCCATTTGGGACCACCCGATGTCATAACAGCAAAAATATTGCTGCAAAAAACAGGTAACTCTTGTAGATGTAAACCAGCAAACTCTGCAAAAACGTCAACCCAAAATTAAAAAAAACACGCCCACTGCTTCTGCTGAGTTACTCATTACTTAGTCAAAACATATTAAGGTTTACACAAAAATGCGACATGGGAAGAAACCCAAACGCACGAAACACTCACCCCACCAAAATCCAGCCTATATACACATAAATCACAACAAAAGCGTGGTATATGTATGAATAACTTTTCAAACCCATACATTATTTATCACGACGCAATTCAATGGCTTTTCTAATACGTTGTCAGAGGATCATTCAATATACCGAATTTCTATTTGACGTATGATCCTGTAATATTTTTAAAGTCCTAGATACGGCTCATTTGAGCACTGAATTTGAATCAGCAGACCTGTGCAACGTCGCTCGTTGTGCGTGCTTGGTGTTAGTTTTGCGAGTTTGTGGTTGGGAGCGACTTTCGAGTGTTTTGGTGCTATTGTTTTTGTGTACATTTTCTTTGATATGTCAGGCAACAAAATGTCGGAAGTTTCTGCTCCGCGAGTTCTTCGTTCAGCATCCAAGTCTTCATCTTCTAGCCTTAAGAAATACTCTCTTTCAAATTTGAATATGTTCAAAAAGGACACGAGTGTAAGTGCATCAAAGAATGACGGAAACAACACGTCTGATTCGAGCGTTAAGCGCGCCACCGGACGTGCGTCGTGTTTTCTGCCGGGAAAAGCACTGAAAAATGGGCCGAAAAAAGTTCAGAAAGCTGTCAATGGATTCGCTGCCTCGTTCGATCAGCTATCACAGGTATTTTGAATGTGTGTTGCGATAAAATCTGAATTACATGCTTTATTACTTCTGAAATGAGTTGTAAAATATTTTGTCCACCATTTAACTTTATTACAGTACATACACTATTCCGACATTCAAAAGAGCTTAGTCACATACTATTAATTATATGCTTGAATATGCCAAAAAATACTAGCATGTGTTTGATAGCTTGTGTAATATACAAATATCAGTTGTTCAAGCAAAATGTCACGAACGTTTCATTTAACTGCGGTTATTGGTAGTTTGCGGGACAACCCTTTTGGGGATTCCATTATCCCCCTGACGTCCTGCCTATGATGGAGATTCAAATAGTGCATCTGGCTGATTGATGAATTTAGTTTTGTAATTGCTCCGAGTGCCGTGTTTTTCAGACTATAAGTCCTAGATAAAATATCATGTATTTACTGAAATACTATTCGTTATTTTTCTAGGCGTTACAAGACCTGCAGTAAAAGCTGATGCATTGAGCAAAGTCTGGAATATCCTGTTATTTTATTTCGTGTTATATGTTGTATTTTACATATGAAAATTGATACGTTGTTTCATGCTGCGTCTTGTAATCTGGTGCGCCTCATAACGCGAAAATATGATACGATCACCATTATTTGTGAGCGTATATTTGCAAGGCGTTTATGTGATACGTTCATGCTGTGTTCCGGGCGCAATAAAGCCACCTCAAGTAGATTGATGGCGAACTGCGGGAAATGCGACAAACAAACAGCAATGTGGATAAAAACGATAGCAGTCAAGTTGCATAGAGGAAATTGTAATAATATCAAGCTGTGTCGTGGGAAAGACATCATTGTCGCCATTTATCTGTTCTCTTCTGTGTAATGACACCATGGAACGCTGTAATCACGGCGCTATTTGATTGAGTTCCGTGCCATTATGTTAGCCGTTGTGAAACAGCGTATTCAAATGAGTCCTGTCAACATCAATTTACAAATACACACACTCAGGCTACAAACCCACACCCTGGGGCCATTTGGCTCTCACATTGCTGACTCATCCAGGTCAGGTCGGCTCATTCACCTCGCCTCGCTCACTCAACGATAATTAGTTATTCGAATAGCTTCACAATATCATCCTCTCGTTGATACAGTCCATAATCCGCAAAATCCGCTGTTTATATTTCATCACTTGCGAAATAGGCGTGAATTTTGTCATAACGCAATGCTGTTCTCTTCGTGGAAATTTGAGGTGCCTTTTTTGGGCAGGGCGGGATTTGCGGTGAAAATGAGTCGAGCCGTAGAAATGTTAAGAATTCGCCTAGTGGTAATGCTGTGAATACAGTGAAGAGAAGCAATGCACTATCAGATACTGTCGTTGCTGTGTGTGTGTGTGTGCGTGTGTGTGATGTCTTGTACTGTTTACACGAGGTTACTGATAAACAAAGGCGCCCCCGACACACATACACACACATACCCCGACACACACACACACACACACACACATCTACATACACACACCGGACCCTTGTGACATATGTGTTTGTGATGTACATCAATAACTAGATTTTATTTAGACTAAGTGTATGTGTATTGCATATCTATATGTGTGTATATGTGCGTGTATGTGTATATATGTGTATATACTCAGATGTCCGTGAGAAATTTCGGCTCAAAGGACATGTGCCACCTATGATATGTTTAATATTGTGTTTACTGTTGTTATGTGTGTTGAGAGTGGCAAATAAATTTACTTTACTTTACTTTACACACACATACACACACACACTATGGTGATGCGCTAAATTTCAAGCTCGATTCGGAAAATACCAAATTTTCGAACGCCAAACGACTAGTACGGCTGAAAGTGTGCGATTATTGTGCGAATAGATTTACTACATCATGCTCAAGCTGCTTTGTTCACAGCTGCAAATCCATGTGCCACACACACATACACACACATATAAGGTGAATTCTCCATAGTGTGTGACAGTGTTGTTGTAACTGGTAATATATCTTGCCTCTTGTGCAGATTCTTCCACTTTCTATGTGCCTCTCTTTCTCTCTCTGTCCTATCCTTATGTCTTTCCGGCTAGGATATGCCTGCGCGTGCGTGTATGTGTGCTGTTCGGAATTCGCGCGCTGGTTTCGGTTCAAGGGCATATTCAAACTGCCAACCGTTCCAATACGCTGGGCACCTGCCACTCGTGTGTGTATGTTGGTGTGTGTATGTTGGTGTATGCTTGTGTGTGTGTGAAAGTGTAGCATGCAGCTCCCACAATATGGCGTATGTGTCGAATGTGTGTGTGTGTGTGTGTGCATAGTGAGGATGGTATGATGCAGGGAGTGTGATGAGACAATTGAAGACGAGTCTGAGGTGTTTCAGTGATGCATGTCACCTCCGACAATACACCACACACCACATGTATATGTACACCATACACCACCATCCGACAATACACCACATCCGTCTTGTCTTGCTGTACATCTGCCATGTGTAGTAGGTCAGACTAGCGCAGTGACGGGAAAACTTTTCAGACAAGCATTCGAGTACTAATTTCTGCACCGTACCAAGAGCCCAACTATCGTTTTATACAATATTTTATTCGTTTTTGACAAGTTGCTACATAGAGCACAGTAATGATTTACACATAGCTCAAAAAGTAGAACGTCAATCCACTAATCACAATTCAATGCCTTCTCTAATTACAATTCAATATGCGGCAACTGATGTTTTTGACAACCTGCTTTAACCCGCCAGCCCTAGTTTGTTCACTGAGATGTGGATCTGTGGATTGGATTCGCTGTTGAGGTGTAACATTGGTGGTGCGGTTTACCTTGTTCTCTTGTGTCTTGACTGTGATTGGCTGCGGTGTATCAGCTGGCAGTCGCCAGGCTTTTGCCTTGTCAAATGCCACGCCAACATAATAGCTTTCTCGACTGCTTGGATCAAATGTGTAATTATAGCTCGACGCTTTGAAGAAGTGCGTTGTGTAATTGTATGACCTTGACAGTGGGTGTGGCGGTTATGAACTCACAGTGCGTGTTTTACATGTACGATATAGCTGCTTTTAGTATTAAGATCTTCGTGAAATCTTTATCACACGAGTGCAATCGGGACATTGTCGGCAATATATTTTCAAATGCAGTATAGAGAAAATGAAATTGAGATTAAGTTGTCGAAAAGCAGCGGTATTTTTTTAGTTTTTGCATTAGGAACGGTATGTGTTCGATTAGACACGTGACACACTCCCAACCAACACCACACATGGATCCCTGTATTCCTGGTTCTCATGTACTCATGCAGCGGATCTGTCGGAACCGCTTGTGGAACCAGTTCTCATCCAACAAATATCTACCAACTATTCTGCAGCCGACGACGGTATGTGTGCATATGTGTGTGTGTGTGTGTGTGTCAGCGTTTACGTCGATCAACACGGCGTCGCTATCGTCTCACCGATTCTCCGTTCTCGCCCGATACTCCCGGTTACCGCAGCAGGTTGAATGGTGGGGTTGGCGGCCGCGGTGTCGGAACCACCGCCACGACCAATGCGACCTCACAGACAGCATCGTCCGGCTGTATGTACAGTCCGTTCGCCATTGAGACGCCGTGTGGCCAAACGCCTCGTGCTAGAAGAGGTGGCGCGTCACGCCGACGTCACGTCGTTGGAACTGGCAGTGATAATCACGCCATTGACGTGTCTCCGTGCACTGTTGCCAGGTAGGTGGTGGGCCGGTCAGTTTGGCTGTCTGGTAACACTGGTATGATATAATATATGTATGAAATGTGTTCTGTTCAGTTCTGACAGGTTACTCATGTGTGCTTCGTGTGTACAATCAACGCCAGCTGGATACATATCTATATCAGTGGTTCTTAACCTGTGTGTGGGAAATTCCCCACTGGTGGGGAATGGAAGATTTGCCAAGTGGGAAGCTAAAGGTCGGACAGAAAAGGACGACTATGTGTGTTTATATAAATTCAAATTCGTTTATTTTTGTTTCTTATGACATCTTGGCATTTACTTTGATGTAACAACTGAATTTATCGTATTTATCAGCGCTGTTATGTGGAAAATGAAGAGATGGCTCATTAAGAAGTGGAGACTCAGAGAAACTTAAAAAACAGAGAAGGTTAAGAACCACCGATCTAGATGATGATATCAAGATACATATCTAGATTTACACACCTAGATGTATCTAGGTGTCGTTGGTACAACACACAATAATAATTCTACACTTTCATGGTCAATAATTTATATGACACAAACGGCCATTTTTGAAAGTCGCCAGTTTTAGCAGCAATCTTGCATGTGTGTTTGTTTGCAGTGGGCAGCTACCGCTGTGTAATATCTCGAACACGTTGAACTCTAGCTGTGGTGACGTTCAGACCATGATGAAGATGATGAACGTCTCATCTCCTCCGTCCTCTTCCTCCTCGGTGATCACCAACAAGACGGCTTGCAAGGCGTCGCCTCGTGGTGTTAAAGGCAAGACCAGAGGAAAAGCCAGGGTAAGCAGGGCGCAGCAGAAAAAGTTCACCTCGCCGCCGCATGCTGCCGTACGTCAGTTTTACAGTCCGACGCAGCGGCTGCGGGTTGACGTGTGTCAGGCGGAGAAGAGCGGACGCGAGCTGCTGGCGACCGCATCGAGAATCAGCGCCTCTGCTCTGCCCCCGGCCCCCACACTCTGTCTCATGTCGGAGTGATTCACACGGTGTTTTCACAGTTGAAAGCAACATGGTTTCCTATGATTTATCTGGTCGTGGAGGTTTTTTTCTCATAGTCCTCATAGATGTGCCTATGATGTAGATGTTGTGTTTTTACTTGTGTTATGACAAGAGCAGGTATAATGAATGGTTGAAGAAGTGTTTGTACGTTGATAAATGATATTTTCATAATCCCCACCATCTTCATGGCGCTCCTACTATTGTTTGATGCGTGTAATTATTTACTGCAGGTGTTTTCGCGCTGTGCTGGCGCTTGATAGTGTGTATTTTGACGAAGCGGAGCCGATTTGTGATGCTTATCACTTCTGTGTCTTTTTATCTCGAGGTAGATTTTTCTATCTGCCAATCTTATTGTGTTTACTGTGTGTTTTTGGGAATCAATATGGGATGATATTTGCATGATGTTTTTTCATTGTAAGAACAACCTCAAAAATAGTGCTTATTTGTAACGTAATATGTAATATACGTGTGGTTATGACTTGGTATTATGCACTTGAGGCATCAGATAGTAAGGTGACTCGTGGTACACTGTCTTCTATACCTTATACTCACTGAATCTTAAGATCATGTATTTGATAAATCACATTAACTAATTGTGTATTTTGATGGTAAATTAATGATTTTACATACACATACAAACTATGATATGTATTAGAACACACTGTAGAAAAATACAGTAATTTGCGAGAAAACTGCGCGGGCGGAAAATTGAACAGCCATATTTCACACAAGGAACACTTGAAGAATTTTCTCTCGCAGAAAATAGCTCAGGCTTACAATTAGCGTGTGCGATTTTGGTGTGTGCGTGTTTGGTAACTAACTAACTAAACAGTGATGAAATGCACGAAAGGAAACAATTTCAAGTGTTGCTTGCTTAACAGAGACCCGGATAAAAGTAACGACAAATCAGCGAATGAATATAAAAGCAAAAAAAGTGCCACGAATGCGATCATTAAAACACGCCACAATTTAGAACGAGAAAACCTGTCAAATTGTGCGCGCGCACGTGAAAACTAAAAAACTAAAAAAACGTGCAAACGTCAAGCACACACTTCTAGCCTACACAAAACACGCACATGTGTGTGTGTGTGTGTGTGTGTGTGTGTGTGAGGGAGTTATTTGACGGACAGCTCGGTGATGCACGGTAATGGAGCGTCGCCGGCCTGTGAGGCCGCCATTGTGCGTGAAAACTTGTCAATATCCAACCTCACACCTTCGAGTCGCTGCAACACTGCACGAGCGTTGCGTGCGAATTCCTCATCTTCACCACGATCTTGTTCGGCAGTTTCAATGTGATGAGGCAACGATATGTCAACAGGCGAAGGCACACGAAAACTGGCATCTAGGGATCCTAGAGTCAGCTCAGCTAGCTGTACAGGACGACTGACTATTTGCAACAAGGCAGTGGTGTCGTTGCCCTCCTTATTCTCCTCCTCCTCCGCCGGTGCGTCAGTGGCAGTGTTGTCCAGCTGCGGCAGCAACTGCACCGATTCATCGCCGGATCCGGCACAGTCCGGCGAGTCGCCGTGTCGTTCCCGCGACGCATGCACCGCCGCGTCCAGTCGACGCACCTGACTCGACATGCTGCTCTGCAGGTGTCTGAACACACACACACACACACACACACACACTCATTGATACACATACACAAACCAGGTGTCACATATAAAATGATTTCTTCCACACACGCATATTATATTAGTAACATAAACATATAAGCCGACATAAGGAATGTTCATCAATGTGACATAACAATTTAAAGTTTGAAACATGTGTGTGTGTGTGTATGTCTGTGTGTGTCTGTGTTTAGTGGTGGATAGTATCAGTGTGACAGTGTGTTAGTATCAGTGTGTGTATTTACTGGTTGATTGTTTTGAGTCGAGTAATCTCCGTGTTGCTAACAGACAACTGTACTTTCAACTGTTCTATTTGCCGCTGCCGAAGTTGCAAATCTTCGCGCACCGATTCCACACTCTAACACACACACACACACACACACACATGTGCAAGAACCTAGCGACTGTACGCTAAGCTCAGTTGATGAATACAAATAAAATATGTCATAGAGCACAGAAGAAAAACTGTGTGACGATAAACTTGCAAATAAACTTGTTTACACACATGCTGAATTAGAGAAAATAATATAGAAATTAAATCAACACACACACAGACAGACAGGCAGGCAGAAATGCAGAGTATGTGAGTGGGAGAGAGTACTTGTTTGTACGAGTGCATTTGCTCTGTTTCGCCGGAGAATTGCTGAAGTATCGTGGATATCTGCGACTCATAATGATCGCGAGTACTTTTCACTTCGGCGCGATGTGTCTCTTCCATTGTCTATTATCAGACACAAATTATCTTGATAATTAGATTAGATAATTATAACTATCACTCTCAATAACTGAATATAAATTACCGGCAAGCAAGATAATAAAATCCGTGTCAATTCAACTGAATATATAATTGTGTTATATCAAATATATATTAGGCTGACATGCATGTGTGCGTATGAAAATACCAAACACACACACACACACAGGCATACAGAGAGACAGACAGACAGATAGACAGACACACAGACAGACAGACAGATAGAAAATGACGTGCCTGCATACTGGACATCATATTGTGTTTGGCTCGCTTGGCGTCCTTGGCGTATTTGCGGTGTTTATTCAGTTGATGTTTACACGCGTCCAGTTGTTCCTTCAAGCGGACCACCACACTGTTGTTGTTGTTGTTGTTGTTGTTGTCCTCGACGGCGTGGTTCTTGCAGTGGTCACCAGGAGCGCTGGCGTCGGTGTTGACAGCAACCGAGGTCGAGGATAAACGGTGTTGGCGTTCACGATGTTGGTGAATTTCGGCTTTGAGTGTGTCCAATTCACTGTATAAACACACACACACACACACATACATACACATGGACCGTGGTTCTCAACCGGGGATGAGATCCTGGTTCCTGAGCGGTGCGAGAGTTCCTGTGAAAAATTAAGCAAATATGTTCATCTATGCTTTATAGTTTTTTTTTCAGGAAAAAACTTGAGGCAAACTTAAATGAAATTTGAGCTGCATGAATGAATATTGAATAGAAATATTTTGTTATTACGTCGTTTATATTGATATAGTTTTGCATACAGCTATAAAGAATCCAGGTGGTGTGAGAACTGACTGCTGACTTGAAAAACGTGCGAACAACGTTAAAAACCACTGACAAGCTTAAACCACTGACAAGCTTAAACCCACACACAAACACACACTCTCACACACACAAACACACACTCTCACATACACACACAAACACAACAACAAACACACATACACACACACAAACACAACAACAAACACACACTCACACACATACCCAAGCAAACACACACACACACACACATACCCCAACTCTTTCACACACATACAAACACACACATACATACAAAAACCCACCCACACACAAACACACACAATATCAAACTCTCTCTCTCACACACACACAAACACACATACACATACAAACACACACACACAAACAAACTCTCATACCCAAACTCTCTCTCTCTCTCTCTCACAAACAAACACACACACAAACAAACTCTCTCTCTCTCACACAAACAAACACAACAACACACACATACACACACTCACTTTTGCAGCTGTTCGTTGTGTTCTTGAAGTTCTTGATGTTTCTGCTGTTGTTGGTGCTGTGTGTCGGACAGATGGTAGTGAGCCAGTTGAGGAGCATTGGATAATGTCATCTCCAGCCGATTGAGCACGGGTCTGATGTGAGACACGGCTAATAAACAACAAACACAACACAAAGAGAAACTGTTATTTATTATTCTTCAATAATCTACCCTTTCTCTATGCATACATCTATCATTTTTTATCCATTTTCCGTTTGTTCATGATTTTTCTGTTAATTTCAACCTTTTCCTCATACATAAACACACACACACACACACACACACAAAAAGCTTCTACAAAAGAGGATTCGCAGGGACGTGGAGAAATACAGTTTTCCAAACCGTTGCATCAATCAGTGGAATAATATACCGGCAAACATAACAGACCAAAGGACAATAAAACAATTCAAAGAATGTTATGACAACTGGAAGGAGGGACCCACGAGTCTCTGACTCTGTCTCGCCTTGAACAACTCGGTGAGAAACAACTCGGTGAGAAACACACACACATACAAGCACACAGACTAACACAGAGAGACACACACCTGGTCGTTTGGCGATTTCTTGCACGAGGCGCGTGATTTTCTTGAGCCAGGCGGTCAGTTGTACTTGCAGCTGATCAACCTGACATTGTGCCGCGCCACCGCCGCCGCCGCCACACAGAGCCACGGCTCGCTGTCGCTTTCCACCGCCGCCACCAGAGGGCGCTGCGACCGGCCGTCCGTCCCGCCTCACAGCCAGCGCCACGGGCCATGTCTGGCCTGACAATCCGGCACCGCTGCCTCCGCTGACGAAGCCAGCAGAGCCGGACAACAGCGACGAAGAGCCGTGTGATGGCGGCGCTTTCTGTGATCGTCCGCCCGCTGTCGTCGTCGCCGCTGCTGATGGGGCTCGGGAGTGCACCAGCACCTCGACGCACGTGTCGGCGTTCTGAAAGACAGAGCGACGCACCACGCCGCCGTGGTCGATGCTGTTGCCCGAGGACATCGGCGCCCGCCAAGCTGCGCGTTCAAGCTAGCTCAACTATCACCGCGCAAAAACAACATACAACATAAAAAAATACTACATTGGTGTATGCATTGGAGAGTTAAATTCAACTGTATAATTCCACGAAATTGAAGATAAAACTTTAGGATGCAAGCACAGAATGCAAGACAAAGTTTTCTGGCATATCAGAAATATCAGAAAATAGCAACTAGAATAGTGGACTGCTTGAGTTCAGTTCAGTTCAGTGTATTTGTTATAGCGCCTGTCATACACGGGCGCGCAGCAGCTGTATAAAATAAACAAGCGGACAAAGCTAACACAATTATTTACAGAAACAATAAAAAGAATGAAGAACACATGAATGAGTAAATATTACACAGTTTAAGTAATACCATGAACACATATGAGCACCTTAACACAATGAGATGAACAAATTGAAGAGTGCTTGATGATTGGTGAACACAATGATGAGTGAGTTAGATGAGTAACACAATACAGGACACATAATTAGACTCGAACGAAGATAAACACAAGCATACATGCATTCACACCCACACACGCATCAGAGAGAGGTAAAAAGAGTCAAGGAATGAGTTACGGGATCGAAGGAAATTTCGAAAAGATGTTTACGTAGAGAGGAGGTAAAATATCGATACGTGAGCAAAGTGATATGAGAAGGAAGCGAGTTATATAATCGAGGACCGTAGAAAGAGAACGATTTAGAAGACCAGGCAGATTCATTGAGGGCGCGAGGACAGCATAGAGGAGCAGAATGACGGAAGTGGGATATAGAAGAGGGAGAAAGCAGATCAGAAAGATATAAAGGTTGATTAGGAGCATGTAAGGTGAAATAAAGGTTAAATGCACTAAGTGACAAGTGACAGCTGCTACACGGGAAGAAGACGAAGCTTATGAACACACACAGGTGTGTCCCGTGCAGCTCGCTACCACCGCAGAACCGACCCTCTCCACGCTATGACGCCACAAGGACGAAAAACGTATTAGAGGGCCACCTCCCCAGAATGCATGACACAACACATGACTGATATCTGGTACCATCATTTACTGCTGGGTGGACAGGGGATGTTGGATTATAGAATTCGCCCAATGAAATTCTGCTCCGCCGGGATTCGAACCACGGTCCTCCCGCTTGTGAGGCGGGCGTGCTACCACTACACCACGGAGTCCACGAGAAGTAGAGTGCAAGAGTATTGAATTGAAACAAAAAAGGAGAAGCATGGTGACAGAAGATAGGATGCAAAACAAAACGATAGGAACGATTTATTACGCGCTGAAGAATTTTGAAAGAGGAATTAGGGTAAATATATAGTGTGAATTAGGGTGAGTAAATACATTACAGTGAAAATCCTGACATGAACCAAAATGGAATAAAAAAAAGTGAAGCAAATTATATAGCTACCAAAACCGAGGCATATAGAGTAGGAGCATGATACACAGGAACGAAAGATAACACTAAACGCCAAAAAAATGCCGCGATAGGAACCGAAATGCTTGACCTACACAACTTGAAATACGACACAAGCGAATAAGATTACCAGAACTACGAGATGACCACATAGGGATGAAAAAACTAACCTTGAAACACCAGCCACCGAACTCATGATCAAAACACAAATACACAACGCAAACCGTAGTGATGGAATGTTGCTGTTGTTGTTGTGATGGAATGTTGTTGTGATGGAATTACTGAACACGTCTGTACGAAGTTTTGATATGTATATATTTATGAGTCATTTACGTCACATAGAAACATACTCGATGACTCACAAAAATTGTGTTTCGAACAGCAGAGCAGTTGCCAATTTTTTTACGTCAAAATGATCAGAATAAGTGTTCCATTCTTATATAAGTTATCATTCAATTATTAGAAGACGAAAACAGCGTGGAAATTTCAAAATAGGCGGAAATATGTTTAGTTGCACTGTTCTGAATCGTATTTTCAATTGTAATCATAAATCGAAAGTATATCCATTTAATTTGAGAAATTTTAGCGAGAATCAGTCGCTCCCCTTATATACAAATACGGCTATTGAGAGGGGTATTGTTTGAGGTATGTGCCATTGTGAATTTGATTTTTCTTGTGTTTTGTGTGTGTATGTGTGAGGTACGAAGGTGTAAAAATTCTTTGAATATTGTGTAATTCCAAAATACTGACTATTCCGCAAGTATATTTTTGCTTTTGATATGTATATATGTTTAAATGTATGTACACATGTTGGCTATGTGATGACCTGATGATAAATGTGTTTGTTCTTGACATGTTTATATCTCTCAAGTTACACACAGACGAACCATGCGTTTATTGTCACATATAGGCTCACACACACACACACACACACAAACACACACGCACATACAGGCACACGTACACACACACACACACACACAAACACAAACCAATGCACATATACATTGTGGATGAATGTTCCCATGATGTTCTGATGTGGAAAACATTTTGTGTCTGGATTCATGTGCGTCTCATTTTTGAAGTCGTTGTTTTTTCATCCACACTTTAATCCACACCAAATGCATGTCGAATTTGAAATTTTATTATGTGTTTTGTTTGTACGCCAATAATATTCCGCTAAAATTTCGCCAGAATTTCTCGTGTGATTTTTCTTTCGCTGAAATTTATGCATACAAGCGGAAATTGACTTGATGCGAGTAATTTGCATGCACAACTCGTGTGCTGATATGCTAATTCTGTTTTTGTCCAAGCATACATACACGCCCGGTGTGTGTGTGTGTGTTTGTTAGTTGGTATTCATATTGGATTGGAGTTCTGCGAAGAACCTGAAGTAAGTCTGTGTGTTTGTGTTTCTGTTTATGTATGCGTGTGTGTCTGTTTCTGTTTATGTGTGTATGTGTGTGTGTCTGTTTTTGTGTTTGTGTGTGTATGTGTGTGTCTGTTTGTGTTTGTGTGTGTGTCTGTTTGTGTGTGTGTCTTCTATGTTTGTGTGTCTGTGTGTGTATGTGTGTGTGTGTGTTTGTGTGTGTGTATATATCTCTGTGTGTGTATGTATGCGTGTGTGTATCTGTGCGTGTATGTGTGTGTGTGTGTGTGTGTTTGTGTGTGTGTGTGTGTGTGTATATCTCTGTGTGTGTATGTGCGTCTGTGTTTGTATGTGCGTCTGTTTGTGTATGTGTGTGTGTGGGTGTCTGTATGTCTGTAAGTGTTTGTGTGTGTATCTGTGCGTGTGTGTATATGTGCGTGTGTATGTATGCGTGTGTGTATCTGTGTGTGTATATCTGTGCGTGTGTATGTATGCGTGTGTGTGTGTATGCATGCGTGTGTGTATCTGTGTGTGTGTGTGTGTGTATGCATGAGTGTGTGTGTGTGTGTTTGTCTCTCTCTCTGTGTGTGTGTTTGTGTGTGTATTTGTCTCTCTCTATCTGTGTATGTGTGTGTGTGTGTGTTTGTGTGTTTGTCTGTGTGGTGGCAGCGTTAATTTGCGTTCTAATTTGCTTAAGTTTGGCTGAGTTGAATTGAGCCCGGGCTGTCACAGTTTGTGTGTGTCAGTGTGTGTGTCAGTGTGTGTGTCAGTGTGTGTGTGTGTGTGTGTGTGTGTGTGTGTGTGTGTGTGTGTGTCTGTACGGCATTAACTTGACAATCAACTTGATCTGCTCAGATCAAGAACTCTCGAAATTGCGCTATTGTCGTTTAATTTGTTTGTGAATAACTACAAGTAATTTGATCGGAGTTTGACGTATGAATTTGAGGGGCTTGACTTCAATTTTCTTGGAAAATTATTTTAAATGCACAGGCATTTTTCTCCATTCTCCATTCTTCATTAATTCATTCTCTGTTCCGCATTATCATTCATCGTTTTCTGTCCGGTGCGCCTATGGTACGTGCTGTATGCTCGTGTGCCTGCCTATTTATGTGGTCTCCTTATTATCTTGATCGGCTTATGTGTGTGTATGTTTGTATGCTTGTGTGTGTATGTTTGTGTGTGACCTATATATATATGTGCTATTTGGTGTTTGCGCACTTTCGATGAGTTTGCGTGACTGTATGACATTGCAGTTATCCTCCACTCTGTCTTTGTCCATCCCATACTCTATCTATATGTGTGAATATTTGTGTTTGTGTATGTGTGTGTGTGTGTGTGCATGGTGACCCATATTTTCCGTAATATTTCGTGTCGTGTGTGTGCTTTTCTAATCGCGTTTTTTCTCATCTCATCGCATGTTTTGTCCTCATGTTGAGTATGGTCTTTCTTTCTCATCAAATTTCTCTACCTTTCTCCGTGTTGACTCCTCATGCATGCAACTTCTCATGCATTCATTTCCTTTCATTCGTTCACAGAAATCGATGGATCATCGGCTACTAAACCTCCAGAATTGATTAGATTATAGATTTTATGTTGTATTTGCTTTATTCGAGGCCAATGTTGTCAAATTTCTCCGCCTTCGCAATGATTTCGCCCAACTTCTCATTGATCGCAGGCTAATTACTTTTTGACTTAATTAGTTCTCCAGCTTGTACTTGCGTAACTCTTGCATAATGAATTGATACACTTATCTTCGATTAAATATACATTTACATGTGTGTGTGTATTGTGCTACAATTTTCAATTGTGTTTGCGTTGTGTTTTCATGTGTTACAGTGTGAGTGCCTGGGCCAGGTTAGGTTTTTGTTCAGTGTATACAACAATTGCGCCTCGACGTGCCATGCTCGGGTGATATTGACTGTAATCAGGATATATTGCGCTCCGGCGAATTCCTGAGTCTCTTATTGTGGTATGTGCAGTGTGCGCGCGCGCGTGTGTGTGTGTGTGTGTGTGTGTGTGTGTGTGTGTGTGTTTGATTTGGTATTTTGTTATTGCTGTGCCCGGTTTTATTCTGGCGACATTTGCCGATAAAGTTTGTAATCAACTCTGAATGAAAGTTTTCCTCTGCTTGCTTTTCTTCCCATTTCTTCCCATCTCTGTCCCATCTCTGTCTGGTGCGGTTGGTGTAGATGGGCGGATCTAGACAGACAGACAGACGGGGGAACCAAAATCACGCTTGTTGTTTGTGTGAGTGTGAGGCAGCTTATCCACTCTCCGTATCAACTCTCGTGCTAGCGAATTTGTCAGTGTACATGCGCAACAACGATTGTGAGGGGAGCTTCATCTTGTGGTGCTATGTGTGTATGTGCGTGTGTGTGTGTATGTGTGTGTGTGTGTGACTGTCTGCGCGATGGCGTGTAGAACTTGCCGATGTAGAATTTCGGCCACAACTGAATGGCACCGAATTTATCCAGCACCAGTAGTTTGTTCGTTGGAACGATACAACTTTGACCGTTTCATCTCGCTGTTTTTTTATTGGTCGCTGCGTGTATTGTGATGATTTGTCGTTTGTCGGAGCTTTTGCCAAGTTGTGGTTGTCGAGTGGATGGTTGAAACAGGGCCAAAGTCGACTCCAATTCGCTGCAGAACATATTTGACCATTGGAACATTGATTTTCTAAATGTGATGTAGGTGTTTTGATAGTGTTCTACTCTTAATGTCCTATCATACTTCGGTCGTCTTTTGTGCTTTTCTGTTTGATTGCACGTTGATGGGTGTCGTGGTAGAACATTACGCGTGAAGACGAACTTTAATCTTCTTCTCAAACGCTGGAAAATATAAAAGATATGACCGGGAAACATACGGTTATTTTTTAAGGTGTAGTTTTTTAGGTTGACTGGTAAATTTGTTGATCTAGTTATACTCGGAGCGCCTTTGTACAAAATGGTAGCCACTTTATGCCTCACATTCTACTGGGTGCTCTTGGGGATAATGTTTATTTCTTCGAGAAAATGCATTATCGATTAGTTTGCGGATCAACTGGGCATGAGTCTTGTGGATATGCGTCAGAAATGTAACAACTAGACACATCAGCTGTGGCAGCTGCTTGCACAATGCATGCAATTGCCCCGGTGCTAACACATGCATCTCCATCGACCCGTGTGTGTGTGTATTTTGGAGAGAGAGAGGGAGAGAGCTCAATGTCATGTCAGCGAGTAATTTGCAAGTGTTCCTATCCTCTGTGATATCGAGCGTCGCACAGCACAAGTGTCAGTGTGTATGTATGTGTGTGTGTGCATGTCAAATATAACATGATCTACACCATCATTTTGCAATCACAAAATTATCCAATGAAATCAATCCAAATTAAATACAATATATTCAAATGCATATTTATGCAGATGTTTTGTTTTTAGTATAATTTCATTAGTTTTTGCAGTGTGCATTATTGTTGATTCGCACGTTGAACTCATATCTCGGGGAATATCGGGCCCACCACGGGCCTATAAGCGTCAGAACACTCCTTTCTTCTTCTAACACTGCTGCCATTAATCTTTATGTCGTCCATGTGTGTCTCTGTGCGTGTGTGTGTGTGTGTGTCAGTGTGTCTTGTCGTGTATAATTGATTGTGACATTTGTCATTGTCAAAGTGGACAGATTAATCTCAGTATTGCGTCAGTCTCATTCACTCGCAAACACACTCACACACACACACTCATACTCACTCTCATACACACACTCACACACTCTCTCTCATACATACACACGGGTTTCAGTTTGCCGTATGCTTGCAGAGTTTGTGAATAATGCCAACGAATGAATGATGTAATATCACAATAATTCCCAAAAAAGGAAAGACGCTTGTACATCATATATGTACCAATGTGTGTGTGTGTGTGTGTCAGTGTGTGTGTGTGTGTGTGTGTGTGTGTCAGTGTGTGTGTGTGAGCTTGAATGTACGGTTTTTAGCGAGGCTGTTTGTGACGTCATTTTGTCGTGCCCTGAGGCGCAATCGATATAGCTTGGCTAGTCTCCAGCACCAGTGTACTGGAAACACTGACACACACACTGACACATACTGACACACACTGACACACACTCTGACACAGACTGACACACACTGACACACACTGACACACACACACTGGCACACACACTGACACACACTGACACACACTGACACACACTCTGACACAGACTGACACACACTGACACACACTGACACACACTGACACACACACACTGGCACACACACTGACACACACTGACACACACACACTGACACACACACTGACACACACACTGACACACACACTGACACACACACACACACACACACACACACACACACACACACACACACACACACACACACACTGACACTCACACTGACACTCACACTGACACACACATTGACACACACTGACACACACTGACACACACACTGACACACACTGACACACACTGACACACACACACACTGACACACACTGACACACACTGACACACACACTGACACACACACACACACACACACACACACACACACACACACACACACACACACACACACTGACACACACTGACATACACTGACACACACACACTGACACACACACTGACACACACACACACACTGACACACACTGACACACACACACACACACACACACACACACACACACACACACACACACACACACACACACACACACACACACTGACATACACTGACACACATTGACACACACTGACACACACACACACACACTGACACACTGACACACACACACACACACACACACACACACACACACACACACTGACACACACACACACACACACACACACTGACATACACTGACACACATTGACACACACTGACACACACACACACACACACTGACACACACACACTGACACACACACACACACACACTGACACACACACACACACACACTAACATACACTGACACACATTGACACACACTGACACACACACACACACACACACACATACGCACACACACACACGCATTAGATTGATACATTTATATCGCGCTTTTCACCCGAGGGTCTCAAAAGCGCTCACACACATGCACACACTCAAACGCACTCGCACACATACACAATCACGCGCAGACACACACACACACACACATACACACACACACACACACATACACACACACACACATACACACACACAACAGAAAATCACATATACTCACGAACGCAAACATACATTCGCGTTTACATAGGCAAAAACACAAAAATACACACACACATATTGAAAAAAACCACAACAACAAAAAACACAGCATCATATTAAGACAACACAGCAGACATGCAAGGGGATACAATACACTAGACACTCAGATTGACAATACAATAGACACACAAATACAAACAACAAAACTCAACATAACAGACACACAAAGACATACATTCAAACAAATAGACAGATAACAATAGACATCAAGCACAAATAACGGGACTCAGCACAACAACACACAGACAGCATACAATGGGGAAACATACATACACAATAACGGAAAATACACGCACACACAAATGAAACACATACACATAGAAGACAGAATTAGGGAACGATCAGACCTTATATTTAGTACTAATATATACAATATTTTCAAGACAGTAACATAACTTATAATTAGGAAAACATTCCTAGTATATTTCTTGAAAAGAGGTAGAGATTTGTTTGAGCGTATTGAGGGAGAAAGCCTATTGTAGATATGAGCTCCTAAGATAGAGAGACAACGATTGTAGTGAGAATGCCTAAAAGGAAAGGAAGGTTCAACTAGTAGAAACGAATCGTTAGAAGACCTAAGAGAAAGAGATGAGGTTTTATAGAAGAGGAGGTCAAACAGATACGCAGGCTTACGAAGATGAAGAGCTGAATGAATAATTAAACAAATACGATACTCAACAAGAGCCTTAATGGGAAGAAAAAACATGAGAGTTTGAGAGAAGATCGAATACCATACGACAAGCCTTATTAATAATAGATTGAAGTTTCCTAAGCTGACACACACACACACACACACTCACACTGACACACACTCACACTCACTCAGGCTCATATGCGTTGGTTTGTTATGTGCGTGTGAGTTTATTTGTGAATGAACCCGAAATTCGCTCAAAAACATGCTAATATTTCAATTCTGTCGTGGCATTTTCATCGTAGTGTTGTTCTGCACATGTTTTCATCCACCTCTCTTCCTATTGAGTGTTTGTGTGTGTGTTTGTGTGTGTTTGTCCACGGGTTTGTGTTGTTTGTTTGGACGTGTTCTTGAGACGCGTTGCTCTTTGTGGCTTCTATCGACTTTCTTCTGTGTTGTCTTCTCTGCTGTCTCTTATTCTCTCTCTCTCGTCTTAATCGCGTTTGTCTGTGTGTGTGTGTCTGTCTGGTAGCTTTTGATCGGTGTGACAAACGTCCAACCCAGAATAGTGTGTGCGCATTCACCGTCCTAATGGAATTTCGCAAAAAGCATTTTCGCGTATTTTTGTGCACATGCGTATCATAAGCTGTGCTATCGGTGTGTGCGTAGAATAGAGTTATCATTAGGGCTGTCAAAAGTTAATAAAGTTACTTTTTCACCTAAAGGTCACTTTTTCATAAGCTACCTAAAACTGCATGAAAAAGTTGTGTACGATAATTATTAAAAAAGTTATTAGGTTACCAAAAGTTACTTTTTCATCGTTAGGTTACTTTTTTTGCTTTTAGGTTATTTTTTTTGCTTTTAGGTTACTTTTTATCGTCAGGTTATCTTTTGTTATTTTTCTTGTTATTAGGCAAGTTTACCACGAAGTTAGGTGACTTTTTGCAGATAAGAGTCACAAAAACGGTATATATGAGGATAAAATATGAAAAGAAATGGAATATTTGCTGTGGTGTTGCTTTGTATTAGTGTATATTGTACGACTGTGGGGACTCAGAACAAGCCCAAGGCTTCGAGTTCCCTTATGTATATATCCTGTGTTGATTTTTTATATTTGTGTCTTGTGGCAAAATACATGAAATGAAATGAAAAAAATTATTAGGTCTGAAGATCAAGAAATGTCAAATATTCTGCTGTTAGGATTTAGCAATTGATATTCACCTCACTATCTGTGCTACAAGATATTTATACGTTCTTGGGTACGCAGGATAGCGTCATTCCATTTTAGGAAATGTCCACGAACCGGATGGTGTCGTGAGATGTTTGGAGCGTGGTATAGTACGATGTGTGAGCTCTCTATACCAGACACTGCACTGTAGCACTTGACAGTACGCATTTACTTGAAAAGGAATTAACACATGATTTTCAGGGCGGGAGATAGCACCATTTTCCCACGTTTGACATTTATAAGACTGTGAGCACAGGGTGCTACATATGGGAGGACGGGGGCATTCACACATGCAGTGTTTACGCTCACACTAATATACAAGCTGTAGTACGTGCTATTTGATAAGAAGTTCCATTGAAACAATATAAAGAACATTATTGCGACCATTACTAAAAATATTTACATTTGCAATTAGTGTATTTCATTTTTGTATTAGCTTTCCACTTTAAATTACATTTTGAAGGTTATGCTCCTTTTTGCGATGTTAGCCAAATAATGTTGAGTCAATTTTTGTGGTTTGTTGTAAAAATGGTACCAGATCGGAGAGAGGGTGAAAAATAGCATCAACTCGGAAAGAGGATAGAAAAGAAGGACTGGTGTATTTTCTTCCTTCAGAACTACAGACAGAAATTGACCTTTTTGGAATGAGGTTATTTTTACGAAGGTTAGGTTGTTTTCAGGTTATTTTTATAGGTTATTAGGTTACCTTTTATGTTCACAAACAAACAACAAACAATCCGTTTATTTCATATAGCGCACTAATCAGCAAAGGCGTGATAAACATGTGATAAAGCGATACAAAAGTGATAATAACATTAAAACTCATAGGTTATTTTTAGGTTACTTTTATAGGTTACTTTTTCTGAAAAATAAAGTTACTTTTTCCTGATCTTTAGGTTACTTTTTTGACAGCCCTAGTTATCATATACATGCACATGCACACACACACACACATACACACACAAGCGTTCGTGCATATTTTGAGATTTATTGTGGAAATACTTCACTACGTGGCTTTCAATCGCAAATCAATTTATCCTGATTTGATAAGTCAGTTCGATGCAAATGCTTTTTTCGGCTGTCGTTTTTTTATTGAGAATTGTTCGTCTTCTTGCCGTCGCTTCGCTGCAATATGAAGAGGCATTGTTGCATTTTTCATCTTGGTTTCTAGCAGTGTTTCGTTGGTTCGCCCCAGTGGGGGGTTTCAATGGAGCAATACCCACGAGAGATATTCATTTTCTTGTAGAAATCTTTGATGTCGGTGTATTTGATGCGGTGTTTCTTGGTCTTGAAATTTGTGCCATTGCCCAGCTGGAAAAATACAAATTACCCAATTTATTAAGAGGTCTTTTCAACTTTTCGTTGTCATAAATTATGGAAAAAAGTACTCGCTTTTGCTAAAATACTTAGTCTCGTGTATAAGAGACAGCCCATTTTTAGAGTGAAAATTTGGACCAAAAATGAGCTTGTTATACTCGGGTTTTGTTACGCTACTTCAGCCAGTTTAGGCTAGCTCCAGTTTTAGCTCGTTCAGAAGCGGATCCAGAGTGTAATTTTGGTTGAGAGCTGAATGATTTTGGAGGGGACTAAAATTTGTTTTCCGATGATATACACACATACACATTTACAAACGCATTATGCGCGAATATGCTTTGCGATAATGCTTATATCAACAAACTACAAAAATATACTTTTTCTTGACCTCTTTTAGTGAATATCTTGGTTATGAGGAGTTGATGGACACATTTGGGGAGCTTCAGCCGCCTGTTTTCTATCGAAGCCGACATAAAACCGTGAACAATTATTCGCCAGGATTTTCATCAGAATTTATTCTTCTCTTGAATTGTAACATAGGCGTGCTGTTATTGCATGCGCCATTGTGTTCGCTTCTTAGCTGATTCCATCTTTTGTATGTGTGTCAGTGTGTGCATGTGTCAGTGTATACATGATATGTGTGTGTCGATGTATATATATATGTGTGTGTGTGTGTGTGTGTGTGTCAGTGTATGTGTATGGCAGTGTGTGTGTGTGTGTCAGTGTATGTTTGTGTGTATGTGTGTGTGTGTGTGTGTCAGTGTATGTATGTGTGTGTCAGTATATGTGTCAGTGTATGTGTATGTTTGTCAGTATATGTGTGTGTGTGTATCAGTGTATGTGTGTGTATCAGTGTGTGTGTATGTGTATGTGTGTGTCGGTGTATGTATGTGTCAGCGTATGTGTATGTCAGTGTGTGTGTATATGTCAGTGTATGTGTGTGTCAGTGTATGTATGTGTCAGCGTATGTGTTTGTGAGTGTGTGTGTATATGTCAGTGTATGTGTGTGTCAGTGTATATTTGTGTATGTGAAGAAGCGATTGCTACACCCACTATATAATGAGGATTTTCTTGCGCAGGATATTTCTGCTAATCAAGCGATAAACTACTCATCAACACGCACAAACACAAACACACTTGTGTGTGTATGTGTGTTTGTGCGTGTTTCTGGCTTAATTAAGTTAATTTCTCGTGTTTGCCGCTTTTATCGTAGTTCGTGTGTGTGTGTGTGTGTGGGTGTCAGTGTATGTGTGTGGGTGTGTGTGTGTGTGGGTGTCAGTGTGTGTGTGTGTTTGCGGGGAAGAAGGGGTGCATAGTGCGTGTTTTTCAAATATCAGTCCGTCATTTCAGGTTGGCATTCTGAGTGTCGGTATTTTAGCTTAGTGAATGACCCATAAGACTCTCATAACGCGGACATCCTGGGTTTTATTGCTGAAGTGTGTAGGCCAGTGGTTCTCAACCTTTCTCAGTGGTTGCACCATTTGCATATCAACAGTCAATTCTCCCTGTATTTTTGATAGCCATATGAGAAAGATATAAATACAAAGGACGTAATAACAACACATTTTTTTCTCAATATTAATTAATTATTCACAGTTTTAAGCTCCTCTAATAAAAGACTCTTTTTAGGGAAGTATATAGAGCATAGGCATAAACATGTTTTTCCTCTAATTTCCAAAGGATTCGTCGCACCCCTTAATAACTAGTTTCGCACCCTCGGTTAAGGACCCTTGGTGTAGTGAATTTTGAGTAAGTCACTACAAAGTCCAGTGGACATCTCGTGTTTGTTGGTTCAGTGAGATATATCATATACCAGTAATGAGTGCATGCTTTCTGAGGTGATGTGCTTCTTTCTTATACGTCATCCTTCTCTAACCTCACAGCGTGGAGAAGATGGATTCTGGGAGAGTAGTTATTTGCACACGAAATATCATCTGACACTGATAAATCTGACACGGAGACATTCTATCCTTGGCTCTTGTTGATTCGGTCAATATTACTCATTGTTGCAGTTATTGCAACGAGCGAAAAAAAAACTCTATTTGTTGGCAGATTGTTTTTTTCCTCGCTGGAAGGTGGATAGGTAATTGATAGGTAAGTGATGGTCGAATATTGACAGTGGTATATGAATAGTCCATAATATGAGTAGTATTGTTGCCGTTATATCACGGACTTTCATTGTGTTTCGTCTAATATTGCTATTTTGTAATGTGTCTCCCAGGTTAGGTTAGTGATTGCTATTAATACTACAAGTAGTATTGCACAGAATGAGCCAAGTTGCATCATGCAACCGCTATACCGCTAAGTTAAATTTGCTGTGTCTGCCTCAGCATTGTTGCTTTTCTCACAGTTGTTGCTGTGGTTTGCAACATGCAATAACAGCATGTTGACAGCATGTCGGAATATGTCACACACAC
>OU696582.1:832500-905000 GCA_916048095.2 Sacculina carcini | reverse complement strand
GTCCCCCGTCCTCCCATATGTCAAACGTGGGATAATGGCGCTATCTCACGCCCAGAAAATCACGTGCAAATTCCTGTTCAAGTAAATACGTACTGTCAAGTGCTACAGTGCAGTATCTGGTATAGAGAGATCACACATCGTACTATACCACGCTCCAAACATCTCACGACACCCTCCGGTTCGTGGACATTTGCTAAAATGGAATTACACTATCCTGCGTACCCAAAAACGTATAAATATCGAGTAGCACGGATATTAAGCTGAATATCAATTGCTAAATCCTAACAGCAGAAATGTTGACATTTCTTGATCTTCAGACTTAATATTCCATCTCTTTTCCTATTTTATCCTCATATATACCGTTTTTGTGCCTCTTATCTGCAGAAAGTCACCAAATTTCGTGGTAAACTTACCTAATAACAAGAAAAATAACAAAAGGTATCCTGACGATAAAAAAGTAACCTTAAAAGCAAAAATGTAACCTAACGATGAAAAAGTAACTTTTGGTAACCTAATAACTTTTTTAATAATTATCGTACACAACTTTTTCATGCAGTTTTAGGTAGCTTATGAAAAAGTGACCTTTAGGTGAAAAAGTAACTTTATTAACTTTTGACAGCCCTACTGATGAGGCTTTCTTTATTATTGTGCCTGTTAGCACACTACTTCTGTTTGTGTGTGTGTGTGTGTTTGTTATTGTGTTTTTGCTGGTGTAATTGCGTAAATATCATGCGTTGATTGAATTCATGCTAATTTATCATGTAATTAATCTTGTTTGTGATTTTCATATTCTAATAATTTTTGTTTCGTTATTGATTGTGTCTATTACGTCCTATATTTACTAAGACTCATATGACTTCCTAACTTCTTCCTTAATCTTGTTTCGTTTTCGTCTTCAATTCATGCGCTTCTTGAACCATGTTCCGTTGTGCGTGGATATTGGTGAGTGTGTGGTGACTATAGACCTGAGTAGATAGTGCACTTATTGAGCAATATGTTCTGTGTGTGTGTGTATATATATGCTGGTGGATGAACTAATTGAGATATAACAGTTTTTCACATAAATTTCCGTTATCCTATCTCATGTGTTTTCTCTCCACAATAAAACCAGTGTAGATAAGATAGCAGGAGACACTTGGGGAGACATGTGTAGTGGACTCCGTGGTGTAGTGGTAGCACGCCCGCCTCACAAGCGGGGGGTGAGTGGTTCCAAACCCGGCGGAGCAGAATTATCCAATAGCCCCTATCCACCCATCAGTGAATGATACCAGATATCAGTCATGTGTTGTGTCATGCATTCTGGGGAGGTGGTCCTCTCTAATACGTCTTCCGTCCTTGTGGCGTCATAGCGTGGAGAGGGTCGGTTCTGCGGTGGCAGCGAGCTGCACGGGACACACCTGTGTGTTCATAAGCTTCGGCTTCTTCCCGTGTGGCAGCTGTCACTTGATACCTTTAACCTTTAACATAATGTATGTTTTTTCATGTTTTTCCTACTAAAATAGCGGTCTGAGCATCGCCTTCAGTTTTCTAATACTCAATTCCAATAACCAATTTTGTTTGTGTGTTCTCTTTATGCCACATTATTGGTATTATAGATACGCTGTGATGCATTGATTGCATTCCCTTGTTCGCACATGTATGTGCATATTCACTGGTATAATTGGTATGATAATGAGCTCTGATCTGTTATGCGGCCATATCAGTTGAAATTATTATCGCTACGTGTAGTTGCACTCCAGGTGACGATGTGAAATTGGATGAGAATGAAAGTTGACTGGATATGAATCAAGGGTGTAGATTTGTGTCGATGCTCGGGGTAGGGATGACAGCCATCATGCATTAGTGTTCAAAGTTGACTCAGTTGGTCAATTGCATGAGACCCTCAACCATTTTAGGCCTATTCAATTACAGCACACATACCTCAATGAAAAATATATTGCATATAATTGCATACACACACATTGGTCTTGTATTGCTACTTTTTGCTATGCTTATTTTGATGACAATATGGCCAATGAAGTGAGCTTAGCAGAATTCTCTGGGGCTATAATTGCATATTCATACTCCCCAGCCAATTTGCATGGGGGTATTATAGCCCATACCCCCAGGATCTTCGCCCATGATATGAACTAAAGCAGAGATGCAAATTTGGCGGATAAGCACAGAAACATGAGGCTGACTCAACATCACTCTCAATATCGCCACCTCTCATGCTGGCGCTCGTGCGTGTTGCAGGCCAGCTGCCTGGGGCGGGAGGCGGCGATGACACGGACAAGGAGAAGGAGGAAGAGGCGGAGCGGGAGCGGCTGGAGGCCATCGCCGAGGCCGAGGATCGACGCAAGGAGAAACACAGGAAGATGGAGGAAGAACGCGAAGATATGCGTCAAGGAATCAGAGACAAGGTGTGTACTCACAGTTGTACTCACAGTTGTACTCACAGTTGTACTCACAGTTGTACTCACAGTTGTACTCACAGTTGTACTCACAGTTGTACTCACAGTTGTAGTTTACAGGAAATGAGCAGGGCTCAGGCTGTCCTGTCTCCATACCCACATTTATCTAACCTATGCTTGAACTGTGCTATACTGTTTGATTGAACTATTTCTCTACCCAGATGGTTCCATATATCTATACACCTACTTGGGAAACTGTACTTCTTTATATCCCTTGATACCCGGGTTTGCTGTAGACATTTATTGTGCCCCCTATGGTCCCTCGTACTCCAAACCACCCAATGTTTCCTATCCAATCGTTCCATACCAATGCTGTGCTTGAAAACGTTTATTAAATCCCCACTTGTGTGTTTGTGAGTGTGTGTACGTAATGAGTTGTCTCACATTTCGCTTGGTTTCGTCATTTCTGACTTCACTATAAGCTTATGTGCAGCCCGCATCGTACCGTGTATGTGTGTGTGTGTGCGGTGGTTCATCCAGAAATTATCAAAGAAAAGGATAAATAGGCGCTTTTGTTGGTCCTCGCTTCCACCTTCAGCGAGCGGAAATATTAGCTCTTTTTTTGTTGTATTGTAACATGAAGTGGTGCTAGAAATTCCAATAAAAACAAGAATTAAATAGATGATTAGAATTGAAAAAGTTTGCAAAAATGTTTCTCCAATTTGCCAATGATGTTCGCAAATTAATTTGACTTTTTGACAGACAAAGTTTTCAATGACATTAAGCTAATTTTTGGCTGGTCAATCTGATTTTGTTGCACACTATGTGGCCAGAGCAGAAATTAACCAAGTTTTCTTCGAGACTGTCAACTTTGCGAAATTTGAATTTAATTGCAATATTTTGCAGGGAAAAATGGCATGCCATAACTTTGCGTTTGATTTAATTTTGCATTTTCGCGTACCGTTGTCAATTGCTGGCATTGTGCCAGTGTTGAAAATGTTGTTGAAAATGTTATTTGCTTGATTGTTTGAAAATACGTTTCAATTTTCAATCGAGGCACGTGTTCAAATAGTCCCAGTGTAGTTTTGTTTAAACAAACGGTTCTTCTCACTAGAGGAATCTCTTGTTTGTAGTTCATTGATGGAGTCAGTGTTAATAAAATTTGTATTGTCTATATCACTAATGTTTCACTTCTTCCATAGATATACAGCATGTGTGTCTGCATTTTAAGACATCTGATTTTGTTGCTCGGGAATTAATGTTTGTTGTTTCTTGTTTTTTCTGGTCCAATTCTGAATATTTCTCAGTATTTTGGCTTGTCCAAATCTGCGTAGCACCCTGGACAGTCGTTTATCGACAGAGTCTAACGATTATGTGTGTGTGTGTGTGTGTGTGTGTGTTTGTGTTTGTATGTGTGTGTGTATGGGTACGGTTATTTGCTGACTCAAGTATTTATGCTCGTCGGCTGTTCGTTGAACGTTTTATCGATAATTATGTCATTTTGAGTGTGTGCGTGTGCGCTTGTACGTATGTGTGTGTGACCTTGTCAGGTCATTGGCCAGATGTCGATAAATCAATGTCTAAAGGAGCATGGTTTGATTGTGCCATCACCCTCTCTCTCTCTCTCTTTCTCTATTTCTCCCATGTTCTTGGTCAATATCTTGGTCTTGTTGGCTCGTCATGTTCGCATTGATCAGATTATTGTTGACAACAAGAATTGCCGTCAACTTAATTGGTGTGTCTTTGCAGTCAGCGATACTGTAGCTGTCTGCGTGTGTATGTGTGTATGTGTGTGTGTGTGTGTAATAACCATTCCAACGGTGAGGACAACAGAAAAATACCGTATGATCGCTAGATTTTCAATCATTGTTCTTTTCTAAGATCACCTAGCTCGTTTTTCTCAAAACTAACTATAGCTTTTTGATGTTTCGGGTACATGGGGCCTCCGCAGGGTGGTAATAGTGCTTGTACTCATTCCATGCTACTGGATTTGTCTGTAACTAATAATAATAATGATCAATTCTTGTGATACACTTACGGCGTTAAGACGCTGACTTCAAGCTAACTTGATTGGTTGTGGTTGTGATATTGTGTGATGTTGTGTTGTCCATCTAGAACTAAAAAGCAAGATTTAAATCAGCGTTTGTTCCGTTGGACTTGCACTCTGCCCTAGACTGGGTTTTCTCGTAAAATAGTCCGTTGCTGGTCGAGTTAGGATTGCTAATATATTGATATAATTGTCTTCATTATTCCGCCTTCGCAAATATAAAAATACAAGAAATAAATCAGGAGAATTACAGTTTTTCTATCGTATTTTTCTCTGCATCTTCGTCCATCGTGTCCTTTGCTTTCTCATTATGAACTGTTTTGTTGTGCTTAATATCGTTCTCAACGACTAAATCGTTCGCTCCTGCGTGTATGTGTGTGTATGTCTGTCATTGTGTACGTGCTGCACTGTGATGACCATGATGACGTTGATGATGATGGCCATCACCAGTACAACATCAAGAAGAAGGTGGAGGAACAGCCTGCGACCGCCTCCGAGCCGGACAATCCTCTGATGAGGAGGAAGAAGACTCCTGAGGAAATGGCTGCCGAGGCAGAGATGGCCGATCAGGATGAATTCACCAGTGAGAAACACACATCAGCCACGCCGACATGATGAGACGCTTTAACAAGTGGCTCCCAAACTTAGACAAGTGGATGAGACGCTCAGACAAGTGGCTTCCAAACCTAGACAAGTGGATGAGACGCTCAGACAAGTGGCTCCCAAGCTTTTTGTGATCGAGAACCAATTGCAAGTCCCGTACAATCGCCCTGTGCCATCTGGTTCTATTCAGTTCGATCAGATATCACTTTATGTACATAAGTGTACAAGTAGAACGTACAAATCAACTGAAAAATTGACTCAATGAAATCATCAAGGCTGAAACCCTTGTTCGCACTGCAATTTCGAGGTGAAACCCAGTTAACACCTGTTAATGAGCCCGAAAATGTTCGCTTACCAACTAGAAGGCCCTCGCGTACCACAGGTTGGAAACCACTGGAAAAGATCCAGTTACACGTTAAAGGTTATTGATCCTATGACATAATTAGACCTAATGACCCAGGTACGCAACGAGGTACAAAGTTACAATGACCCAATGACACAATTCAGTTTGTCTAATTCTGAGACCAATTTAATTATGCATTCAATCTTATAAAGATGTATCATTGCTGTTTCTGAGTGCATTGAGATATTGATACAACAAACACATTGCTGAGCTAGGCTGTGTTGAAATTAATTGACGTTTCATCGTTGCATCATCAACCTTGTGCATCACCATCACTGTCTATTCTCATCTTCGTAAAAAAGACACACTGACACACACTGACACACACTGACACACACACACACACACACACACACACACACACATACACACACACACACACGAAAAACCTGGCCACAAAACATATGTCGAATGCGATACAAGTGGTGTTTCTCAGTTTATTTTGTGTAACGCACATTTTTGCTTAACATCAATGTTTCGTCGGTTGTGCTAGTTTTTGATTTCTATGCATGAACATAATTAATTTTAATGTTTTTGTTAGTTGTTTGTGCTGTATATAATGTGTTTGTGATTACATTATATTTTTATTACATTATTATACATTAAGTGTATTTACAATAATATAGTAATTTTTTGTACGTTTACAATAATATTTATCACATTATTACATTTATATTATAGCGGGATATATTGTTAAATGATGTAGATTTAGTTGTCACGGTGTGGTCCAGGTATTTTTTGGTGGGTCTGGGATGAAATATTTTACCTCCAGATTGTGTATGTGACCTGCATGAAGCAGTCAAAATTGTATTAAGGCAGCTAAAAATAACCACATGCATAGTCGAATTGTTTTTGAAGAAAGTGAAATTAAATTCCGTTCAATGATTGACAATTTGGTCATGGTTTTTGGTCGTTCAAACGTCGTGGTCATTAAGTTCACCTGACAATTAATCCCATTCCACTTTTCAGGCCTGAAATACTAGGTTTTTAGTAGTACGGTCCAATAATCTCACACAAAATGTAAACTTTCTCCGGTAGTATTTTTCCAATGTTCTGTTTCTTTCACATATATAATATGTTGAAAAAAATCCGTCCTTTCCTATCATTTACGTGTTAGCTTACGTTTTTCATCAAGTTATTGCACATATTTGTACTTCATTAACATTTATATAATTCATACTATAATGAAGCTTGTTCTTTTTGGTAAATGAAACTTTGGCAGATGGAATTTTTACCCTGTGAAATATATCTGGTCATTATAAGCCCACCATGTAAAATATGGAGTAGCATTTTGGATTGAAATATGTGCTTAATGGACGGGATTTGCGGTATTCGTGACTGCGACCCTAGTGACTTTCCCTGACGCAACAGAATCGCAACACTTTCTCACCTACTACTGTGAAATGTTTGCCAGACAGAGCCCAGTCGGTTAAGAACTCCAACACCGTCGCGTCCCAGAAATCCAAGGGTACAGCTATCTCATACCCTTGTGTGTCTGGGCAGGGTGGCGGTGTGGGTGTGGTGTTTTCTAAGGGGGTTCATGTATGGCTTGAATGGTGTTAATCTGTCGTTTACAACAGCACCACATACAAGTGGATTTTGTGCGTTTCTCGTTTTGCTCTGCTGCCGTTTTTCTGCTGAGTTCAAATGTCGTGCATGTATTGATTTTTACACACACACACACACACACACACACACACACACACACACACACACACACGTACACACATGCACACACATACTGGTTGTGTGTGCATGTGTGTGTGTGTGTGTGGCTAGATGGGTGTGTAATGTGACCGAATAACCCTGAGTAAAGGTCATATGAATTGCATGATATCTTATGTACTCGCTGTACGTGTATGTGTCTGTGTGTTTGTCTTTTTTAGATGTGTTTGTGTGTCTGTGTTTGTTTTCGCGTTAGCATTATTTGTGTTTTTGGGCGTTCGGGGTGTATGTCTAAGTGCACTACACACGAACAAATGTGTACGAGTTACATTTTCATGTGTGCCTGTGTGTGTGTGTGTGCGTGTGCGTGTGTGTGCCTGTGTGTGTGTGTGTGTGTGTGTGTGTGTGTACTGTTTCTACCCGGGAACAATTTGCTAATTGTCACTCTGTTCTTGTGGTAACATGGATTTATTTGCACTTTTATTTTTGTTTTCTCTCTCTTTCTCTCTCTCTCCCATTCTCATTTTCTGCCATCACACTGTGTGGCTAGTCATGCGTGTGTGTTTGTGGGGGGTGTGTTCAATTTCGCTAATGGCGGCACGTGATTCACAGAGCTGAAGAACTCGCTGGAAACGCAAGTGAACGAGATCAAACAGCAAATTGAAGGTACTGCGCATTGAGTCGTCTCACTGCCAACTTACACACTCTCTTTCTATCTCTCTCACTCTCTCTCTCTCTCTCTTCTGTCTATCTCTTGTCTTTCGTTCGTCCTGTTTTGCCTGTTTTTCCAATCCAAATTTGTTTTCGCCTGTGTTTCTGATAACAGTGCACTTCTGCGTCGGTTTTTGTTGTCACAATTATTTGCCAAATTGTCGAACTGAACTGATCCATTTGATTACGCGCACAAACTAGCACTGAAACACACACACTGACACACACACACTGACACACATACACATACACACACACACACACACACACACACACACACACACACACACACACACACACACACACACACACACACACACACACACACACACACACACACACTGACACACACACACATACACATACACACACACACACACACACACACACACACACACTGACACACACACACACACACATACACATACACACACACTGACACACACACACACATACACATACACACACACTGACACACACGCACGCAGTGGATTAAGTAGTTTTTTTTGTTTTTATTATTGCTGCACTATGCAGGTTTTGCATGTATTGCATTTGCAACTTGATTGCATTAGCATGCGATTTGGCTAAGGTTTGTGTTTATGTTTTGGTTAATGTTTCAGTTGTTTTTACAGTGTTGTTCGACTTTTTTTGGTTTTTGTTTTGATGAAGTTTTTTTTGGAGGGGGAATATTCCACGAGGAATATACTGGAAGTGGGAGAGAAGCTAGCACGAGCGTTTATCTGGACTGCAGTGAGATTGTTGTTAGTCAGTATGGGACCAACGTGGTGCCGTGCAGCTTGTGATCAAGATATGTTGTTGTGTGCTTGTTGTGCGTTGTTTCAGAACGAATGAGGTCCATGCATGGTGAGTCAGTTGCTATCAACCTTGTTATCATCTTCGTTATCACCCCCCCTCTCTCTCTTCCACTCCCCCACTCTTTCTTCCGCTCCCCACGCGCATCTTCTACAACATCTCGATGTTTTCGTTTCACAATTGGTGTTTTCTTATCGCCTGTGTGTGTGTGTGTAATCGAATAATCTTGGTGTAATGGTTGAAGGCGTGGTGTTATTGGACTCGTGTGTGTGTGTGTGTGCGTGTGTGTGTGTGTGTGTGTGTGTGTTTCATTGGCACTAACACGGTCAATTGTTGTTGCTTGTGAGTTTCTCGTCAGTGCGTGTCGAGTGCAATAAAATTGCCAGTATTCACACAGATGATTGGGCGTGCGTGCGCCATGTCCCAAAAGTGCCCAGTGTTCCAGTTCATCTCATCCGCGCCAGATGTTTCCGTTCTATCCGTGTTCTGTGTTTTCATTTTCTTATTTCTCTTGTGTTTTGTTTCTGCTCTAGTTCTCATACGACCCGGTGAAAAGCGTATCGCTAAAAGATAGGATACTTTAATTATAAATATATCTTTTTCAATGTGGATTTTTATTTCCTTTTTTTGGTTTACAATAATGTTTGTTTATGGTTTTTTATTTGACATTTTTCTGTCTTTGATTTCCAAGTTGATTAATTATCTGATTTTTATTTCGTTGTTTATCTCATACTTCGTCTAGGTTTTCTTTGCTTGTTCTTTATATTTATAGTGAAATCGACCAGTGTTTGTGTGTGTGTGTGTGTGTGTGTGTGTTTGCGTGTAAGTATATGCTTGTGTCTGTGTGTGTGTGTTTGCTTTCCATTTTCTTGTACCCGTTCTCAATGTTCACCCCAGCTTGGTTCTGCCATGCTTTGGACCGATCTTGCATCTTTCTCCAGTTCATCTTGCTTATGAATGTACAGCTTTCGTTGTGCTGTGTACATAATTTTTATAACTCGATATGGACGGTTGTCAGTGGCGGCACCAAGAGGGGGGGGGGGGCTTGGACTGTTTGAAATCTCCCAAAAAAGTCCAGTGCCAATTTCCAGTGAAGTTCCTCATGTTCCACCAAGTCCCCACATATTTTTCCTCAGCCGCCCTTTCCTCAGTCTCGCACCGGGAACCCCTTGTCGCTGCCATTGATGGGGCTGGTTCCTTGCAGTTACCAGTAGCTGGTTCCTGTTTGAATCATGCTGGGTCCTTCATGTGCTCATTTTGTTTTATTTACGCCGATCTTTGTGATAGCGCCCACAATATGGACTGTGTCGTGCGTGTGGCTCTTAAAACTGGTGTTTTATTACTCTCAAGTTATCCAGGCACGGGTCAACTGACAACGCTGTCTTTGAAAGTTTATCTGACAATCTTGTGCACGCATTCGTTCTGTCATTCTTTCTCCACGAGGCTACATGGACGAGCTTTTCTTGGTCTTCTCTTCCTTCCAATTGTAGGACTCTTAGGTAAGCTTTTCCACGACCACCTTGATCTCACCTCTCTCCAATGTGGAGGAAAATGTTTGTTTTGTGTCGTTATCATTTGAAGGCGATGTTTTTGGAGCAACCGGTATACGTATTTACGTACGTATTTTTCACGTATTCTCTATATTGAGCTTTGTGAAGAAACATAAATTCGTTTTTTGATCAAAATTTGCGTGAATACCACTATATATGGCAATATGATTCTGGGATTCTTGGGATTCAGCATTGACTGTTTTTTAGTGCAGAATTGAAATGAGTGATATTTTACGTTCAGCATCGCACACACACACTCTCTCACTCTCTGTGTCATCTTCCCATTTCGCCTCAACTCTACTTGGTGTGTGTCTTCATTGTTGCCTTGCTTGCTCTCTCTCTCTCTCACTGCATATGTCGGCTGCATTTTATCTGACAGCATTTGAGCACAGTGCACCGACCTGGTAGGCGCAATTTCCGCTTCCCCCCCTCAGACACTGCTAATGTAATGTGGCTGGCGTCTGGATAGTAATGGCCTCTGTTGCCATGGTAACTGAAAATACCAGCTTCCGCTCAATGTCAGCTTACATGCTTCTCTCGTTGCGTTCCCATATCTTTTTCTTACCCGTGTGATAATTCGACGAATGAACATTTCGTTGGCTCGTTGTTGTGTGTTGTGTTCTATAGTAATCACATCACACATCAAACGTATGCGACTCTTCACGCAGAAACGGTATTTGCAATTCAAGGAGGAATTAAATTTGATTCATTCTCAGACATCTTGGTATTTAATCTTGGTATTTCCCGCGTCGCATAGTGTCTCTTATTATTAATGCATTCATGTGACATTTGGCGGCTTTTTGCCAATATATTTGTGTATATCGAGAAAGACCGCCTTTTTGTCTTTCAATAACTCTGATGGCTATAAAGCGAAATCTTTCAGGATTTTTGCCAGAAATGATTTATTTTCATTATCGCTGTTGCCTATCATAATATTCTCGATATTCTTGCGAAATGCTGTCTGTCTTTCTTGATATGTACAAACTATTCAATTGCTGAGAACTCATAAGAAATTTAATTATTTTCTGCGGATAACTTTAACTTTATGTTCAATTTTCCTTTCGTCTCCAATATCAGCATTGGACCAAGTTGGCGGACTGTTCTTACAACGCGAGCAAGTTGCAGATTGCAATTATGCGGACAATCTGGGAACTTATTTGCTCGAGCTGAGTAGGCAGGCGTCTAGGCGTTCTTTGGTGCCGATTCTCTCAGAGAACCATCGATGCATCAGTTCTTCAACTTGCCTGGTTTTCATTCATCACTGTTGCAGACGACATCAACGCCATCAACGCACCCCCAGCGGATGTGGGTCGATACTTCGTCTGCCGGTCATTACGTATACAGTATATAACAAGCATGGCTGAAGTTTGGCGCATTTTCAAGAGTCGCCGTCAAGTTTGGCTCGACTGAAAAGATGTTTGCGCAGAGTTTCCGCGGCCGGTGGAAAATTTGTCTAGCCCATTACGCTATTACTTGACGAATTCTGATGTTGGTCACAATCAAACGCGTACGTTTTTTGTCGTGAAACTACAGAGAAACAGGATGTTTCTGTGTGCTTGTGATGTTTGTTATTTCTCGTGCATAATTATGGGCGCTGTCACGTTTTGCGATTTATTCGAAAATCTCAGGTATTCCACGAATTATTGTTTATGTGTGGGCATGCAGTTGTTGTGAATCACGTGATAATTTTAAAAAAACTCCCGCGGATTGTTGGTTATCTCGTCGTCGCCTGAAAAATATCCAAGATGTCAATTGCGGCATCTAGAAATTCATCTTTTCAACTTGCCTCTCGGGTTGAATTTCTACACTTTCTAATTTCTACACTACGTCAGTATTTGTCCTTCCAACACTTTCTTTCGCGTGTATAGCTGGAGGTGGATGATATAGGTCTTATAAGGGCGCCATAAAGTGTTGGTCTGCTAGGTTTTCACTACGGGAACCTCAAGATTTGCATGATTTTCATCTTCTGCGTTTGTATGCAATAATTTGTTAATTATTTTCAGTCATTTGCTTCATCTTCCATGTTTTTATTTGTTTTCAACAATATTTGTCTTATTTAGGTTATGCTTTGTCTTTTTCGTTGTAGTTTTTGTTATTTCTGACATTTTGCTAGTCATATTCATACGCTGCTGCTTGCTGTTGATATTTTCTGTTTGATTGTCTTGTTTGTCGTTTTCTGTTGCCATTTTCAGTCAAGTGTAGGCTTTTTTTCCGCCGCTAGCTTTTAGCGACTGAGAGCACACGAGTCACAAGGCAAGTCACAACTGAATCACCGACCAGGTGTGTCAAACAACACATGCATCACTATGAATCATTCACGTTGCAGTGACGTGTCTTGCAGATTTTCAATTGAATCAATCGTAACTTTATTGTTACCTTTTTCGACCACTCAATTCGTGTACTTGCTCCATTTTTCGTTAATTCAGAATAACAATCGTCTTCTCTGGTTAAATTGTTATGAATTGGTGAAATTTTCAACTAAATTTCGTCTCGTTTTTGAAAGCATGCGTCATATTTTTAAATTACCCCTTGTACCGTATTTATATCTAAGCATTTCTTATACTCATACTTCTCTTCTTATCTTACATTTCTTATACATTTCTTATATCTGTATGTATATACTTCTTACCCGTTGACCTTTGAAAATTGGCTTGTGACCCTTCTTTTGTGTATGTGTGTGTGTGTGTGTGTATGTGTTATCCTCTCAGGAAAGTGCAGCATACAGTAACTTCTCAGCACATCCGCCGACATGCAAACTACATTACACACACACACACACACACACACACACACACACACACACACACACACATACATACACACACACACACACACACATACACACACACACACACACATTTTCCAAGGAACATGACAAATGATGGAATGCAGAACACACGAATGTTTCAATGTTTATGTTAATGTTAATGTTTCCTGTGCAAAACAACTAGGTGAGAACACACACACACACCCACACACATGCTGAGGTGAATAATTCGATCTCGGGTTGATTTCTGGTTCTCGAAAAGATTCGTTTGCAAAGCGCTTTCTTTACTGGGGGTTTCTTGTTGTTTTTGGGAGTTATGAGCTGTGTATATTTGAGTATTAATATGATATATTCACATACACCCATTGTTTGTGATTTAATTCCACTGTTAATCCTATTTAATTCTGTTAATCAATTCTTGTGAATTCTGTTAATTCCATTGTTTCACTGTTTCATACCACATAGACTGATATTAGTCAATTGAAGTCCAGTAAAACGGTGCTATTTATAGGCGTATCTGAGCGTACATTTGTAATGTCTCCCAGGTAATGTCTGACACAGGTGTATAAAACTCACACACTCGTACACAAATATATACAGTTAGATATGAGTGACAGTGATAGCGTGTACGTATGTGTGTGTGTGTGTGTGTTTGGCGTTTGCCATCGTATATTCCTTCAACGTTTCACATTGTTAGTATTGCGCACTTGCATATTATGAGCCGTTTATACATACGTGCGTATATATATATATATATATATATATATATATATATATATATATATATATATATATATATAGTGCTATATGCGTATCTTGTATTCCAAGACTATTCTAGACATATACTCGGTCGTTATATTCGTGGTATGTATGTTTATACATGCTTGTAATGTTGAGTCACTGATATGTGGTTATTGTGCCAGCTTTGAGCGTTGCTTGCTATTGCTAGTTTAGTTTGGTTTCCTGGTCGTTTTTTGCTTGAATTTGCGATTCAGTTGTTGGACCAGCTTTTGTGTGAGGTATTTGTCTGTGTTGTCTTATGAATTGATCGCAATTTCCATTTTTGTCGACGTTTTCTGCAACCTTATGTCGGTGAATTCATTTTCTGTTTTGGCGGAGTTTTTCTCGATCCGATGGTCTAACATATTTGCTCCATGGACTAGCAAACATTCTCGTTTTCAATTGGCTTATGTTCCGTGTTTATTCAACATTTTTCCTCTGTTCTGTGCGCTTGTGTTTGTTGATTTTTGTCAGTGTATGTGTTTGTATGTCTGTCTGTTTATCGTTACCTCACGCAGCTGTAAACGTCTCACACTGCTCTAATCTGGCTGTATCTAGTGCGTCCAGGTCATTGACCTGTGTCATTGACCTGTGTCATTGACCCGACCGGTTACCAGGGCTTGTTTGGCATTGCGACTCGTATTTCAATTGGCTAGTGTATCGCAGCTGCTACGAGCGCGTGTGTGTGTGTCTGTATGTGTGTGTGTGTGTCAGTGTGTGTGTGTGTGTGTGTGTGTCAGTGTGTGTGTCTGTGTGTGTGTGTGTGTGTGTGTGTGTCTGTGTGTGTGTGTGTCTGTGTGTGTGTGTGTGTTTGTGTGTGTGTGTGTGTGTGTGTGTGTCAGTGTGTGTGTGTGTGTCAGTGTGTGTGTGTGTGTTAGTGTGTGTGTGTGTGTGTGTGTGTTAGTGTGTGTGTGTGTGTGTGTGTGTGTGTGTGTGTGTGTGTGTGTGTGTGTGTGTGTGTGTGTATAAAAGGCACTCACTGCACAGCAATTGTTATGTCGTGCTAGTGTATCATCTAGGACGAACGAATACATAGTCTCAGAGATTGTGTGTGTGTGTGTTTTTGCTCACCCAATTGTACTGGGCAGGACTGAGTAATTAGCTCGTCTGTCAGTGTCCCTCCTTGCACAGATCCAGGATTTATTGCAATGCTGTTATTAATCACCTGCGAAGCGTAAACAGTGTTAATTTCGCAGTGCATTTCCGGTAACTGACATCTCGGCGCAGTGGCGGTACCAAGGGGGGATTTGAGGGGTTGAAACCCCCTAAAATGTGTCATAACTCCCTCTAGCTCCTCCCCGAATCCTAACCATAAACATTTCCAGCGGCGTAGTTCCTCGTGTTTTGCCAAGCCCTGACATGTTTATTAGCCGCCCTCGGCTCCCCCCCACTGGAAGAATCCTGGAACCGCCGCTGTCTTGACGAGATGGAGTCGATGAAGAAGCGATAGGAGCGACGCTGATTGCACAAAGATCGACTGCTTCCGGCACTAAACACAATAACAATCTATGCTTGATATAGCGCTCAATTGATTCACAGACTCAGAGATTCACACGAATCAGAACACATGAACAATAAAAATAAGGTTAGATGACAGATATACGATGTTTTATGATATACCAAGTAAACCATTATATAACTGGCCATACGACAGGGTATGCCAGGTATTAAAGGCACACCAGGATGTACGACGGTTAAATGTGCATATGCATATGTCAAATTCTGTTTTATGTTGTGATTGAAATTCAGTCTTTCAAAAAAGTTTGCGTATCTGTGTTTTTGCATTTGTTCTATATATTTGCACCGGTAAATACATGTAAGTTCTGTGAACATTTCTGTTGTGCCATTTCTATTGGAAATTTTCTAAAATGCGCTTGTCACCAGGGGCGTATATTTGTGTCGAGGCTCGGGGGGGATGACAGCCATCATGCATTAGTGTGCAAAGTTGACTCAGTTGGTCAAATGCATGAGACCCTCAACTATTTTAGGCCAATTCAATTACAACACACATACCTCAATGAAAAGTATATTGCGTAAATGATCATTCTTGATATATTTTAATTTTTCCCATTTTTTCGTGTATTTTTGCTGTGCTGATTTTTATGATAATTTAATCAATGAGCTCAATTCAGCAGATTATTGGGGTGTATTAATTGCATATTCATATCCCGGCCAATTTGTTGGGGAATATATACCCCATACCCCTCAGGATCTACACCTATGCTTGTCACGTTCGGCTTAATTGCCTGAAAATTCCCAGCTCGCTTATCGAATTCCAGAGCGCTTGATTGCGCTATACGATTTGCATGTGTGTGTGTGTGTGTGTGCGTGTGTGTTCATTGACAAGTGATCAGAGTTGACTACAAACGCCATCTGAATAAGTTGGGCGAGCGTAACTGCGTGCTTGGTTGGACGTACAAATTTTATTATGCAAAACGAGTTTCAAACGATGCCAGCGCGAAATTCAGGAGCAAACATGTGCTGCTATTGGAACATCCTCTGAATACTGAATCGCTTGCCACAGACGATTAATCCAGGCTGAAAATGATTTTTTGGGTGAATCGTTATATTACTTATTTGACTTATATTGCGACCTTTTTTGCTAAAAATGAGACATATATACGGACACTACAAGATGTCCAAATTATTATTATTCAAATTTGAACCATACATTTATTTTACGCTGTAAATGATATTGACGAAGCTGTCCAATGAAGGTAATTTGAGACGTAACTGAACCCAAATCTGCACCTAGTTGGTAGATGTAAAACACTAAGCGGCAATTGTATCAGATGCTGCTGAATTGTCACAAATTAGTTTTGGTAGTTTTTAGTGTGTTGAGGTGTGGTGTGTGATTGTGTTGTCATCTAACTTTGAAGCTCGTATACCAAGAGAAGTATTTGAAGGATGCCTGTGTTTCATACTAAAACGATTGAGAGTATATTGGAGCCCGTTGCGCAACAGGTGGGTCCTCCATTCTGTTTTTGTTCAAGTTTATCAGTTCGAATTTTGTTGATCTTTTTGACGTTTGCACGAAACTAGTTCCTTTTTCTGTTATTTTTTTATTGAGTGTTATCTGGTATAGTTTCGTTTCATGTGTACATGTGTATGTGTGTATATATATGTATGTATGTGTATGTATGGATATATGTTTGTATATAGGTATATGTGTTTGTGTGTTTGTATGTTTTGAATATGGGTACGTATGTGTACGTGTATATGTGTACGTAAGGGAATTTTATGTGTGTGTGAGTATGTATACTTGTGTTTGCCGCCTGTCTGCTTATTCTTGTTGCGGTGTTCATTTACTCTTTGCTGACTATTTGCTATTTGTTTTACCTCATTCGCGCGTTTGTTGATATGTGCGCTCTACAAATATATGTTGATTGATTGATTGATTATTGAGGGGTGTAACTTAATATAGCAATCCCTATAAGGTACGACCAAACCTCCTTAGCATCAGTTGTGTGAGTTGTCTCTGTGGAGCTTACTTATTTTACTAGGGGCTTATTTGGCTTAATTAGTGTAAACCAAGTGGTGACCAGCGTATCCTGTAATATGACTTCTGTATGACATTTAAATTCGGATGATATTGGACAGTTTGGATATAATTATTTGTTTTGAGATCAGTATAAGTACTTGTTTTGAGATTTCAAACTTCTGCCTACTCGCTGTGGTCTCACTGAGGTTGGATTGGTCATTGTTATTGACAATAAGGCCCTGGCATAATTCTAGTACTTATTTTGATGTGCTTATTCTCGGATATTGAGCTTTTCTAAAACATTTTCAACTTCTGATGCGCTGAATAGTTTTATTTGATTTCTTTACTATTAGAAGCGCCTGTTTTTTCTGGTCCCATCTGGATCCTAGGAGCCTACTTCAGTAACCGTAAAATGTTTGCGGTTCAATACAGCACCAATATTACACCAAATAATAACTTGGACAAGATTAAAAATTGACTAAAAATTCCACTAATTGTTGAATCATTCAAACGCAGCAGTACATTACTCAATTACGATGCTACATTCTTAACTTCATCTCTGGCCATGCAACACATTTAAGTCTTTTTATAATACAACGCGTTGCGTTTAGTTCGCATAGGTTTGGCTGGATTTAGACTGTTTGTTTGGATGGTGTTATTATATTGGCCGAAATCATGAGATATTACGTGATGTTTTGATCTGGTACGTTGGCCTGTGGAGCCCGTATATGACACGCCCGCTATGAGCCCAATCCACAGCCGCGTAACTACCTGTAGATTTGAGCTGGGAAGGTGTTTTTGAGAAACTGTACTATTCTGCTCCGATCTGCTAGTTTTCTGCTAGTGAACATGTAATTTTTGCTAGAAAACTACACCTTTTTCTTGGTCAAATCTATTGTTGATTTTTGGCTGTTTTTTTTTGTCGAGGCTCCGCCCTTGAAGCTCAATGTTTGTTTCTCTCAGTGAGCGCCAGTCTGAAATGCAAAAAAGAAATCTCATTCACGGTGGTGTATTTGAAACATGAGCACGTTGAGTATGATTCATATTGGTTCACGCTTATTCCGTCTTGATGCCTATATATGCAATGCGATATATGCAATAAGTGTATATATGCAATGTGATACTGATTTTGTTTATGCCAGTCATTGACAGTCTGGATTATTGACAAAAATCTGTTTTGCGCATGAAAAACTAAAAAGCGGACATTTCGAACTAACATAACATAACATTTAGAACTAGGAAGACTATTTTTCCATTTGTCGCCTTCAAATACATTGTTTCTTGCGTCCATGATTGAGCAGTTCTTTTTGTTGAGGTACACCTCTTGTACAATGACGCTTCATGTTGAACTCCATCGTAAAATCGCCAAATCAACCACAATTGTTTGCCGCCTTGGCAACACTTGGCAACACACTTGGCAACACACTTGTCCTTTGTCGAAATTGCCATGCTTGGCTTTTTTTGTCGGACATTTCTGCCGTCTCATTCGGCTGACAAGTATTCAGTTTGTGTGTATGTGTGTGTGTGTGTGTGTGTAGGTGTCTCGTCTGGTGATTTTGCACGAGGAAGCTGAGGATGGCAACGCCATGCCTGATCTCCAGCGTCCTGTACAGTGTGTATCTAGCGCCGTGAAAAACCTCGTCAAGGTAACAACAACTAAAACAACAGTAACAACAACAGTAACAACAGTAACAACAACAGTAACAGTAACAACAACAGTAACAGTAACAACAGTAACAGTAACAACAGTAACAGTAACAACAACAATAACAGTAACAACAGTAACAACAACAATAACAGTAACAACAACAATAACAGTAACAACAACAATAACAGTAACAACAACAACAATAACAGTAACCACAACTACAACAACAACAGTAACAACAGTAACAACAGTAACAACAACAACAGTCACAACAGTAACAACAACAGTAACAGTAACAACAGTAACAGTAACAACAACAGTAACAGTAACAACAGTAACAGTAACAACAACAACAATAACAGTAACAGTAACAACAACATTAACAACAACAACAATAACAACAACAATAACAACAACAATAACAACAACAATAACAGTAACAACAACAATAATAGTAACAGCAACAGTAACAGTAACAACAGTAACAACAACAGTAACAGTAACAACAGTAACAGTAACAACAACAACAATAACAGTAACAGTAACAACAACATTAACAACAACAACAATAACAACAACAATAACAACAACAATAACAACAACAATAACAACAACAATAACAGTAACAACAACAATAATAGTAACAACAACAGTAACAGTAACAACAACAGTAACAGTAACAACAACAGTAACAGTAACAACAGTAACAGTAACAACAACAGTAACAGTAACAACAGTAACAGTAACAACAACAACAGTAACAGTAAAAACAACAATAACAGTAACAGTAACAACAACATTAACAACAACAACAATAACAACAACAATAACAGTAACAACAACAATAACAGTAACAACAACAACAGTAACAACAACAACAATAACAGTAACAACAACAATAACAGTAACAACAACAACATTAACAACAACAACAACAACAGTAACAACAACAATAACAGTAACAACAACAGTAACAGTAACAACAACAACAACAGTAACAACAAGAACAGTAACAACAACAACAGTAACAACAACAACAGTAACAACAACAACATTAACAAAACCGTGGTTAAACGCGGTCACAGTGCCGTGTATTTCCTCAGCAGCTCGAGGTTGTTCGGCCAGGCAACCTGACGAACAACAACAATAGCATTAACACCATCAACAACAACAGTAACAGTAACAACAACAACAACAGTAACAACAGTGACAACAACAACAATGACACTGTATATGATAAACCTGCGTTGACGGGAGTGGCTTTCAGATCTAAGGAAGTGAAAAGTCTGCTTGAATCTCTTGACTCCAATGGCGGCACTGATCCTCTGGGTATGTTTCCCTTATTTCTGAAGAAGACTGCTGTAGCATTGGCTCCAAAACTTAGTGCCGTTTTTAGACGACTAATTAGGCGCGGCAGTTTTCCATCGTGCTGCCGAATCGCCAATATCACTCCAATTCCAAAAGGTCCTTCGTCATCCGATCCCAGTCAATACCGGCCTATTTCAATAACACCTCTGCTATCCAAGGTTTTCGAACATGTTGTTTGTCGTCGTCTGGCTCAATACCTTGAAAAACACAGTTTGCTGCCGCCCAATCAATTCGCATATCGCAAAAATCTCGGCACCACGGACGCCTTGCTCTCCATCACTCATATTGTGCAACAGGCCCTAGATCGAGGACAGGAAGCTGTGATAGTCCAGCTAGACTTTTCAGCCGCGTTCGATAGAGTCAATCACGATGGCCTGATCCAAAAGCTAAAGTCTCTCAGGGTCGGATGAAGAGTCCTATCAGTTATGACCCAATTCCTTCAAGGTCGCAAGCACAGAGTATGTGTTGATGGTAGGCTCAGTGAATGGCATGATGTTCACTCGGGTGTTCCCCAAAGCAGTGTATTGGGTCCTCTCTTGTTCAATGTCTACACATCAGATCTGCTCAGCCTAACTTCGCATCCTGTTTTTGCTTACGCGGATGATGTAACTATGGTGGCTACCGTTGACACTCCAGAACGGCGACCCAATGTGAGTTGGTCACTGAACGAAGACCTGCGCAGAATATCTATATGGTGTGACACTTGGAATATGAAGCTTAACTCAAAAAAGTAGAAGTTTTTGTGTGTTTCTCGGTCTCGCACATTGAATCCATCGTTCGATCCTTTGTTGGTTAATGGCTGCGCAGTGGAAGAATTTAACGCAATCGATATCCTTGGAGTTCGATTCGATTCAAGGCTGACTTTTGAGAAACAGGTTCGTCGTCTTGTGGTTTCCGCTTCTCAGAAACTTCTTCGAAAGGCATATCGTGTACTCAATGATCGTTCGATATCTGCCTCGTGTTTGCGCTACTTCGTTCTTCCTGTTCTCGAGTACTGTGCTCCTGTTTGGTCGTCAGCTGCTGATTCGCATCTCTGGCTCATTGACAGAGTTGGCTCCTCTGCCAGCTTCCTCTGTGGTGGAGATGCATGCTGGAATCTTGGTCATCGTAGGGACATCTCCAACGTTTGTATACTGTTCAAGATATTGACCAACGAAAGACACCCTCTACACGGTGCTGTGTGACACTTTGCTAAGGTCACTCGACTGGCAGTAAATTAACATTCGCTCTGCCTACAAGAGCCAAAATGCAGAACGAATCAGTTTAAGCGTAGTTTCGTTGCCAGCTCTGTGCGGTTGTGGAATCGGTTGGATGAGGGTGTGTGCAGGGCCAGCACAGTCCGATCATTCAAAAGTGCTGCCAACAAAGTTTTGAGAAATTGACGAGTTTAGCTCCACCTAAATTATTTATTTATTCATTTATTTAAGACTTATTTTGAGATTGACCTATGTATTTATTTATTTATATTTTTATGGATCGTTTTGTGATGTGTGTGTATGTGTGTGTGTGCGACTATCGTGTATGTGTGTTTGTGCGAGTGCGTTTATGTTAGTGTGCGTGTGTGTGTGTGTGTGTGTGTATCTTGCAAATTAATCTAGTCAAATTGTTGTTCTGCACTTCTCGTGCAGCATATTGTGCAATTTCTTTTGATCTAGTCATTTTCTTATGTATTATATCAATTGTATGTTTGTGTGTGTGTGTGGGTGATGTATTGATCTGTCATGATTGTGTGTGTCATATTGTCTTTGTGTATTTTTTCTCTTTCTCTTTATCTTATTCTCCACGTTCAAAGTGCGCAGGGGCTGCATGATGCAGTCTATAGCGCTTGCGCTCTTCCTGTGTCACTTTGTTCGTTTTGTTCAATAATAATAATAATAATAATAACAGTAACAACAACAACAATAACAACAGTAACAGTAACAACAACAACAATAACAGTGATAACAACAATAACAGTAACAACAACAATAACAGTAACAACAACAATAACAGTAACAGTAACAACAATAACAGTAATAACAACAATAACAGTAACAACAACAGTAACAGTAACAACAACAGTAACAACAACAACAGTAACACCGAGGTTGCTCGGCCAGACAACTTGAGGAGCAACAACAACAGTAACAACAACAACAGTAACAAAAGCAACAGTAACAAAAACAACAGTAACAACAGTAACAGTAACAACAACAATAATAACAGTAACAACAACAGTAATAGTAATAACAACAATAACTACAACAGGAACAGTAACAGTAACAACAACAGCGGTAACTTTCAAGTCGCTTGAGACAATTTTTTCTCTCGTTCAACTTTCTTCTTCCAAGTTTTGGCTTAACGTTTCTGTCCTGCGTTCCCAGCCGGAATTCTATTGACACACACACACATAGACACACATACATACACTCGGTTCAGTGGATATTTTATATTTGTGTGAGAAAAGTTCTTGTCGGCGTGGAAATTCTTCGCAGTTTCAGTCGGACGCAGTTTCCTCGTATCAGTGTGTATGTGTGTGTGTGTGTGTCAGTGTGTGTGTGTGTCAGTGTGTGTGTGTCAGTGTGTGTGTGTATGTGTGTGTGTCAGTGTGTGTGTGTGTGTGTGTATGTGTGTGATAGTGTGTGTGTGTAAGTGTGTGTGTGTATGTGTGTGTGTCAGTGTGTGTATGTGTGTGTCAGTGTGTATTTGTGTGTGTGTGTGTGTGTGTGTCAGTGTGTGTGTCAGTGTGTGTGTGTGTGTGTGTTTGTGTGTGTCAGTGTGTGTGTGTGTTTGTGTGTGTCAGTGTGTGTGTGTCAGTGTGTGTCAGTGTGTGTGTGTGTGTGTGTGTCAGTGTGTGTCAGTGTGTGTCAGTGTGTATGTGTGTGTGTGTGTCAGTGTGTGTCAGTGTGTATGTGTGTTTGTGTGTTTGTGTGTCGTTCTGACACAATTTGCATGGCGCTGTTATTTGCTCGGATGAGTGAGTGAGGGCGTATTTTGAGCCAGTTCTTCAGCCAAGTGTGTGAGTTTTGTGTGCGAGTTGAGCGTGTATTTTAGCTGCTGAAATCCAGTCGGATATACAAAATATGAAATTGTATGTATATGTATTGATTGTATGTATGTATGTATTGTAGCGTTGGTCATATTTTACTAATACGTTTACTAATCTAATTATTGATATAATTACCAATCTAATTACTAAACCAAATGGTATAGTTCAATAATATAATACTAGTGCTTATCTAAATCTGGTACTAAATCTGATATGTTTCTATGCAGCCGAACGTTTGCGTCATATTCGTCTAATATATTCGAATATGACGGTTTTGTTTTTTACGCCTCTCGCACTGTGTTTGGAGATTGCAGTCTTGCGTTTTCTGACATTTTTGCTCTTCCCATTTCACGTTGTTCACTGATTTTTACAATAATAGTAATTATCATAAATTTGTAGGAAAGATATACAGGTTTAGAGAGTTTTTTTTTCGCACCATTTGTCTGCCTCGTTTCTATTTACGGATACAAGATGTCAGGTTTTCTTCATAACGATCTCGTATATGGCGTGTTTTACGAGATATGTGTTGGCAAAATAGCCCGTGCCTCTCGCTTCGTGCCATTTTCTCCGTGTATATAGTCTTCACGCATGAGCGGGTGTGTCTTTTTCCTTTTCTCTCTCTTTCTCTCTCTTTCGGTCTCTGGGCGTCTGTCAGATTGCAACACACACACACATACACACACACACACACACACACATACACACACACACACACACACACACACACACACACACACATGCGATGTGTGTTTTGTGGGCACAGTTTTGCCCAGTCTGCCAAAATGTTGTGCCATTATCTTCAGCAATATTTTGCGCCATTTCGGCTGTCGCTATGTTCTCTTCCATCTCTCTCTCTCTCTCTCTCTCCATCTCTTTCTGTCTATTCTGTACTGTCTCTTTTTCACTATGTGGAGACAATGTTGCTGTTCATCTTCATCTCTGTGTGTGTGTGTGTGTGTCTGTGTGTGTATGTGTTATTTTGGTTGTTTGTTTTGGCCTGAATCTTTCTTGCAGAGAATTGCTGTCATTTTGTGTCATTGTGTATGTTTTTGTGTGTGTGTGTGTTTGTGTACTGGGCTGACATTTGGTTGGCAGGTTTTTTTTTGTAATCAGCGTTGTTGTTCCATCTTGAATTGCATGAACTTCAAAGTTTCTACAAACTTCAAAGATACGTCAATTTGCCAGTGAAGTTTTCTGGCTGAGGTCATATCTATGCTGTTGAAATCTACCATTGTCTAATCTAATCTAATGTAGTCTTCGATTACCGTATTGTTTCCATCACGATGTGGTGTCTTTTTGCCACTTCTTTTTCGCTGGTATAATTTGCTGTTTTGTAAAGTTGAACTTGCTCCAGCTAGATGCCTCTGGTGTGTGTCGATGAGTCGATGTATCTCATCAATTCCTTCTCGTATTCTACACACACTGACTCAACATGACAAATGTATAGCATATGCATGTATGTGTGCATATACATGTACACATAAAGTCTTACATTTTGTCTTGCGCGGCTTAAAATATTTGTTTTTTTGCGTGGCAATTTTTCAACTGAAATAGGTCAAACTTGTACATGTGTACATGTGATTGTATACTCGTTTGTGTGTGTTTGTATTTGTGTTCTTTTCGTGGTTATTACTTGCAGTGTGGTATTATTGAGTGTGCAGTGTTGTGTGTTGTGTTGTGTGTTGTGTAAGGTCGAAGTTTGGAATTAACATATATATTGGTCCTTGTCGAATAGGCTATAACCAGTCATAAGTGTTTTTTCATCTTTTGCAATATAATATCTCAGGGTCTCTCTAAATGCTACTCAAAAAGGCGTTTTAATCTAGAGGAAAGCGTTTTGTGATTCAAGCGATTTTCTGCTCTGATATCTGGACACACACACACACACGCACATACATACACACACACACACACACACACACACATACATACATACATACACAGACAGGGACGATTTAATGAATATAAACGAGGCTATGTAATGAGATATGCATTTTGTGTCTGGATTTGGAAGTTCACTTTATGACACTGCGACTTCGCAGTCATGCAATCAGCATGTATGCATATTGCAATGTGTGTGTGTGTGTGTGTTTTTAACACACAGTGCGGTGGTCTTGGCTTGCTTTGTCTATGTATACATATATATATATATATATATATATATATATATATATATATATATATATATATATATATATGTATATATATATACAGGGTGCTCCAAAAAATGTAACTACTTTGATCGACTGTAATATATCTGTTGGGGCGCGCACGGACTTTTCATTCTGAGGTTACATAGTCAATTAGGTTGTATTTTTTTACATGTCTTTGTTTTTAAGATTGCATGCAAAATGTACACGCTAGAGCAGAAGTTCGTCCAACTCTGGTATGAAACAAAGTCACCTACAGAAGTAGGCCGTCTGTTCAACACACACCAGGGATACAAATCCAAGTCTGATAGTGCAGCACTTACAAATTTGAAATTACAGAGGATTGTGCTGCATTTTGAAAAGGAGAAGACCCTGGATAACGTCAACAAGGGAAGAAGTGGCCGGCGATCGATCATCACTCCTGAGAAGCGGGAACAAGTCCGTGAGTCGGTGGTTAACAATCCAAAGAAATTTTACCGTATCCGCGCTCAAGAATTGTCTCTCTCTCCAACTACGCTTTTGAGAGTTATGAAGAAGAACCTGAAGCTGTTCCCATTTAGAATTACAACTCACCATGTACTGCAGGAACTGGACAAAGAGAGGAGAATCGAGATGTGCGACTGGCTGAATGAAAAGCTCGAGCAAACTCCCACCTGGCTCAATCACATTTGGTTTAGTGATGAAGCACACTTTCATCTTATTGGGACTGTTAATAACCACAACAATGTGTTTTGGGAGAAGAGAAGCCAGAAGAAATGAGTGAGAAGCGCCTCAAAGGTCCGAAGATCACTGCATTTGTGGCCTTCAATGCAAAGCACGGTCTGCTGGGACCCTACTGGTTCGAGGAAAATGGGCGCACCGTTACTATCAACAGCGAGCGGTATATCGCCATTCTTGATCAGCTTTACGGTGAGCTGACTCAGAAGCTAATCCAAAGACAGTTGAGGCCTGCTTGGTTCATGCAGGATGGAGCAACACCTCATACAGCTCATACATCATTGGATCATCTCAGGGGACTCTTCCGGAATCGTCTCATCAGCCTCAATACAGATCATGAGTGGGCCTCACACAACTCTGTCTTAAATCCACTTGATTTCTGGTTCTGGGGAGCAGCAAAGGGAAAGGTCTATGCCAACAGACCTCAACACTGGCTGATCTAAAGCAGAATGTGACAGCTTATGTAGCTGAAGTCACCGGTGAGACATGGAAAAAAGTCGGCCAGAATTTCTGCGTTCGCGTGAAAGCATGTTTTGATAGAAACGGTGCTCATATCGAACATGTGGGCTACCAGAAGTTTGCTCAACTTTCAAACATAATCCAAACTTGTTGACTTTTTGAATCTCTCGTATTAAGCTTGTCATTCAAAATCTGTTTGAACAAAGACCAATGAAAGTAGTTACATTCTTTTGGAGCACTCTGTAATTGGAAGTAGTCAAGAGAGAACACTGGAAAATCACACATACACATATAATACATTATATTATATATCCATATCATCGTAGATCCAAGCCAACGTATCAGTGCGTGTTTGCACACACACGCACACACATTGTGCATGTGCATGTGTATGTTCTCTGAAATATGACCGTCTCAGTTCATCAGCTGCCGTTGCCATAAATTCACCAGCTCAGAATGAATCAATCCATTACTTTGCGCTCCACCGAACTTCTTGTGTGTGTGTGTGTGTGTGTACGCACGCCGATGACCGTAGCTTTCGGATTGGATCAATGAGGCGAATTTTACGTGATCGGACCAGGGTCGGCTTGTGAGACGAAGCGCACACAAATAGCTCGCTTAATTCTGTATTCTGGCAAGTTTTGCGATTTTGGCTAGTACAGTGTACCCTGACATTAAAGAGACCCTGACATATATGAGAACCCCGGTTATAAGAGAGTATTCCTTCGAGTCCGACTTCCATACTTTACGTGTATCTTTTCTCGGATATAAGAGTTGTCAGGAGCGGAGGAAGACTCTTGTTTCCGGCGTACACTGTATCGCTAGTTAGGTGTGACACACAGGAATTTGCACAAGAGGTGATTGTACGGTGTTTCAAGTCTGTGGTTGCATGATGGTGGTCTCGTTATTTGAGTAGAATTGGCGTCTTGTAGAGCCATATGAGTGAGTGAGATTTTCACCAGGCCCACACGCGATGTTGGTGTTGATTGGTGTTGTTCGGAATATGAACCTAATTAGTGACCATATATCAGTTTCCAATCAAATCAGTTTAGTGAGAATCAGTTTCCAATCAAATAGGCATGTGTTCTTCCGGATCAGGGGGACAATGTACCTTGCTTGCTGGATCTGTTTCTATATTTGACTATTGTTTGACAGTTACTCTTGTACATTGTGCATGTGTGTGTTTGTCAGTGTGTTTGTGTATGTGCGTGCTGGTATTTTATTTCTGTGTGTCAAATATCTAATCAGTCGTTGATTTGGCCGAGTTTTCCCTCATTTCGTCGACATATACACACTTTGACGCCAACTATGAAATTCCCATGATTCTCTCTTCGCCGCGTTGTGACGTGTGTATACTGCCTGAACCCAGTGTGTGTGTGTGTGTCAATTAATGCGCGTGTATGTGAGCTTATGTATGCGTGTTTATGTCATGCGCATTTGAGACGTTATGTGTGAATTGCGCCATGTAAATGGTTCCTGTGGTAGGGGATGATAATACTACCGTCGTACCCTCTTTTCCTTAAAGCGGACCTCCTTATCCTCTTCTCTGTGTTCTTTCCTTTTCCTTCGTGCGATATCCGAGGGGTTGATGATAAACCCTTCACTAGGATATCACGTTCTATTTCTCTCTGGAACTAAACAATAAATGGTTTAATCTATTAATGAAAACGTGTGTGTGTTTGTTTCAGGTGGGTCGCGAGACGATCAACTCTAGCGATGACTCGATTCTGCGCCAGGATATGCCCGCCTCTCTCCAGCGAGTCGACCAGTCCAGTGGCATGCTGGAAGACGCGTCCTCCATGCTCAAAATGGATCCGTTCTCAGTTCCGGCCAGGTGAAATAATCGACATTAAGCTGTGTCAACACCTAGAGCAATCTGAATGTGCTGATACTAGTGTTGGATCCAGTTTCGGTGGCATTAAGGCATTTCGGTATCTCATTTTCGTGCATTGTTGGCCAATTTTGCACAGTCACTGCTGATGTTGGGGCGACTCTCTCATTGAGTTTGACGGGACACTCGTCCTAGTTGAATCAGATGCTCGTTGAACCACGTGCCGGCTTGTATTTCAACTACCGTATTTTCTTGTGTCTAAGACAATCCTTCAATGTTTAGGCAAACTGGAAAAAAGTAGATATTGGTGCTGAATAACTTACTGACATGTATAAGAGATCCCCTGTTTCTATAATGAAAATTTCGACTAAAAAGGGTCTCTTATACACACGGTAAAATAAGGTAATTAAGCTCTTCTTGGCCAGCGTTTTCGTTGTCCAATTTCATGGGAATTACTCTTGTTAACCCATCTACTCTGGTAACATTCTATAATCATATAATGTTGGTGATTCTTGTTCCAGTTGTCATTTTTCCACGGGTGTTTGAGCGTAACTGTACATACATTTCATCCGTTCTCTTTTTCAATTTACTTTTCGTTTATTGCCTTGACTTTCTCGTTTCTTTCTGAGCACGGCTTGTGTAGCCTCAGGTTGTGTGTGTGTGTGTGTGCGACTTTTTCATTGGTCCGCTGCAAATGTGAGTGCTATTAGCGTAGTTTCTCAGAGACCAGATCGATGCGCATTCTCAGTGGCATAATTACACGAGCGTTCCGACTTCTTCTCCCATTCCTTTTCCCTTTCGGATTTATCTTGATTTCTCTTTCTTTCATCCTTGGTACGCTGGCTGTTGGGTCGTTAGCTGTATGTGTGTATGTGTGTGTGTGTGTGTGTGAGGCGAATGTTAATGATGTGATATCGTCTTCAACCAGCCGTTACTTGTTCACAGAATTCCAGCGATTTCAAGCTGTCAAGCCGTCTGTTCTGTGTGTGTATGTGTGTGTGTGTGTGTGTGTGTGTGTGCTATATTGTTTGAGAAATAATATCCTACTCAAACGTATGCGCCTGGGTGATTCAGAATGACATTGTCTCTTTGGCTATACAAGCATCCACACATTTCGCCTGCTAATTTCCCTTTTTATTGGTTTTTGTGGTGTTTGTTCATTCGTTCGTATTTACTGAGCCGCTGTGATAAGGCTACACACAAACACACACACACACAGGGGTTTGTACGTGTATTTTTGTATGTTCAGCTGAACGTGAAATTATAGCCTATCCTTGGTGGTTGAGTTTCTTGGTGGTTGATGTTCTATTCCGAATTGCAATCGTATATTTCTAGACAAGTTCACACATCGGGAAAGCCCCACTTTGTACGACGTGCAAACACAAACACTCAAACAAGCTCGCATGTTTGCGCTATCAGGAAGAAGTTGATCGAAGGCTCGCGGGGAATTCTGCAGGGCACCTCGTCGTTGCTGTTATGTTTTGACGAGTCGGAGGTGCGCAAGATTATCCGCGAGTGCAAGAAGGTGCTCGAGTACCTGGCCGTTGCCGAAGTCATAGAGAGCATGGACGATCTGGTACAATTTGTCAAGGATCTAAGTCCGTGTCTCACCAAGGTAATGCTAAGATATTTTCAGTGGTTTGATGGGAGAGGTGGGGATTGTTAATGATACCAGATATCAGCCATGGGCGCATGTTTTCAGGGGAGGCGACTGTTTTTGAAGAGGGTCGGCTCTGGGATGAGGCAGTTAGTTGCATGGAGTGTCACCTTCATCTCGTATGCCGACTGTCACTTACCGTCTTCTACCTTAAACCTTCAATAAAAGGCAAACGTTTTCACCGAAGCAGATATCCGATAAAACTGACAAATGACCCTATAATCACAAATGTTACGTTTTGCAGCCAAAGTATGGTAAGCTAAAAATCACCAATGCGTAACGCTTTGGAAAAGCCTTTTTCAGACGAGCCTTTGTCTCCAGACATCTACATACATACATAGCTATCTTCAGACAATACAGCCAACTAAATACGGCCGTTCGTTATGTTCGATTAAGGTTTAAGGTATCGAACTCTATAATCAAAATGCCCTTGCCATAAGCCCCTGTCCACCCAGCAGTAGATGATAGTACTAGATATCAGTCATGTATCATGCATTCTGGGGAGGTGGCCCTCTCTAATACGTCTTTCGTCCTTGTTGTTGAACACCTCCCTGGACATCGTGTGAGAAGCTGAGAGTAGTGCATGATTCATAGTCTGTATCACACACATGCTGCTGCACACAGACATACAAACATGCAGATGTTGCGACAACTTCGTTTAAGATTTCGATTAAGATTATGATTATTGTTCGATTGTTTGACACTTCGTGTATGTGCGCAGTGTGTGTGTGTGTGTATATGTATGTATATGCATTGTACGTATTAATGCAGGTGTCCCGGGACGTGGACGCTCGTGAGAAGGAGCTCACACACCAGGTTCACCGGCAGATTTTGTCGCGCTGTTTGGAGCAGGTGAAGCAATTGGCACCTGTGCTTATTTGCTCCATGAAGATCTCGATCCAAGTCAACACTTCTCCCCAAGGTACCACTCCCACACCACCACACACCCCACACGCGCTATATTCACCAAACTACTGCTCTAATGGACCATTTTGCTACGCTGTTGCAACTTTGCAATATTGCAAACTTTGGCATTGATGCTGGCAATTGATGTCAGAGGAAATTAGCCTGCAGGAATGCGGCAGCTTGCAACTTGAGGCCAGTGATTATGCCAGCGTTCAGCATGGAAAATGTCATATATATTGGACCCGACCTAGATTGGCCAAGCTATTTTGGTTGCGTGTGTTTTGACGACAAATCTTGCGTGTTTGGTTAACGTGGACTATATGGCGTGCTAATTGGCTAATTTGGCTGTTGTTTTGCATCTGCAAATTCCCAGATGTTGTTGCAATTTCCCGGCCTGCATAGCTAGCGCACGTTGCAATTTTTGCATTATGTGAATGACGTACGATGCAACATTTTTTGCACGCTCTATTTTTATTCGCAAGCTGCATCGGCATGATATGCTACATCAGCAGTCGTGCGTGTACGTGTGTGTGTCTGTCTGTGTGTCTGTTTGTGTTGGATGCACGCTGTGTGATGTGCACACAGACATAAACAAACAGGCACGCACGAACACGAACTAGCCAACGCCCAATATATATCCTCGGTAATATTCTTTGTTGTAAGAACTTTCACTTAGCTGTGCTTCTGAACTTAAAGTAGACATTCTTTGATGTTGGCTATCTAAATTTTTACTTTCTCTTTCTTCGCTGAGTTTATTCAAATGGTTTTTAAAAAAAATTACGTCATAGCAAGATTGGCATCCTGTTGAGTTTTGCCAGAATACCCGCTAATATTATGTAAATTTAATTGTTTGGTTTTGCGAACTCAACGATCCTGCCCGAAGCAAACGTTTCGTATGAAAGTTCCAGCCTGTAGGAAAGCCTACGTGATTTCTCGACTCTTCAACCCACCATCTAGTAGCTAGCAGCTGTAATGTTTCTATTTGCTAGTTGTAATGTGCTGATATCAATTGGTGGCTGCCAGGAATGTTAATTCGTCTTTCCATGCGCTTCTTTGTAGCGGCGTCACTATGTTGAATGACTTTGACGGTTTTGACTCAGTATTCTCGTCTAACTATCGCTACCTGAGCGCATATGATACTTCTCTCCCTTTTGCGATAGTTGAAACGGCAAGGTTTGGTTTTTGAAGGTCCACTTCTTTCGCGTTCTTTTGTGTCATTGTAGTGCTTGGAAAGTCACCTAATTCTCCCCAGATGTAGGGGATGCCGGGATCGGTCCATCCTCAGACGGCTCTCACCGACGCCGGTCGTTTGATCGAGTTATTCCATGATAAATGAATGATTGATTCCTTGGACACGTCATTCGGATAATACAACCCAATGATAGTTGGGTTGTTGGTTCACCATCTTTTAATCGTATATCTCGTCTAGTCTATTTGTGGCGCATTTCATGCACGTTTCTCTTTTCAACATAAACTAGTGGAAGCGCTAAGAGTCACTCAAACGGTTTTTAGATTCGTTTTAGACTGCTGGAAACTTCTTGGAGAGGACTAGGAGTTCATTTTTGATGGTGAAATGTTTAGTTTTAAGCGATTTCGCTCTTGTTCGTAATATGTTCCTCATTATATCAGTTTGCAATTTCAATTTTTCTGTATCTCTCATGCCCATTTTTGTGATTAACATATTGCCATTGAACTGTGGGTGGCGTATGGTTCTAGAGCCCGCCGCACCACAAATATCCAAAATATCGGGATATTTCGTTGGACGATTCATAAGCATGAGGTGGAGTTTGTTCAGCTGGTCGGCTGGTCGTGCCGGCCAATTTCCGTTTTGATCAGTTTTTGTTGGTGGATCAGGCAAGGGCACTGCTGCGGCCAGCGAGAATCGCAACTATTTGGCCGGTCGTATGAGCGACGAGATTCACGAGGTGATTCGCGTGCTCCAACTGACCACCTACGATGAGGACGAGTGGAATGATGATCATGCGGCCGTCATGAAGAAGGCCATCAACGCCGTCGACTCCAAGATGCAACAGGCACAGGATTGGCTGCGTGACACGACGGTCAGTCTCACATTGCACACACACACACACACACACACACACAAACGTTTTTAAGCATAGCATTGGCAAAGACAAACTGGATAGAAAAGGTTGGGTAGTTTGGAGTGAGAGAGATCGAAGGGACACAATAAATGCCTTAGGCAGACCAGAGTGGTTAGGGATATAAAGAAATATAGTTTCGCAAATAGGTGTATCGACGTTTGGAATAGTCTTGAAAAGTATGAAGTGGAATCAAGTAGTATTGAACAATTTAAGCGTAGATTAGACAATAGTGGGTCTGGAGACAGGGCAGTCTGAGCCTTGCTCATCTCCTGTACACAACAACTAGTGAGTTCAACTAGTGAGTACACACACACACACACACACGTAGACACGTTGATTTTGGTTCTTGTAGAAGGGGTGATGTCTCCAGATCTTAAGGATCTGAAAACATAGAGATCTTGGGAATCTGCTAGAGGAACGCCACGCGCAGCATCACGGATGTTGTCAGAAACAGCAGCTTTGTCTGCTGCGAATACTTTAGTCTAAGTAGGTGTTTCAGCATGTTATTTTGTGCAGCCACAAACGCAGTAGCAATAACCGCACCTTGGAGATGCTAGATCCTCGAGGAGGTACAATCTAAAGTTTATGCTCTCTTTATTGAAAGGAGCTAGAATAATATCCTGTTTGTTTTGTACCGACCACGAGCGAAGTCATTTTCATAGCATAACATGCGGCTGTATTTTGTTGTTTTACTCATCCATCCATTCATCTCCGTAATTGCGTGCGTACAATCGCCATATAATATGAGCGAAAATCGCTGGAGTGCACTTGTGTGGTGTCTGTATGGAGTGCTCTCTCTCTGTGTGTATTGATGCTTTGGGGTTGCCGACGATCACTATACATTGTGTGTGTGTGTGTGTGTGTGTGTGTGTGTGTGTGTGTGTGTGTGTGTGTGTGTGTGTGTGTGTATGGTCATCTGCTTTTGGCAGCACTCCAACAAAGTGGATGCTTTTGTTGGGATCAATGTGTGTGTGTGTGTGTGCGTGCACCATCAAGGTCAACTTACAGGATTCGTCTACTCCCATCGAAATACTGCCGTGGGTATTAATCGGCTGTCATTGCCGTCGGCAGCGGTGAGATGGCTGCGAGCTTGTGATAGGACGCTGATAATGAAGGGTCTCACATGACAACATGACGATATTAGTTCGTGGAAAAGCTGGCTGACTGATAATCAATGCGCTGCTCACAACGATATCACAGTGGGGAATATTGTTTTGGTACATGAAATGATAATGACGATATAACGATGATATAGTGATCATGTCACTATGATGGTGAGGTGATGATGACCATGATATTATGATGGCGAGGTGATGATGACCATGATACTATGATGGTGAGGTGATGATGATCAGAGACTATGATGGTGAGGTGATGATGACCATGATATTATGATGGCGAGGTGATGATTACCATGATACTATGATGGTGAAGTGATGATGACCATTATACTATGATGGTGAAGTGATGATGACCATGGTACTATGAAGGTGAGGTGATGATGACCATGATACTGTGATGGTGAGGTGATGATGATCATGATACTGTGATGGTGAGGTGATGATGACCATGATACTGTGATGGTGAGGTGATGATGACCATTATACTATGATGGTGAGGTGATGATGACCATGATACTGTGATGGTGAGGTGATGATGATCATGATACTGTGATGGTGAGGTGATGATGACCATGATACTGTGATGGTGAGGTGATGATGATCATGATACTGTGATGGTGAGGTGATGATGACCATGATACTATGATGGTGAGGTGATGATTACCAGAGACTATGATGGCGAGGTGATGATGACGATGATACTATGATGGTGAGGTGATGATGACCATGATATTATGATAGTGAGGTGATGATGATCATGATACTATAATGGTGAGGTGATGATGACCATGATACTATGATGGCGAGGTGATGATGACCAGAGACTATGATGGTGAGGTGATGATGACCATGATATTATATAGTGAGGTGATGATGATCATGATACTATAATGGTGAGGTGATGATGACCATGATACTATGATGGTGAGGTGATGATGACCATGATATTATGATGGTGATGTGATGATTACCAGAGACTATGATGGTGAGGTGATGATGATCATGATACTGTGATGGTGAGGTGATGATGATCATGATACTGTGATGGTGAGGTGATGATGACCATGATACTATGATGGTGAGGTGATGATGACCAGAGACTATGATGGTGAGGTGATGATGACCATGATATTATGATAGTGAGGTGATGATGACCATGATACTATGATGGTGAGGTGATGATGACGATGATACTATGATGGTGAGGTGATGATGACCATGATATTATGATGACGAGGTGATGATGATCATGATACTATGATGGTGAGGTGATGATGACCATGATACTGTGATGGTGAGGTGATGATGACCATGATATTATGATAGTGAGGTGATGATGACCATGATACTATGATGGTGAGGTGATGATGACGATGATACTATGATGGTGAGGTGATGATGACCATGATACTATGATGGTGAGGTGATGATGATCAGAGACTATGATGGTGAGGTGATGATGACCAGAGACTATGATGGTGACATGATGATAATGATGTGTCCATGATAATACTATGCCGGTGATTAATATTTTGGGACAAGTTTGCTTGTTAGCGTTCTACCGTGACTTTTCATACTCTCCACATACAGATTCCATTGAGCCTGAAGTTGTGAGCGCTCTATTATGTTTGTTAGAGTCTTTTAATAAACTAATGCGAAAAATAGTGTGTTATTGTACTGCGTTATTTAGTTTTCTTTTGGAAAATAATCAATTTGTATGTTACATCTCTATTTCACCCAGTGGCGGAACCAGGATTTCTCCGATGGGGGGCTGAGAGGGGGCTAAGGAAAACGTTATGGGGGCTTCGCGAAGCATGAAGAGCTATACTGACTTCTGACTACATAATATTATAATAAGGGACTGGGGCACACTGATCTCGAACTTGAACCAAAATTACAGCACTTCATTTACAGTGGTGAGAAAGTTTAATGTTTATTATTATGATTTTTGGGGGTTTAGGGGGACTTAGCATATTTTTGAGGGGCTTGGCATATTTGGGGGGGGGGCTCCAGGCCCCTTTGGCGCCGCCATTGATTTCAGCGCTCTGCACTGATTTAGTCGGTCCTGGTCTTGTTGATGTACCATGCCGAGCGGACAAAATTGTATATTTTCCGAAGATGCAATATATTAAGTGGGTCCGTGTGCTCCGTGTGTTTGCGTAAGCTGCTTCCGTATGGGGTGGACTTTTATGCCCATTGGGTGGCATTAATATCTCACATTGGTTGGATGGATTCGTGTGCATCAGTGTGAGTGGATGTCATACGCATGCATATATGTTGATACCATCGTTTCAGATGACGAGTATTCACTCAATTCCATGTAATCTACCATAATGCACGTATTGAATATTGTATGTTTTCCCTTCGAACATAACTCATTGCGTGGACGTTACTGACGTAGACCTTTCTGCAGGCATTGCGTAAAACCTGCTGATGCAGCCATATGTCGTGGTCAGTGTTGAGTGAGCGGTATTATAGGCAACACACCTGTCCACATTCAGTTAGCTTTCAGTCAAAGTTTATCTACGAAGCAGCTTGGACAGTTTCGAAGCGGTTTCGATCACTCTTTCACAAAATGAATCTTTCTCGATTGGACATGGTTGAAAGGGTCACTGGTTTGTTTTTCGCCACTCTCAACGAGAGTTTGCTCGTGGGAGGCAATTGTTACAAGGTCGTGGCTGACTTAATCAACAACTGTACAGTCCAGCGTTCTGGTCAGATATTGTGTCCGAGTGAGGACCCTCCTTGGCTTCTCACTTGGCTCTATATTGTGCGGATTTTTCTCGCTCTGCTCGTTCCACTGGTCAGTGTTTGTTTCAACTGTTTGTCGGTGAAGGTTATCAGGAATGCGTCCAAGTTGAACACCATCTCCAACAAACTCGTCATATTTTCGTTGATCGTAAATGCGTACACTTCTCTTCTCGTATTGTTTCATCTGCTGTTGTTTGACTTGAATTTTCTGCTAGATAATTTGCATGCTTCTTACGACACTTCTAATTCGTGGCTATGTTTCTTTTTGTACTCGGGTTATATGACATTCTATGCACTCCAGTTTTCTTATTTGGTTGCTTTATCTATCATTCGATATTTGATCGTGTGTAGAAATTGGCACATAGAGTCGACATGGTTGAGTGCATTCAAGTTTCTGTTTCCTGTAAGTCTGGTCTCATTGTTGGCTTTTCTTACGGCGTATATTGACACTACTTTTGTGTGTTCAGTTCCTTCGCCTGTGACGCTAGATGGCTGGAGGTACGGATTTTCTTTACAAGTTACTTTTTCCGATGAATCCGATGTCTCTAGCTTCTACTATAACATCAGGTTTTCAGTTCATTTCATATGGTTTGTTGTTATTTTGTCTTCCAACGGTCTGGTTGCTGTCAAGGCTATAAAAACTCGGTATAATCTCTATCATCGACGTCGTGTTCAAGTTTCATGCTTGCAGGACGCACATGGTGTGGTTGTGAGCGAGGAAGCGAATGTTCAATATATCCAGACCTCGTCCCCTAGGAGCCCGAAGGAAACGTTCACCGGATCTCAAGCACAGGGTTCAGTTGGTTGTCTGTCGCAGCAGGAATCAAGTCATATTTCTGAGTCAGATCCGCATGAGACAAGACTGTATATCTGGGCCAGGGGATTGCTTCATCTTCAAACGGACAATCAACATGAATTGACTGAGAGATATCAATTGGCTATTGGGAAGAGAAGTACAAATGTGCATGCCCCACCCAGCAGTGGTGGGGTTTTCAAACAAGATTACTATCGCTTACAAGTACAGCGCAGGGCAAGTGTCCAATTTTCTCCCACGTTGCCTACGATTTGCGAAGAGGTCGTGACAAATGAAGAAACTCAAGCTCATCGGTGTGTAGATGACTCGTTGGAACGGCAGCGTATTTCACGATCCCCAGTCGCACTGTCTGACGAGAACGTGATAGAACAACTTGAAATAGCCGATGATTTGGCAAGTGCTGCTCCTGCTGGCGCTGTAAATATCGTGACGAGAAAAAAACAACAGCGGTATGACGTGATCAGCTCGATCAACTTCTTCGTTCAGCTGTTGAACTTCATAGTGATTCTATTACCTCCGGTTCTTGCACGGGTGTATGGTAATCCTTCACGCACGTGTATGCACACCCCTCGTGAGAAACTCACCGCTGGTGCTCTCAGACATGTTTACTTGCTGTATGTCTTCAACGCAACCGTTCTTATCAATGTCTGCTTCAACAACGACTTCCGTGTGCTGTTTGTGCGTAGTTTGAAGAATATTCTGCACTATGTGTGCCCTTTCTGCACTGTTTGACTGTGCGTGTGTGTGTTTCATCTTCGCTGTGCCGCCTGCCAAGATGGAATTCTTTGACGTTGTCGATTGGTGTGGTTTTATCTTGGTGGAATTTCATTGGAGTCGGGGAGCGTGTCGTTCGTGTAGATATTCTATTGTATTGACAAATTGTCGATTATCACTGTTCCATTGGTGTGTGGGAAGCTTGTTGTCGTCACAATAGATTGTTCAAGATTAACGCGATACATTTCAAGATATGAATACACATCCTTGGTGTTTGAGAAACAAGTATTTTTTCTGTCTGTTTGGAACAAAGAGAAGATACGGTTAGTCGCGTATATGATTATTCATCAGACTTATAGAGACTATATGACCTCGTTGTGAGCTCATCTAAAGCCGGCAAGTGTTGTAATTTCATTTTCATTTAATTCATTTAAACACTTGTAACGCGCAATTTATATAAATTGTCTCAAATGCGCAAATACAGTCACACCTATGAGAGGGACACGGCATATATGACAGGGATATATATATTTATATATTCGCGCTTACAAACGAGATTAAAGTCAATTGGAATTTCGCATTTTGCAATCTTTCCTGGTGGATTCTAAATCACTTGCCAGTTTCTGGTCGCTTTGACTCAAACACTAACTCAAAGGCTTCCCTATATTCTGTAACGTTTCGGAGTTTGCTGACTCCATCTTCAGACAATTCATAATAACACAATACACATGATAACACACAACAAATATAAACAATCGTTCAAAATGTGGGCGAATATTTAAATACAATGACTATAGTCGCGCCTAGGTACTAGCGACCAGGGATCACGCCAAGGTGCTAACATCAGGCGGATATATATATATATATATATATATATATATATATATATATATATATATATATATATATATATATTATAAATTATTGCATTCGGAGCACATCGACACACCGCTGACACACGCAAGTTCAGCACCTAAGCCGCAAAACTTTGGTTGACATTCTTCACTAAACAAATAATTGTTTATTTTATATGAACGTATAATCATCCATGTCTAATTCCATTCGCTGTATTAGGTCTGGCAGTTCTACGTTTTCTGGTGTGGCTTGATGGCGGAGATTAATATTATTATTATTATTATTGTAGAAATCAGTGAACAAGATTGAATGGGTAGACAGTGTGGACGATATAAAGTGCATTACTGCAATTCCCATGCACCTTGATCATCAACAAACACATAGGAAACAGCCTTAACCCTACAAAAATGAAAACCACGAAAAATTGCAAGGATCTACTACATCACTTATAACGACTGACATACACATACATGAGCGTAGATCTGGGGGGTATGGGGGTATATATACCCCCGACAAATTGACTGGGGCATAAATGTGCAATTATACCCCCCGATAATTCTGCTGGGGTCAGTTCGTTGGCGATATTGTCATCAAAATCGGCATAGTAAATGCCAGGGGTAATATACAATATTCAATCAGGGGGATACATCTATTTTATTCTATTTTCATGCCGTCTTTGGCATTCTAGTTGTTGTTGTTGATGTTGTGGTGGTATCAGGCGGTGTGTGGTGGCGTGGGTGAGCGGGCAGTTCGCGCCATGATTGCCGCAGCTCAGCGTGTGGCCGACACAAGTCCTATGCCTCAACACGCGGCTCGTATCAACAAGCACACGGCCAACCTCACGCCAACACTCGAGTCTCTCTGTGAACTCAGACAAAACGCTCAGGTACACACACACACATTCACATTCAGAGCCGTTGCGAGGAATTATGCCCCCCCCCCCCCGAAGGCAACACTTGGGGCCCCCATTGAGAATATTAAATGCATTTATTAGATATAATAACATAATACGTGAAGCAAAGGGGCCCCTCAACATTCGGGGGCTCCCCCCGGCCGGGGGGTACGGGGGGCGGTTGCTACGGCTCTGTACACATTCACATACAAATGCACACACACACACACACCCAAACACATACACACTCACATACACATTCACACACACGCACAATTATACATACACACACGTACACATAGAAACACACACACCCACACATACAAACACACACACACACACACACAGACATACGGGGCTTGGTGTAATATATGACCAAATAAAACGTATTGTCACAGCTTATTGGATATCAATCAGTCAGGAAGTTCTGCTTTACGATGTGTTTTCATGCTACATACTCACACACACACACACATACACACGTACATACACATAAGTTGTTTTATTTCTATAAAAAGCAATGAACTAGATGAAATGGTGAACGCTATAAATTGCGTGAGTGCAATCTCCGTGCACCTTGCTCATCAACAGAGACAGAGAGAGAGAAAGAGAGAATAATAGAGGGAGAGAGAAGAGCAATAACATTAGTAAACAAGCACTCTGTGGAAATGAAAGGAAATAAGGTGATCTCAAGTATGTGTGCATTGGTATGTTTGTGTGTGTGTGTTTATGTGTGTGTGTGTGTGCAGGGTGACAGTGTACAGGCGCGAGATTTGTCTCGAGCCCTGGAGGCGGGTCTAGGCGAGTTGCGTGCGTCAATGCATGACGCCTCCGCCGCCGCCGGTTCCGTCGAGCACGGCGACGCACTGCATCACCAACAGCCGGCACACACACTGGCCGGCCGGCTGGAACAGGCCGCACGCTGGCTGCAGCATCCGGCCGCCGACGTTCCGTCAGTTGACGGAGCGGCGAATCGCCGGCAGCTCGGCCGGCGAGCGGTGCAGTTGATTGTGGACGAGGCGCGCCGGGCGGCCGCCTCCTCTGGCCTGCCGGACGCGCAGAGTGGCTCGCTCGGTTCGTTGTGCGACGACGTGGAGACATTGTCGGCTCAGTTGGCGTCGATGTGTGATCGTGGCGACGGCAATTCGCCGCAAGCCGCTCGTACGGCAGCTCAGTTGGCCGGCAAGCTGCAGCAGTTGAAAGATGCACTGCACGATACAGTGGTGGGTCGCGTGGTCGATGATATGGTCGATGTACTGGCTCCGATCAAGACTTTCTGCGATGCAGCCACGGCTCCTCAGGTCTACAACAATCTATCTATCTATCTATAAATCTTTCTGTCCGTCTATATCTACTCATCCGTCCATCTTTCTATTTATTCATCTATTTATCCATCTAGCATATAGTTTTTATCCATATTTTGCGTACTCACTCTTTTTGTCCATAATATTTTGACATTTCATTGCGCATGCGTGTGTATTCATGTGTATCTGTCTGTCTGTTTGTGTGTGTGTGTTTGTGTGTGTGTTTTCTTGTATCTTTTTATGTATGTCTTCCCATTGTATGTTCTGTCTGTGTATTGTTTTGTGTTCTGTGAGTTCCGCTATCTGTGTTTGTGTGTCCCTTTCTGTCTGTGTGTGTGTTGCGTTCAGTTTTGTTTGCATTAATGTGTCTATTGCTTTGTGTGTTGTCAATCTGAGCTTATGTCCTTGTATGACTGATGTGTTGTCTAAATGTGTTATCTCCTGTGTAGTTTTAATATGCTATCTGTTAACGTGAATGTATTGTTTATTTTGTGCGTTTATGTACTTATCTATTGTTTATGTGCGTGTGTGTGAGTGTCCTTGTCCCCCCGTCTCTTTTTTTTCTCTTTGTGCGCGCGTATGTGTTTCCTGTTCTTGTGTATGTTTGTTGTCCCATTCTATGTCCTGTCTGTGTATTGTTTTGTGTTTTGTGTTTTGAGTTGTTGTTTTTTTCACTGTTTTCTTTCTGTCTCTGTGTATGTGTGTGTGTTGGTGTGTGTGATTGTGAATGTGTATGTACTTTGCTTGAGTGTGTGTGTGTGTGTGTGCAGCGCCTTAGAGACCCTCTAGGTGTAGGGCGCTATATAAATATCTTAATGTAATGTAAATGTAATGTAATGTGTGTCTGTTTGTGTGTGTGTGTGTGTCTGTTTGTGTGTGTGTGTGTGTGTGTGTGTGTGTGTGTTTGTGTGTGTGTTTGTGTGTGTGTGTGTTTGCGTGTGTGTGTGTGTGTGTGTGTGTGTGTGTGTGTTTGAGACATCAGGACATGGCGGGTCGTCATGACAAGTTTGATAGAGAGAGCGACAACATTCAGTGTCATGGACGCCGTATGGCCGATACTGCCCGTCTTGTGGCTGCCGCCGCCGGTAACAAACAAACCTCGCAGGCAGTACAAACGGCCGCCAATGAGGTGACACATCTCACTCTGCTCCTACCCTCTACCTGTCGTCGCTCTGTGTCTCCATTCTCTCTTTCCCACCTCGTCTTGTCTACAATATTTGACCGCTTGTGTTTATGTCTGTTTGTTTGTGTGTGTTTGAGTCTTTCTCTCGGTGTATGTGTGTTTGTGTGTGTGTGTGTGTGTGTGTGTGTGTGTGTGTGTGTGTAGGTGGACAGTTTGTGTCCGCAATTGGTGAATGCCGGTCAAATACGACTGGAACACGCCGACAACAAGGCCGCGGATGATCATTTCGGAAATCTGGCAGACCGCTACACAAACGCCGCTACACAACTGCGAGATTTGTGCGATGAAGCCACCGATACTGCCAAGTTCCTCGACAACTCCGGTCTCTCACAGACACAGACACACACACACACACACACACACACACTCACACACTCACTCACACACACACGCGCACACTCACTCACTGACACGCACTCACTCACACACACACTCATTCACTCACTGATATACTGATACACACTCACACACACACACACTCACACACACACACGCACACACACACTGTGAAGTTCCTTCACAATGGCAATGTTCGAGCATTGTTCCAATTCACAAGAAGGGTTCGAAAGAGGAATCATCCAACTACAGGCCTATATCACTGACCAGCGTGATATGTAAAGTGTGTGAAAAAATCATCAAGGACCAGTGGGTAAAACACCTGGAGAGAGAAAAGGTTTTGTCAAATGCACAATACGGATTTAGACAATCAAGATCATGTGTGTCGAGTCTTTTATTCTTTTACAACAAAATTATTGATGTTGTACAGGAGAGGGACAAGTGGGTGGACTGCATATACTTGGACTTGTGCAAAGCTTTCGACAAGGTCCCATTCAGGAGGCTTCTGTGGAAACTGGAGTATTGTGGAGGAATACAAGGACCACTATTGAAATGGATGGAACATTACTTGACCGATAGAAAAATGAGTACAACTGTGAGGGGAGCGGCTTCTTCGTGGAAGCGGGTGAAAAGTGGGGTGCCACAAGGCTCTGTGCTCGGACCAATAATGTTTCTGATATATATCAATGATATAACGAACGATCTGGACAGCACCGTTCACCTTTTTGCCGACGATGCCAAATTGATGAGAGTCATAACGAGTAAGAGAGACTGTGAACAATTGCAATGTGACATCGACAAGATTCAAGAATGGTGTCAAAAATGGTTAATGAGCCTCAACGAAACAAAGTGTCATGTCATGAAATTTGGCAAAAGCGGGAAGAGACCATCTGTGGACTATGCACTGGGATGCGTCACGCTGCGAGAGGTGGACAAGGAGCGAGATCTTGGTGTGATTATCCAGAATGATCTGTCACCGCAGGCGCACATTGATGACCTTTTCGCCAAGTCGTATGCACTTATTTCAAAAACGAGAGGAGTATTCAACTACATGGATGAGAATATGTTCAAAAAAATCATGATAGCTCTAATTAGGCCAAAGATCGAATACGCAGCTGTAGTTTGGTCTCCACACGAAGTGAAACATATAAAGAAAATAGAAAAGATTCAAAGACTAGCCACAAAATTGGTACCAAACTTGAAAAACATGTCTTACGAGGACAGATTGAGGAAAATTGAATTACCCAGGCTTGATGAGAGGAGAGAAAGAGGTGATTTAATAAACATATATAGATGCATAAATGACACGGTCAACACCGACGACATCGGATTAGTTTTTCAAGGAAATGTGCGTAGAGGACACTCAAAAAAACTGAGGAAAACACGTTGTCGAAAAGATGTGAAAAAGTATAGTTTCCCGTTTAGGAGCGTAGATCAGTGGAACCAATTAGACAGCAAAATAGTTGAAGCTAGAAATTTAAGTTCCTTCAAAAATATGTTAGATAAATTATGGAAAAGAGACGGGACAGCACGAGCTTAGCTCATATCCTGTAGAACAACTATGTGAGTACAACTATGTGAGTACACACACACACACACACACTCACTGATATACTGATACACTGACACACTCACTGATACACTGACACACTGACACATACACACTCATGCTGACACACTGACAAACACTGACATACTGATACACTGACACAAAGACTGACATACTGATACATACTGATACACTGACACATACACATGACACACAACACTGACTTTTTCATTTTGTGTCTGTTTGTGATATTTCACTTGTGTATTGTCATTCCGAAATGTATATTTATATATATATGTGTGTGTGTGTGTGTGTATGTGTGTGTGTGTTTGTGTATGCGAGCAGAGAAGCAGATGCGTAAGCACGCCGCTCTCTGTGATGAATCTATCAGTCGTCAACAACCTCAAGCTATGGTCGACAATACCTCGGCCATTGCCAAGTGAGATAGCGCGTGTTCTCTTTCTGCATCTTCTCTGCATCCTTCCAGTACATCATCTGCTTGTGTGTGTGTGTGTGCGTGTGTGTGTGTGTGTGAGTGTGTGTACTTATATATTTATAGCTACAGGAAATGAGATAAGCTCGAGCTGTCCTGTCTTCTTGTCAATATACACAGTTATATCCAGCCTCTCTTTGAATTTGCCCCAATACACTCACAACATTCACTACTTGAGCACTCAATCCGTTCCATGCGTCCACACACACAAATACTATAGGAAAGCTGTTTTGTGCCTGTGTGTGTGTGCCTGTGTGTTTGTATGTCAGACTTGCCAATCGTGTTCTGATGGTGGCCAAGAAAGAGGCGGAGAACTCGGAAGATCCACACTTCACCTCGCAGCTGCACTCGACCATCAACCAACTAGAGAACGGTGTGTCTGCTGCTCTGTCTGTCTGTATGTGTGTGTTTTGAAAAGCGCGATATAAATGTCTTAATGTAATGTAATGTAATGTCTGTGTCAGTGTGTGTCTATGTGTGTGTCCGTGTGTGTCTGCTGCTCTGTCTGTGTGTGTGTGTGTGTGTGTGTGTGTGTGTGTGTGTGTGTGTGTGTGTGTGTGTGTCAGTGTGTGTGTCTGCTGCTCTGTGTGTGTGTCTGTGTGTGTCTGTGTGTGTCAGTGTGTGTCTGTGTGTGTCAGTGTGTGTCTGTGTGTGTGTGTGTGAAGGCTTTTGTGTTTGAGCGTATTTATATGAGCCTACGTGTGTGTTTGTCAGTGTCTGTGTATGTGTATGAATCCTGTGTTCGAGTGTGTGTGTGTGTGTGTGTGTGTGTGTGTATATATATATATCTACAATATCTGTATATAAATATCTACCTAATGTAATGTAATGTAATATGTGTGTGTGTGTGAGCGCTTTTGAGACCCTCGGTTGAAAAGCGCGATATAAATACCCTAATGCAATTTAATGTGTGTGTGTGTGTGTGTGTGTGTGTGTGTGTGTGTGTGTGTGTGTGTGTGTGCAGGAGTGGGTCCTATGATTCAGTCGGCTAAACAAGTGGCTCTCAACCCAAGAGACAGCAGCGCCGCCGCCAACTGGAGATCTGCCAATAAGCATGTACGTGCGCGTTTATATGTGTTTCTTTATGATTGGACTAATAGCTTTATCATGTGTTCAATTTCCTTTCGCTAAATGCCTCTTCCTGAGTGTGTGTGTGTGTGTGTGTGTGTGTGTGTGTGTTTTTGGTAGTTGATGGATTGTGTGGGCAACATTCGCGATGTGATTGGTCCAGAAAACTCGACAATTTCCAGCCTGGCTCAACTTCAACTGGACGGTAAGAAGCTCGTCTCTCTCCCTCTCTCTCTCTCTCTCTTTCTCTTGATGTTCGTTGAGGTTGTGATTTGCATGTTTATATTGCACACATAAGCTTTCATATGGGGTTGCTGTTTCTTCCGAGTGTTGCAGCAATTAAGTTGGTTTTATGCGGGTCTCTTTCTGGGTGTGTTGGAATAGTGAGCGGCGGAATTGTATCGTGCAATTTTCACCTCATATCATACATAATAAGAACAATACAGATTTTTTCCTGCATGTTTTTCGATTCCGATTGATTTCATCTGTATTATTATTATTAATAATATTATTTATAAACAAACGAACAATCAGTGACATGTTGAGAGTACAGGCACTGCACACTGATACACATACACACACGAATACACATACACGTACACACACACACACACACACACACACACACACACACACACACACACACACATATATATATATATATATACACGTACACGTACACGTACATATTGGACAGCACCTCGTGTACCGGAAGTGTTGAGAGTAGAGAATGAGGGAGATGGAAAGAAGCACACAGAGAAAGTATAAGCACAGAGGAGATAGAGAATGAATGAAGATCAACAGCAATAAAATGAGAAGTACAGAAGCACACGAATAAATGGTTGAACATGTTCAAATCTCGATAATCTCTCAAACAATTTCTAGACAATGTGCACCAAGATTTGTGGCCAAGTAAAGACACACAAACATATGTGCATGTGTGTGTGTGTGTGTCATTTTTCACTGGTTATGCTCGTGAAATATCACGTTATTGCGCTGTACTTTTTAGACTACACCGATCATGCTGTGCCTAAGAGTCCACCGTTGGCTCCTCCTCTTTACCGACCGCCTACAGGTGTGCTGTGTGTGTGTGTGTGTGTGTGTGTGTGTGTGTGTGTGTTAGCAGTGTATGTCAGGTGTAGAGTAGAACTGCACATCATGTTTTGTCGCATCAAAAAGCATGCCAATATTTATATACTAATCCTGCTTGGTGGCTCTCGTTTTGTGTTTAGCGTTTTTTTATCACATTTTTTCTTAGCTGAATGTTTTTTTGCGTCGAGTATTTTGTATACGTTGTAGTTTTCCATCACTAACTTTTCATGTGCTTATTGTTCGTTTTTGCAAGACAAAATATTCACTGAATCACGATATTTGCAATATTAACATTGTGTTATTTTCGCCCACTCTCTCTGTCTGTCTTTGTTCTTCCTGTATTCTTCGAAATTCATTCTATTTATCGGATCATCTTGTCAATGTTTCATTATTGTGCTTGTGTTCGTCAATAGCTCGCCTTTTCTTAATTCAAATTTCCCGATGTATTCGCGTGTTATTGTTGTGTAGTCTTAACTGGACTCAGTTTGTGCACTGCGTGTATGGTTTTTATGAGTATATATTTTTTGCAAGCATGTGCATGTGTGTGTGTGTCATGCGCTTGTGTGTATGTTTGTCCGTGTATGTGTGTGTTTGTGTGTTTGTTGTTAATTTGTTGTTTTGTTTGTGTTTCAACAATCAGCGTACTGTTGTTCTTTAACTTTGATTGATTTATAAATAATGCTCGTATTTTCTGGCATTCGCGTACATCGTGTTATATGTGATACATTGCTCATCGGTTGATCCAGTTATACCACAAAAAGAGTGGAGCTCCAGAAAAGTGTGTGTGTGTGTGTGTATGTACAGAGCTGGCTCCTCGGCGTCCTCCTCCCCCGGCGGGAGGGTTGGTGCCCCCTCGTCCCCCCTCACCACCCACGACTGCCGAGGATGATTCGAGCGTGTTTCTACAAGCACCGCCGGCCAACCAGCCCATCATGGCCGCCGCACACGGTCTACATCAAGAGGTGTGTGTCTCAGTATGTGTGTGTATGTGTGTGTGTGTTTGTCAGTATGTATGTGTGTGTGTGTGTGTTTGTGTGTCTCAGTATGTGTGTATGTGTGTGTTTGTCAGTATGTATGTGTGTGTGTGTTTGTGTGTCTCAGTATGTGTGTGTGTGTGTGTCTCAGTATGTGTGTTTGTGTGTCTCAGTATGTGTGTGTGTGTGTCAGTATGTGTGTGTGTGTGTCTCAGTATGTGTGTGTGTCTCAGTATGTATGTGTATTTGTCAGTGTGTGTCTCAGTATGTGTGTGTGTGTGTGTCTCAGTATGTATGTGTGTGTGTGTGTGTCTCAGTATATGTGTGTGTGTGTGTGTCTCAGTATGTGTGTGTGTGTTTGTGTGTGTCTCAGTATGTGTGTGTGTGTGTGTGTATCTATCAATGTATGTGTCTCAGTATGTATGTGTATTTGTCAGTGTGTGTCTCAGTATGTGTGTGTGTGTGTGTGTGTGTGTCTCAGTATGTGTGTGTGTGTGTGTGTGTCTCAGTATGTGTGTGTGTGTCTCAGTATGTGTGTGTGTGTGTGTGTGTGTGTGTGTGTGTGTGTGTGTGTGTGTGTGTCTCAGTATGTGTGTGTGTCTGTCAATGTGTGTGTGTGTGTATCTATCAATGTGTGTGTCTCAGTATGTGTGTGTGTGTCTCAGTATGTGTGTGTGTGTGTGTCTCAGTATGTGTGTGTGTGTGTGTCTCAGTATGTGTGTGTGTGTCTCAGTATATTTGTGTTTGTGTGTGTGTCCGTAACTGTATCTATCAATGTGTGTATTTGTGTGTCAGTGTGTGTATGTATGTATGTGTCAGTGTGTATGTGTGTTTGTCCATGTCTGTGTCAGTGTGTGTTTGTGTGTCAGTGTGTGTATGTGTGTTTGTCCATGTCTGTGTCAGTGTGTGTGTTTACACACGTGATCAGGAAATGTATTTCACCCCAGACTGTTTATTATACAGTGCTGCTGCAGATATTTGTATACACTACATACACATACAGTATATACAGTATAACACCCAATATAACACACACACACACACACACACACAAATATAGACACTCAGAAAATCATGAGGATAAGTCCAGAATAAGTTGTGTGTGTGTGTGTACGAAGGTGGCTCAATGGAGCAGCAAGGATAACGATATCGTGGTGGCAGCCAAGCGGATGGCGCAGCTGATGGCCGAGCTGAGTCAGTTGGTTCGTGGCGAACAGGGCAGCAAGCGACAACTGATTGCCTGCAGCAAGTCGATTGCTGAGGCGTCCGAGGAGGTCACGCGTCTCGCCAAACAACTGGCACATCAGTGCACCGACAAGCGCATGCGCACGGTCTGTGTGTCTGTGTGTTTGTGTGTGTATGTGTGTCTGTTATGTGTATGTGTGTATTCTGTGTGTGTCTGCTCTGTGTGTGTATGCTGTGTGTGTGCTGTGTTTGTGTTATGTGTGTGTGTGTGTGTTCTGTGTGTCTGTGTGTGTGTGTGTGTGTGTGTGTGCTCTGTGTGTGTGTGTGTGTGTGTTTATGCTGTGTATGTCTGAAGTGTGTGTGTGTGTGTGTGTGTGTATGCTGTGTGTGTGTGTGTGTTCTGTGTGCGTATGCTGTGTGTTATGTGTATGTGTGTATTCTGTTTGTGTGCTATGTGTGTCTTATGTGTGTGTATGCTGTGTGCTATGTGTGTGTATGCTGTGTGTGCTATGTGCTCTGTGTGTGTGTGTGTGTGTTATGCGTGTCTGTGCTGTGTGTGTGTGTGTGTGTGTGTGTGTGTGTGTGTGTGTGTGTGTGTGTTGTGTGTCTGAAGTGTGTGTGTGCGTGTATGCTGTGTGTGTGTTATGTGTGTGTATGATGTGTGTGTGTTGTGTGTGTCTGAAGTGTGTGTGTGTGTGTGTGTGTTATGTGTGTGTGTGTGTGTGTGTGTGTGTATGTATGTGTATGTGTCTGAAGTATGTGTGTGTATTTCTCTCTCTGTGCGTGTGTGTGCCATGTTTATGTCTATATCTGTGTATGCTTTATTTATGTGTGTATTTCTCTCTGTGTTTATGTGTGTGTGCCTATGTGTCCGTTTGTGTATGTATGTGTGTGTATAGTATACACATACACTGTACAGGTATGAACTTATGTGTGTGTATGTGTGTTTGTGTGCGTACAGCAATTGTTGCAAGTGTGTGAGCGTATTCCCACCATTGGCACGCAGCTGAAAATTCTCTCAACAGTTAAAGCAACCATGCTGGGAGCTCAAGGTAATACACACACACATACAAACTCTCTCTCACATACACATCATAATTGCTCTCTTTCAGAGGTTTTCAACTTGTCGTTTGCAGAACCACAGCCAACGTCTGGCTGAAATTCTGCCGAAAACGTCTGAATATTTGGACTCGTAGCCTCTCTCGGCTGCTAGGCTTCGGTTGAGATATTATCTAGTGTTTGTGTGTTACACACTGCGGCGGAGACGTCCAGTATAGTTTTCACATGAACAAACTTGTATTGCGTCAGAGCAAGCATGGATACAATCATAGCTTGTTTGTGTGTGTGAGTTGATGTACTCCCACAGAGCCGATGTGAAGTCTTATGGGACCCCCCCCCTGGAAGCAATAATTGGGACCGCATTATAATTGAGGGAAAATGCAGTTACGAACAGCCCCTCGGTCTCCATTAACTGGGGGCTTTTATGCTCCACTTTATGATACATTTTAATATCATGTGTGAAGTGTTGTTGTGTGTGTGTGTGAGTGTGTGTGTGTGTGTGTGTGTGTGTGTGTCACTTGTGTGAGCACGGTGTTGTGTGGTGTTTGTTAGACCGGAGGTCGTTTTCGAGGCGTGTCGACGGCATTATTACCAGTGGTAATTTCAGCTTGTCATTTCGCTGCACTGCCCTTCTGGCATTATCACTGGTGCACTCATTTACCGCACGCTTTCAGTGCAGAACAGTGGTGTGTAACCTGTGTGTGACAAATTCCCCGTTGGTGCAGAATGAAAGAGTTGTTAAGTGGGGAAATTCAAGGTCCGACAGAACAGGACAAATATGTGTGTAAGTGTTTTTTATCAATCCGAATTCGTTGTTTTTCTCAGCCAGGTTGTGGAAAAGTTGAGTTGGCTCATTGAGAAGTGGGGAATCAGTGAGAAAAAAGGTTACGCACCACTGGTGTGTAGAACTACTAATCGTGCGTAGAACGCGTGTTCATATGTGTGTGTTTGGCATGGATTTGTGTGTGTGTCTGTGTGTGTTTTATGAATGCACTTGCACTCCCGCACAACCTGGTTCAAATCTGACTAAAATCGGTCTCCTTCATTGACTGACGCCTGAATTGAAATATAATTTTAAAAGCTTGAAGCTCCAATTTGAAGCTTTTTTCGGGCTTAATTAAGAAAAATTGAGACTTTTTCAAGTATTGTCGTGCAATTTTATGGGTCATGACATCGCTTGAAGTGGAGGCGATCAATGAAGTTAAAACGCATTCATTTAGAATGTTGGAATCAAATCTTGTCTGCTATCGCTTTGGAGGTATTGGGGAAATCCTTTTAACAATCAATTTTCCAGTGAAGTTGAAATTTTAGAAATTGGCGTGTTCAACTGTAAACAGTCTTATCAATTGTTTGTCTTTTATTGGGGGTTTAACATCTTATAATATGGCATGTCAGTTTGTTTAGATCAGTGGTTCTTAACTTGGGTTCGATCGAGCCCCAGGGGTTCGGTGAGTGAGTTTCAGGAGTTCGGAGGTTTGGTTCACCCACTAGCGTATGATTCGTGATGTCAAGCTCTGCTTGGTCATCATTGGCCGCAGTTAATCACGCCACATCGCTTGGTCTTAATATCTGTGCTGCAAGCAACTCGGTCCACTCAGTAGTAGCCTACTTGTGTGACTGTCTTGATCGTACGTGATTTATGATTTTTCTTATAATATGAACGGCTGGATGAGTGCATGGAGGAACTTGTGGAGTTCAAGGCCTCCAATAAGGTTGAGAACCACTGGTCTAGATTGAGCGTTATATTTCATAGTGTTAGTCATGAGTTGGGATCGAATCACATTCCAGTTGACAGACAAAGATCGTATCACTCTAACACAAACAACTTCATCAAATTTAGTGACGGCGCTATTAATGAGTCACTTCGGAAAACAACTAATTTAATGGACTTCGAATAGGAGTGATTCGGGCCCTTTTTGCTTTTGTGATAGTGAGTCATGTCTGTTGTCATTGCTGAAACCCAGTTGGCTTTTTGGTAGAAACTTCCTCACAAATACAGATAAGCAAAATGGATGTTTCGGTCAATGCTGCTATCTGGTTTCTGGGTATGGTAGGTTGATGGAGATGAATATGACAGACACACATACACTCAGACTCTTACAGACAGGCAGATTATATGTTGCTCATTAAAATATGCGACTTGACAACTTCACTTCACTTCAATCACTCTTTCGCTTGTATCTGTTTGTTTTTTGTTCGTATTGTCGATGACGTAGTGCTGGCTAACACATCTTCATTGCTCATGAGTTTGGTCTTGTTTATCTTCGACCTGTTGATGGGCTGGAACGTTAACGCTCCTGGCTGACTGGTATTCAGTTGATATTTGCACCCTGTTGTTCTAGCTGTGTGCACTTTCTCCCCAACTCATCACATGTGTCACTTCTTTTCTATCATTCTATCTTCACCTAATCACGCTACTGCACGATATTCATGCACACTCACAGCTCAGTGTATCCACTATTTGCTTATCTTCACTCAGATAACCTATGAAATCATATATTTATTTGGTTTATTGATAAGTTTTTTATTTCAATTTGCGTATAACATTGGTTTTACACGCATTATTTTCTCTACTTACTTGAATATCTCAGGGAATCCGGGGTTTTGCGATTTTGGTTTGAAGACCACTATTGTATTGATTCATTGCTGGATGGAAAAATGGAAACACCCTGGTTGTACGCACGTAATTGTAAAGCAGAAGAGATTAGTTAGGCCCGAATTGTCCTGTCTTTCCCAAGATTTCCTTGGTTGCCTCTTTCGTTCTCACTGCCCTCTCTCTGTCTCATTTTTCAAACCATCTAATAATCTCCGGGTTTTCTCATATCAGTATTATTCATAAAGACGAACTATACAATTGATCGGTGTGAGTGCTGGTACCAACTAGCGCGCTATTCCCTCTGTCTATCTATATATCTATCTATCTGTTTGTGTGTGTGATGGGGGCGTGCAGGCACAGAGGAAGACCAAGAGGCCACAGACATGTTGGTGGGTAATGCACAGAACCTGATGCAGGCCGTCAAAGAGACGGTTCGTGCCACGGAGGCAGCAAGTATTAAGATGAGGACGGACGCTGGTATTCGACTGAAATGGGTTCGTCAAAGTCCTTGGTATCAGTGATATCACAACGACAACATTACGACGGCGAATACTGACACATCATCTGTCTGTGTCTGTGTGCTGAATTGTTTTTGTGCCATAATATGTACTTAAAGTCATAGATATTTACATGTTAATACGCGCTCACACACAGCAAAAACACACACATTGAACACTTGTATGTAGATAGTGGCTAATTTTATGCCCCGCGTGCCAAAATAATATATGGACATGTTGGCTATTTACAGCGTTTTTGTCGGTGAATTTTATCATTGAGATTTGTCTACTTAATTTTAACGTTTTTTGATAGAAATTTACTGATGTCGCTTGTTGGCTTTTCTTGTAGTTTTTAGCTAGCCTGAAATTCAGCAATAACATCGCATTATTGTGTGTGTGTGTGTGTGTGTTTGAGATTTGATGTTTAATCGTGTTATATGCAGCTATCTTTGTGAACTTTTACTAACGGACTTTTATCCGAATACACAATCAATACAATGTCTGTGTTCGGGGGAGGGATGTGTTTTTGGTACGATAGATTGGTCCTGGTATGATATTCCCAAGAAACTTTGCATAAAAGTTTTAGCCAGGTGTCTCTGTTGAAATTTGTTAAACTTTCGAAATAAGTTTCTATGCGGTTGTAAGATAAGATTCCTATTCTTAGGAATCTTAGGAATTCTTAGATATGATTCCTAGGAGATTCTGATGATAAATTTCTATGGGAGTTCTGGTGGAAGATTATTGAAGAGGTTCTGATTACATTTGATATATAATCTGGCAAGTAGTTCTTGTGGAGGTTTCGGCGGGATCTTAGAAGAGGCTCCCTGGATGTTCTGGCAAGAGGTTCCCTGGAGGTTCTGGCGTGAGGTTCCTGCGGAGGTTTTCACGAGCGGTTTTGCGTCGAGGCGCAGTGCCGGCGACAACGCTTGCTCGATTGAAATCGGTGAAAGTGTGTTTCCAAGCGATTTGACCGGCACACTCGGCTCGCGTGCGAGCACGTGCGTGCTTCTTGTATGCGCGTGTGTGTTGAGAGCAGAAGCGAAGACGTTTGTGGCGCTCGGGCTGCTAGGAGCTGTACGTGTGTCAGTCAGTCAGTCAGTCAGTCATGCCGGGCGCTTGGTGGAAGTGAGACGTGGTAGCTGGTGTTCGTCTCAGTGTAGTGGTGACTGCGATTTTGGTAGTGCGTGTGTTGGAGGTGAGAGTGAATTCGCGAGTGAGTTTATGGTCGAAGATTAAGGTGAGTTTATGGTTGCCCACATGGCCAGAACTCAGATGGAGCGGTTGTATCGTCGGTGATATCACAAATACCACAGTGAGTAATTCTACCAGGTTTGAATACTATTTTGCGCAAGCTCACACGTTAAATCAGTAAATATTGCTGTAGTTACTTTTTATTGCTTAAATTCCTTTGTTCAACGCACGGAGTGGGGTTTTAATTATTATTTCCTAAGAACGCAGTGTCAATATAAACAATGATATATACTTACAGTATAGTTCTTAGTGTCAGCTGATCTGTAGTAAATGCAGAAGGAAATATGATGTAATTTTTGTCGTTGAAACAATGTCAGGTGTATCATCACTTAGTGAAGTTGATTTGAAGTTGATTACCAGAACGAATCAAGTTATTGGTGACAATTTATAAGTAATTTTTCCTAACCACTATTATGTTCTCCACTATTCTGTATCGCATTGGATAATGGCGGATTCTAGGGGAGTCCAAGGGGGTTTGAGCCCCCTCTTTTTCTCATTCATAAACACAAATTCATCATGTTTTTCTGATAGTACATGATATTAAGCTGTTGTTATTACTATTACTTATTAACTATATGTTAAATAGCGTTTTTCTATTGAATTTTATATTCTTATTCACTTGTTTTGTTGTTTATTTATCAAAGTCAATAAATTAATTTATTAATCAGTCGAATACTGGTATGGTGTATGTGAAACATACATGAAATGATCTATATAAAAATCGCTTGATAATATCTGAAGCGTATCGTAAATTTAGGCATATGTTTCTCCTGTTGTGCAGTCATGTTTTGTCTTGGCTTCGACGGTTTGAGTCGGTTATTGATTGCTGTGTATCAATGTATCTATCCCTGGAAGTATAACGCCGCGAAACCGTATAACTAATATACTACGCAAACACACGCACACACACATGCATTCTTTAACGCATATACCTGTGTGTGCGTGTGTGTGCGTGTGTGTGTGTTGTTTTTCAAGTGTCAATCATATAGGGCGTCACATTCCACGCATAGTCATGTGTGTGTGCGTTTGTGTTCGTGTGTATGTTCGTGTGTCTATGTGTATGCTCGTGTGTGTGTGTGTGTGTGTGTGTATATGTTCGTGTGTGTAGCTCTCTCGCAGCAGAATATTCTAAACCAGTGGTTCCCAACCTGTTCTAGTATGCGGCAGCCTTGGCCTGCCTTTAAAAAGTTCCCGGCACCCTTATAAGAAAATAAATGTTTAAAATATCCCTTGTTTTATTATATTTTATTAATTTCGGCATTTTGCATCGGTGTAACAACACCTTATACATAGATATGAACATTTTCTTTACACCTATCCTGCTATCACAAAAATGGTATTATAATACAAATATGCATTTTCCTCTTAATTTTGGCGGCATCCTCAAAAGATCTCGCGGCACACCTGTTGGATATCACTGTTGTAAACTTTCCATGACTTAGATTTATGACTGTATACACCTCTAGCATACGGAGGGAAACACCAGAAAACCTGTGCACAACACGAAACACCATTGTTGACGCACAAGAGAACAGACGATCAGATGGGAGGAACAATATCTGACTGATGCATTGCTGAAGTGCTAGCCAAAATATACCCAGCTATACGTAGACACAGTGGGGTGACCTCAAATCATGCTCATCTCAAAATATATATCTGCGCTCAAAAAAGAAAAAGAAATAACAACAACAACAACAACAAGCGTGTATTTGATATAGCGCACTAATCAACAAAGGCGCGATAAACATGAGATATAGAGATACAAGATAATAATTACATCAAAACGGGAGCTCAGAAAGAAGACAACAAGAGATAGCAAGGACAAAAATATAACAGGGAAGATAAACACCGAATTATTTTATGCTGAAAAAAAACAACCACAAAGACATGAACTGACAAATACGAACACTGGCGCACGTCACATACAAGCACGATTAGCACAAACATAAGATCAGGGGCTGTGAGCGGAATAATAAACACAACAGGAATACAAAACACAATCAATGCCCTGTGTGTTTTCAGGCTACACGGAATTGAAAACCGGATATCCGCCTGACGTAACGGTTTATAAAAGTGATACGCACGATTTTGTTGTTAAGAGCACTTCTGATTATTTGATTAAAAATTGAAACGTCATACTTCAAACATGTTATGCGAGCGTATGTGCGCTGTTAATTATTATCACAAAACATTAAGTGATAATGATAATATTGATAATAAGACCTGTTCAGTTATACATTTCTTGGATAACGTGTATTAAATGAACTACTTGATTGAGGGATATCTAATTTTCTCTTTTCTGTTTTATTTCTATCTGACATGATTTATTATGGTTCATATATTTATTCTAATGGAAAAAATGTAGTGGAAAGTCGTGTGATATTTTGTGCAAAAAATCTGTGGCAGAGTTTATAAATAAACTCAGCACGTGCGTTCGCACAAAAATATTGCATGCGAAATTCATAGAACCAAAACAAAAATGAAAATATATTTCTTGTTTTTTGTGCTTTTTGGTTCAAAACATTTTTATAAGCAACAAAATTTACACTTAATTTTTTTCCATAGATTTTAATGGAACATAGTTTTACTTTGCCCAAAATTCATGCATATATATATATGTGTGTGTGTGTGTGTGCGTGTGTTCCCACGCCATTCTGGAGAAAGTTATTTGCGTGCATGTGTATGTACGCTCGTATGTATATGTCTGTATGTGCGTGTGTGTGTGTGCACTCGTCTCCGTAGATCTAAGCCGTTTGTATGTCTGTGTGTCTGTGTGTATGATATCTCCTACTACCGTATCGGCTTAGTGTGTGTGTGTGTGTGTGTGTGTGTGCGTATGTGTGTCTATCTGACACATATATCAGTCGTAATGTGTTAGCGGCGGACACACACACACACACACATACACACACACGCACTCACACATCCAATCGAGATATAATCACATTTCCCGGCTGACGCCAGAGTGTTTGGTTAGTGCAAATATGCACGTGCAGGATTGACTGGTGATTATGCGGTCTTACGTGTTGATTTTCGCAGTAATCTTTGGTTGAGCGGTGAAACTCTCTTAAAGCTAAGGAAACTCCTCCACAGTGAATTCACTGGTTTTCTGAATTGATGCTACAATATTTTCCATTGCAGCTTTCAATCAAGTACTCATTTTCGTATTTTTCAGGGTTCATTTTGTCTTTGCACTGCTATAGCTTTTTATTTATCTAATATTAAAATTTAAAATTTAGTCTATCGTGTAGACAACAAAATTTCCAACATGATTGTATAAATTGTTAGCGGGTAAACCAAGTGGTTGCCGAGTAGTGGCTGGCAGTAAAATGGACCAAGGAGGGTGGGACAGACACACACACACACACAGACACACAGAGGAGCTGTTTTATATATATAGATTAATATAGAGGGTTAAATAGCGTTGATCATATAGTGAAATTGTGCAGAAGTATTTCTAATAGTATTTTTAATCAGATAAACACTCTTTTTCCAATAAAACTAATGAGAACAATTAAATAATTTATTTTTTAATGCAGATTCATTTGGTAAATTTACTGGTACTAATAAATTTTGTATATTTTCAATTTGTTCAACGTGGATTTGTAAATTCTATTAAATTTACTGTGAAAATAATATATTACATTGTTTTGTGATTAAGTTATGTTGACAGGTGTGGGTTGAAAATTTTCACACAAAAATCGAATTACAGTTTCATTCGTTTTATATTATCTATTCAAACAACTTGGTAAACTATCTACTTTTTTCTCTTTTCAAATCCATTCTTCTGATGTCAAGCTTGAGAAAAATGTTTTTATTTTTGGAATTGTCATGGGAAACGTTACAATGACGGAGAACTAAATTACAAGTTTAAAATGGAAATAAGGTTTGTTGTGTTTGTCTGTGATTAATTATTTATATAACTATAAACATGATTTTCGCAGAGTTTCGCACTCCTTCTTTTAGTAGCTGGCTTGTAAATTTTGCGCAAATCTTGATTAGTGTGCTTGTGTTTCAGCTGCTGATTGACTATGCTCAACTTCAAGGTGTGACACAGGAAACTCACACAGAAACACACTCTTCGTGAAGGCTGTCTTCAGGGGTCGCATCCCGCTTCACAGCACACAAGAATGTCAGCTACCAGGGGTCAGTCACTTTACCAATGCCCTTTCATAAATTTGTATCAGCTTATACACGCTGAAAAAATATGAATTTGTACTTGATTATTTATATCTTGCTTCAAAGAAAGATAAAAAATTGACATTTTTACATTTAGTGAATTATTAGAGCAGGATTGTTTATGTTTTATGTTTTGGTTGTAGCGTAATATATAACAGTTATCAATAAATATTAGTAGTTATAACACGTTATTCAACGTTAACTGTAATGTTTATCATAACTATTTATTTTGGGTCATTGATGATATTAAGCATGTGTCCATTTCTGAAACTTACTGTGTTTTATTGGTTGGTATGTCTATAATATGGCTTCAATAAATTTTGAGGCTAAAACGTACTTGTTTAAATATTTCTTCAAAAGCTGGTGATGTTAAGTTTAAAAAATTATTAGTGACCAGAATTATTATAGACAAAATGCTCCAATCAGTTTTTACTGCAATAAAAAAGCAATGAAAACTCAAGATAAACAATCTTAGGAACAAAACAACTGAACCAATAATAACAACTCCATCCACTCTGAGCAGAAATTATGACGACGCTGTTCTGATCAGGAACAATTGAAAATAAAAATAAATTATGTCACAGAATATCATAAAAATATGACAAATAATATACATTGCTTAACAAAATTAACACCAATTTTAATATTCAAATATTTTTTATAGAAAACATACTATATAGACACTGTGAAACATTCATGCATGTATGCATGTATTTATGCATGAAAGCGCAATGTTGTCTGTTTGTGTGTGTGTGTGTGTGTGTGAGTGTGAGTGTGTGTGTGTGTGTGTATGTGTGTGTGTGTGTGTGTGTGTGTGTGTGTGTGTGTGAGTGTGAGTGTGTGTGAGTGTGTGGGTTTGAAGGTGGGATAGATTAGTTTAGTCAGCATATGCTCCCGTCTACCATCGGTTGGGTATTGCACCATGAAATTCTCGAGGTCACTCACTGGGCCGATGATCACGTGACCTTGTGACACACACACACACACACACACACACACACACACACACACACACACACACACACATACATACACCCACACACACATGTGTCATGAGAATGGTCGCTTCTGATATTCCCAGAGTGTGTGTATGTGTGTGTGTTTGTGTGTGTCTTCTGATGGATGTTGTTTGTAGCTTGCTCTCTGTGTACGCGACACACAAACACTGACACACATACACACGCACACACATACACACACACACACACACTGGCACTGACACACACACACATACGCAAAGATGCATGCTTGGGTGTGCAGTGTGGGCTATAGAAAAACACTTATCTGATACAGAGCAAATCTCAAAACGCACAAGGATACTCAGAAGGCACAGACTTGAACTTCCGTTGTAGAAATTCCCCAATTATTGCACGCTGGTAAAGCGGTCAATGTTGCATTGCAACATCGCTGTTGCAAAGTCGATTGAATTAATGTTATTGTGCAGGCGACCAATCTAGTTAGGTCGGCTGCTTTTGAGCAAATCAAAAACAGGTTCATCATATACGCTTGCAGTATTCAAAGTATGGCGTGTGTCATCTCATTCATCGCGTTGCATCATTGATCATTTTTATACAGTCTCTTTATGCATTTCAGTCATTTTATACATTTTTATACTGTACTCGGAAATGCATTTCAGTCATTTTATACATATGTATACTGTACTCGGTAATGCATACGACTTATCAAAATCACGGGAACTGTACGCAATCTTGCGTCATCGTGTGTTCGCTGCAAACGATTCACACCTTCCACGAATTAATGTGTCATCAACACACACACACACACACACACACACACACAAACATCAAAATGCTGTCTATTATATATGGACCTCTTTATGTCGGGTCGGGGACGGAGTGTGTGGCAGTGTTTGGCCATCTGTGGCGAACGCGTGTTTATATGTCGGTGTCCATTAATACACATCCATTATGTTTGGTGGTTTTATTGGTCACACCGGAGACAAAAACCAATAACACTACAATACACACACGCACACACGCACATACACACACACGTGCTTGAATGTAGGTCAATTAGTTAATGTGTCTGTTCATTCGTAGCTGCTGAATTGATTTTAACGGTTGTGCATTGGCAAGTGATATTTTTAAAATATTAAGTGTAAGTCAAATTAATTTCGGTGTTTTTTGTTTTATTTCTTTAAAAAATACTGCTGTGTTTGTTCATGCTTTTCATATAATTCTATTTTTACGCTATGTTGTCCATTTTGTTGTTGTTGTTGTTGTTGTTGTTGTTGTTGTGTCCGTTTGTCTGATGATGTTGTGTCACTGTTTACAAGTTCTGTTAACAGGCCTGCCTCCATTGTGCTTCTTTCGCAGTCATCTGGGCATTGTCAATTCGTGAATCCAATCGTGAAATGACTGTCATCGCTTCACACTGAATACACAGTGCTAATTACCCACCGTTACGAGTTAATTGACTCTTGAAACACAATTGAATGACACTGACTTAGTTTCTCATCACGATGTGTGTTATTCTCACTGTGTGTGTGCGTGTATCAGTGTGTGTGTGTGTGTGTGTGTGTGTGTGTGTTTGGACGATTATGCTAGCCTAGTCTCAAATTGACGATGAGAATTGCGACCTCCAATCACCACTCACACGCAAACACACACACACACACACACAGACAGACACACACACACACACACATGTACTTTCTCCGATGTGCATTATTAGGCAGCGGATGTGTGAAACATTTCCTCTTTGTCTTGCTCTCATGCGCTTATTTCCTCTCCTCTGTGTTCGTCTGTATGTGTATGTGTGTGTGTGTGTGTGTCAGTAGTGTGTGTGTGTGTGTGTGTGTGTGTGTGTGTGTGTGTGTGTGTGCTGTTTGGTAAACGCAATACCTGCCTATTGGCAGACATGTTGGCTGGAGGCAGTCGTATTTGCGTGTGTGTAGCGTCACTTTCGCCTGCCAGAGTTTTCCTCCACATAGATAACACGAGAATATGTCGCTATTCTTGGTCGGCAGAACGAAGGACAGATGTGGAGATGAGCGGAAGATTAGAGGACAGACAGACAGACAGACAGACAGACAGACAGACGGACAGACAGACATGCAGACAGACAGACAGACAGACAGACAGACACTCGCATTGTTTCCCGTCAAATTTCCGGCATAGGTTTTTCATAGATGCAGATCGCATATGTTAATTTTGATCGCAAAAATTACACTCACAGTTCACTGAAATTATCCAGAATTGTGTGATTAGTAATGTAGTATTTTTTCGCTCTTGATTTTTAATTTATTTGACTACAGCACGTATATATGTGTGTATGTGTGTATGTTTGTGTGTGTGTGTCACAGGGTTGGCAGTTGTTTTGGTGTACTCGTGTCTGGCCACTTACTGGGAGAGATCGCGCGCGTACATGTTCTCCAGCGAATTTGACAGCGCCTTCTCTCCGTCGCCAATCTCGACACACGTGGCTAGCTGGCCCACAGTCTCTAACAAATCGAGTCGGCGTGATGAGGAGAATGACGAGGACATTTTGAACGGCGTCATGATGAGCATGCAAGAGCACTCTCGTCTCGTGCTCGCCAGACAACACAGCAGGTCGCTAGCTTCAAGATTCCCTCAACTAATCATGCACAATGTCCCACTGAACCCATTCTCTTCTAGATAGATTTCTCCAGATACACCACCTTCTCACATAACGATCTCCTCAATATACGCCTCCAGAAGGATTTGTCCAATTTCTTCTCCTCCAAAAGAATTAGTCGAAATCTCACATAATGGCTTATCTAATTACTTGTCCTCCATAAAGATTTGTTCAACTCCTGAATGGGTTATCCAATCTCTTCTCTAACAGAAGGACTAATTTGTTTATTTCGCTTCATAAATTATCGGCCGACCCAACGTTATCATCTCAGCTTTTATTTTTGTTTGTGTGTGTTTGAGTTGATATACGTAATTCTGTTATATCTACCGTTATCGAAACATCTCAGTTGTACTTATGGTCGTGTTTATGTGCTCTTTCTGTGTTGGCGTGCTCATGAAACCCAGTGCTATTCGGGTCTGAAAGTTACTGAATAAAGTAACTTAATTGACGATCATTTTCCAAGTTGGCTCGTTTTGGTTATGGCTCATTTGAGAACTACTCTTGATTCAACTGTTGCCTTAGTTTGGCTTCTTCAACATAGTGACGCCAAATGCTCGAGTAGCTCAGTGGTACGAAGGCGCTGAGCTTCCGTGGTCGATTTCAAGTCCAGTTGAAATTTGGCAACCCTACAGTGAGTGTGGTTTGTCGAGTGGCGTGTTACAGGAGAAAAAGGCGAAATGAAGAGGTGGTCTGCTATAAGGACCTCGGCTGTTTTCGAGACAACGGGGCCTTCAACTATCTGGACGTTCTGCCGTCACCTCCAGAAGAGGTTGGTTTGCCCACCATCAGTCCATCAGTTACACCACTAAGTCGGAGTATAATTATCCACTAAACACACCGCCATCCTTCATCTAGAGACGCTAATATATTCGCTAGCTTACTGAGCATTGTATCATTATTTTGGCTGACGAAGTGGCGAGGAAACGGTTGTGAAATAAGGGAGAAACGTTTGAAATCAAAACATCTCCATCTCTACACGGATGCATACGTACATGGACGTCGCCAGGAATTTTCATTCGACGGGGCTCATGTGTACCATAGCGAAATCCCATTGGCGAGGCACACACACACACACTATACATTGTTTTTTGTATGCGTGTGTGCCAAGCCAACCCGTGTAAGCAGTGTTTCATAACATCTGCGGTTCTAGTAATATCTATGTGTGTGTCTGTGTGTGTGTGTGTGTGTGTGTGTGTGTGCGTGTGAGTGCGTGTTCCCACAATGATGTTACACAACCTACATTGACAATATCATGGTGCATGCACACTCTCTTTGAATGCATCCCATTTGGGCCACGTGTCTGTGTGTCTGTGTGTCTGTGTACGTATGTCTCTGCGTGGGTGTGTGTGTGTATATATTAGAAAAATACCTCAGTTGTCAGTTCATTGGATACTTCATTTTTATACATAACATAGGTTTTTCATTTTGTAAGGTAAGGTAAAGTAATGTGTATTTATAAAGCGCAAATATTCACACAGACAGTTTCAGATGCGCTGCAGATAAACAATATTGAGCACAAAGAAAGAAGAACATAAGATATCATAGAAACACAGAAAAATGTTATAAAAACAAGACATCATATGTGTTTGATCACATATACACAAACAACATGAAGACAAATGACAAATACATTTTGATAAAATATACACACATATCGATCAACTATAGAATGTTTCCAAGATAAATGTTTTCAAGTGTTTCCTGAAAGATGATAGCGAGCTTTGTTCTCGAAGATAGTTTGGCGGTGAGTTATAGATCCTAGGGGCTGCGTACTCAGAAGTTCGGGTGGCGATATATCTCTCGTCGGCTGTCCTTGGCTCATCCAGTTTAACATGACGACTTCGTAGATCACGTTGAGATAAAGTGATAAATATTCCGGAGATCCGGACATGAGTGTTTTATGCGCCATGAGACAGAGTTTGTATTGAATCCTGGCCTCAAGTGGCAGCCAATGCAAGTTTTCCAGAACTGGTGTAATATGATCGTGTCGTGAAATATCACACACGTTTCTTCGGCTTATTTTAATAAATGACATTAGAGTAATTCAACTGGGATATTATAAGTGCTTTAACTAACATCATCAGATTGTCTTTGTTCAAGTACTTCTTAATGGCGTAGATATTTCTGATATAAAAATTGCATTTTGTGTGAAGATTGTATCTCGAAATTGAAATAACGTGATATTTACCAGGAATAACATTCGTTCTTTTCCTCCTATCTGTAAAATGCAAACTTTTCGTCTGAAAATATAAACTCTGCTTAATTCCATCAGAAAACGTTTATTCCAAATCTAATTTTTGACGTTCAGTTGTTTCGGTTGGAATTTGCAGAGAAATTAATTGAGCCGTGATGGAAAAACGTTTATTGCGTATTCAACTGAGTCATTTCTGTTGAAAATTGCTCCTGGTTTGTAGGTAAAAATGATTGATCCCAAGATCAAACACTAGCTCTTCAATTTTTCTGTCTACAGCAGATCATACAATATCAAAAAGAACTTTATATACTGTACACACTGCGCTTGTATATGTGCATGTGTGTGTGTGTATGTGAGTATGTCTGTGTGTGAGTGAGTGTTTTTCGGCCCAGTAGCCGCTATGTGGAGTTGATCATGGTGACCTAGTTCGTGCAAACACACAGACACACACACACACACACAGACAGACAGACAAACAGACAGACAAGGTTCATGTTGAGGTCATGTACTGCATTGTATTACCTTGTAGGTGGGTGTTTGTACAAGTATTTGTTATTGTATGGATAACAAACAAACTAACATGAATTTTACCGCTCTCTTTATTGAATGTATTGTTGTTATCTTACTGTCGTCGTTTCTATCACCCACACACACACACACACACACACACACACACATACATACACACACACACACACACACACACACACATACACACACACACACACACACACACACAAACACACACACACACACAAACACACACACATACACACACATACACACACACACATACACACACACACACACACACACACACACACACACACACACACATACACACACAAAGCTGGAATTATATTGATGTAGTTGATATGTTGTCAAGATTGTAACACACACTTGAATTTTGCGAGGAAATATCTCCGTTTCTATAAAATTGTCGCAATCTCTTTAAGAAAATTAAAAGTTTCAATTGCAATCTGCACACATTAATTTATAGTTGCACAGGGCGTAAATTTAATTAATTATAGAACTCCAATCAAATATAGATATAATTCATAATTGAATGTATTGGTTGGATGTTTATTTATTTTTCTAACGTTTTCATTAATTTCCCTCAATATATGTGCTTTTCTATATAAGGTTTTTTTTTGTTCAAGAAAATATGTCTGCTGTTAAAGTGGTTGTTATTGTCATCGTTTGAACATTCAGCATGCACTAGAGTGTCCTGATTTCACGTAATGAAACGATTCATAGAATCGTGTAATATCTTTTTGTTATTGCTGACATTTCGGCGAGAAAACCGACTTGAATTTTTGCAGGCTGATGACCGATTATTAGCTTAAAAAGAGGGGCAGTTTGAACCGGCGTCTTGCCAGCCTACACACGCCTATGCTTGTCATATGTCATGACACACTCACTCACCATGACTAGAACAATTACACACAGACACACAGACACACAGACACGCAGACACACACACACGAGCGTTGTGTGTCAGAGCTTTGTGTGGACCAGAGGATGAGGCGACGATGGAAAGGTTGCATTCGTGCCGGTACGGTTGGTGACGCCGCCGTTCTGACCGGAGCGCCAGGGACTTCAGCAGAGCGTGAATCCTCGCACTAACGTCTCTGCGTTGTTGCACACACACACACACACACACACACACACATACACACACACACACGCACATACACACACACACACACACACACACACACACACACACACACACACAGGGAAAGTTGATGCAGATAGTGGCAGCATGAATGTGTCCAAGCAACGTGGTCCTACTGAGTTTTTAAGCTTTATTTCACCAATATTTCCTCATAGCAACATTTGTAGACTTTTCTTTAACTCGCATTTCGAGGTGCTCAAATATTTATTTGCTCTTTAATTTTGATATTAGCGGATAGAGAAAGAGTTGTACTTTTACCGGAGCGTGATAAATTTACGTTAGAAAAATATTTAGTTGTACTAAAAACCGGCTGATCAAGTTGTACTGAGAATGACTGGACGGTGTGTGGAGACTAACTGAAGTCTTGCTTTTTTTTCTTTCGGTTTTCTTCGCCGGATTTTTTTGGTGAATCACCATTTTGTACGTGAGAGGCTAAAAGCGCATGTAAATTTCTATTTACAAACAAATAATTCGACAAAAAATTTTTTTTCTAAACTCGATGAACCAAAAGGAAACATGTCCAGTTTTTTTATTATCACAAACATTTTTCCTATAGAAAAGGCAAATATAGGTTGATTATAAGCACGAGCGTAGCCAGAAATGTTTAATTTAAGGAGCAAAGGTTGTATCACATAAAATCATTATTTGAATTATATGAGACTAGCATTTAAACCCGCCCGTCGTGCGGAACAATTCATAAAAGCAAGGGAATACAGATTAAACAGCAAAAAGCGAAATTCATACAAAATTCTAAATTAATTATTCAGATTTAAAATGCACTATGACATTGCATATTGTATTTCATGCATACGTTGGGAATAGGTGTTTTTCACCCATAGTGGTCCACGTCATTATAATTCTAGACATCTAAATGCTGCCTGAATATATTACATGCTTTTTGCTGGCCTCACAAGTTTAATATTAAAACTTATACACACAAATTGGCATGTGACAATTGACAAAGACATCTACATACACAAATTGTATGTTTTAATGAGTAGAATTACTAATTGCAGTATTGTTTTCCGATTAACACTTGGAACCGTACAAGTTCCGCCATACTTGGAGCTCATGATGGTGCATTATTAATATTGACTGGGCTGTGTGTGGGTGTGTGTGTGTATGTGTGTGTGTGTGTGTGTGAATGCGTGTATGCAAATGTGTGGGCATGTGTCGGTGAATTTCTACATGCCAGGGTTATGTGTGAGCCACACATACTTGGGCAAATTGCTTTTTGTTCTCAGAATCGCAGTGCACCTGAACTGGCCGGTGTACGCGATATGGCTGAAATTTATCATGGTCATGAGGGTTTTCCAATTGAACAGCGTATATGCATGCTTTCTACCCGGATACTGCTCAGCAATAGCAGAGCCGTTGCAAAGTCTTATGGGGATCCTCCGAAGGCAATAATTGGGCCCTATTATAAGTACATCACCATTATAATTGAGGTACGACTTTGGGAAAATGCAATTAAGAGAAGTTTCTGGGGACTTTCGGTACATTTATGCGCTATTTTATCATACATTTTCATATCATGCGTGAGGCAATGGGGCCCCTCAACACTCGCTTCCCCCCCGGGGGGGGGCTTGGACTAGCAGTCGTAAGCAGTATTTTGCCACGTGATACCAGAATGGTGTACGCTGCTAAATGTAGATGTATTGTTTTTTTTATAAAGCTCGCATTAACATTTAAACCCGCACCTAATCTAGCCTGGCATTTAAGCCCGCCCGTCGTGCGCAACAATTCATAAAACAATATGAGTACAATTTAAGAAGCAAAAGATCAAACCAATACCAAAGTCTAAATTTGCATTTTATTATTGGCGAAATGGTTTTCCTCAACTCTCCCGTCATGCCCGTTTAATCGCCCGTCGTGCGGAATAATTCAGAAATCAAAGTGCTAAATCAGAAAATACTAGTCAACTTTTACCGCTAGAATATTTAATACTAGAAAACTGTCATTTATCCCGCGAATAATTATTATCGCCCGTCATATATGCGTTACTTTTTTCTACACCACACCAGTATTTACTGGTGGTATAAATTGATATTCTATGCGAGATTGTGGGCACAAACAGAATATTTTCTGTTTTAAGTTTCTAACAAAGTACAACACAACGCACGAGCTTATTGGCTAGGCTCAATTATCTAACTGAGATATGGCGTATTCACGATAGCTAATATTTTTGGTGTTGAACAGCAGGAATATTGTTAATAATCAAGAGTTTTTGTTTATTTTGAGTAGTGATATTTTTGGTCGGTATAGGTTATTCAGCTAGATCGTGTAGTGAATTGAAATTGTTATTCATTTTCCACTTCGAATTTCAATGTTTCACTTGTTTGAGTGCATCACAGCCGAATTTCAAATTTCCCCATTTTTGTTGTTTCATCGTTCTGTGTGTTATTCTTCCATCACGCTAGAATATCATCACACTTCGGGCGAGTTTTTCCAGTGCACACGTTGCGTGTAGCCGTCAACACTGTGTTGCATGCTGCAATTTATGTTTGATTCAACACTCGAAGTTCACGGATTTTTTTCAACGCCAAAATTCCTGCGCTCAATGTATTTCTACGACGCATCTGGTCATTGTTGTCTCGATTGCGTTATTCGTAGCCAATTTGTCGCAACTGCGCAATAACAGGAATATTGACTATCATTTTGTCATGTGATCTTACATTTGTATGTGTGTGTGTGTGTGTGTGTGTATTCACTGAGTTGTACATTGCGGTATGGAGTCACAGACTCGTTGTTCCCCCCTTCCAGACGTCGTATTGCTGTTTAAAAGCTCCGATAGTAGTTTGTGTTGTCACAATTGATGAGAGTTTGTTCCACAATTCAACCGTTCTGCACGGAAAACTATATTTCTCCACGTTTTTCATCTTATCCTTTTTTGGAGAATTTTGTACTTGTTGTCTCGTTTTGACCTCGATATATTGAAATTAATTTCATCTATTTTCTCTTTGCCATTTATACACTTATTTTGCCAATTTTACACGTTTTTTGTATCATTTGTGGGTATAAATTATAACTTATCTTGTAGAACACAAAATTCTCTACACAATAGTATAATTTTTATAGCTGTACCATTGCTGGTTTATGAGGAATATATAGCAGAATATTGACCAAAATATTCACGTTTTTAGTGCTAATTTTGCTTTTTGACTTTGTCATTTTGACTTCACACGGCCTTAACTTTTTTAATACTTTTTGGAAAATTAAAAATTATACCGTGTTGTAGAAAACGAAATTCCCAGCATGATGGTATTATTTATTTAGATGTGTGATAATTAGTTTTTGAGAAATAGAGAAAAAAGTATAGAAAATCGGACGCGTGGAGTTTAAACAAAATTTTGAATGTAGATTGAATTTTTTTCCATTTTACATGTTTTGTGTTTAATCTTTGGGTATGAATTATAGCCTATCTATTAGAACAGAAAATTTCCCACACAGTTGTATAATCTGTATAGCTGTACCATTGCTGGTTTATGAGGAGTAGATTGCAGAATATTGACAAAATTTTCGCATTTTTCAGGGTTCATTAGGGTCTTTTCACCGCTATAACGTTTTTTTGGTTTCATTTTTAAAGTTTAAAATTTACCTATCGTGTAGACAACGAAATTTCCGACGTAATGGTATAAATTGTTAGCGGGTACACCAAGTGGTTACCGAGTACCAGCTTGCAGAAAATGGACAAAGGAGGGTGGGACAGACACACACACAGACACACAGACAGAGGATCTGTTTTATATATATATATATATATATATATATATATATATATATATATATATATATATATATATATATATATATATATATATATATATATATATATATATATATATATATATATATGTATATATAGCTATATAACTATTTAGTTTTACTTGAATATGCCCTTGATAAGTCGGCCATTTTGATTACAACAACAACAACAACAACAACGTGTATTTGCTATAGCGCCGGTAAAACACAAGCGCGAAAAACGGAAAACATCAATTGAGATAAAACGACAATTGTAAAGAATATGGTAGAAATGAGCAGGTAAAAGAAAGAGAAGTCACAAAACAACCAAAATTGGTAAATAGCAAGCACAAGCACAAAGGGCACAGTTCCAAAAAATCAAGTGGTATGTTCGAACAATAAAATCTACAGGTTAAATTAAAAGGTTAAATGCCTAAGTGGCAGCTGCTACACGGGAAGAAGCCGAAGCTTATGAACACACAGGCGTGCCCCGTGCAGCTGGCTGCCACCGCAGAACCGACCCTCTCCACGCTATGACGCCACAAGGACGAAAAACGTATTAGAGAGGGACACCTCCCCAGAATGCATGACACAACTCATGACTGATATCTGGTACCATTTACTGCTGGGTTGACAGGGGCTGTGGGATTGTTGAATTCGCCCAATGAAATTCTGCTCCGCCGGGTTTCGAACCACGGACCTCCCGCTTGTGAGGCGGGTGTGCTAACAACTGCACCACGGAGTCCACAAGTCCACAGATAATTATTACAGAAAACATTCACAATAGAATAAATAAAGCAGCAAGGAAGGAAAGGAATCAGTAACTGTGCTCAAGACAGGGAAAAATAAGACAACGAGGAGAATTGAAACAATCATGAAACGGAGAAATAGTTCAAACTATATCACAGAGAGGCGAAAGGAGAGAGAGAGTGAGAGACGGGATCAAATGAAATGTTAAAAAGGTACAGGCGAAGCCGACGGCGGAATGACCAAAATGTAGAGGCGCGGGTGATATGAGAGGGAAGAGAATTATACAAGCGAGGGGCGTAAAAGAAGAACGATTTAGAGGACCAGGAAGATTCATTAGATGCACGAGGACAAGCGAGAGGAAGAGGGCGACGAGAGGAGTGTGAGTTAGTGGGAGACAGAAGATTAGCAAGATGAGAAGGTTGGTGAGGATCATGCAGAAGCTTGTAAATGAGACAGCAAAGGCGAAAATGAATTCGTGGGATGATAGGAAGCCAGTGGAGTTGAAAAAGTAGGTGAGACGTGTGGCGAGAAAAGGTAGGATGAAAGACAAATCGACAAGATTGGTTGATCACACGCTGAAGGATTAAGAGATGAGAACGAGGAGCACTAAAGTAAAGCGAGTTGCAGTAGTCTAACCTGGGGAAAATGAGAGTATGAACAAGGGTGATGGCGGAATTTTTATCAAGATAGGGACGTATAGGGTAGAGAGAGCGCAGAATAAGACGACAAGTGCGGGCGACAGAAACGATATTGTCAAAGCAGGAGAGCGAAGAGACAAAGATAGAGCCGAGATTGCGAACAGCAGTTGAGATAGGAAATGGGAGAAGAGGAGGTGAAATACGAGGTGGATGGAGGACGATGAACTCAGACTTAGAAGTATTCAAGTACAGCTGCCGAGAGGCGGCCCATGAGGAAATTTCAGAAAGTATATCAGAGAGAAAGGAGGGAGTATCAGGAGTGACAGGAATGAGGAATTGGATGTCATCGGCATAGATTTTGAAAGTAATGGAATGTTTTCGAAGAACAGGGCAAAGATAAGACATATAAAGATTAAATAATAGTGGGCCAAGGACGGAACCTTGGGGAACACCAGATCGAAGAGGGAAGTGAGCAGAGGTAGAGGAATTGAAGTCAACTGAGTAAGTACGATCAGTGAGGTAAGATTTCAGAAGAGAAAGGGCGGAAGAAGATAGACCCAAACAGGATAGATCACGAATAATAATAGGGTGACTAACAAGATCAAAAGCCGAGGACAGATCAAGTAATACCAAGAGGACAGATTGATGGTAGGAGAAGTGTGAAAGGGTATCATTACACATGGAAATAAGTACAGATTCAGTAGAGTGAGCAGAGCGGAAACCAGATTGACACGGGTCGAGGAATTTAAAGATGTAAGGAGAGAGTTGCAATGAAATAGCGGATTCAAGGAGTTTGGAGGGAAGACTGAGGAGAGATATAGGACGGTAATTGGTGAGAGCAGCGGGATCAAGAGTAGGTTTTTTATAATGGGTCGAACAATAGCAT
>OU696582.1:720000-830000 GCA_916048095.2 Sacculina carcini | reverse complement strand
TATTTAGAACAAGCGATGAGGACAATTTTAAGAACGCTTAAAAGAGATATCCGGATTAAACTGCTGTTTTCGAGTTTTCAAGTTCTCTTTTTACTCATTGCAAGTAGTGAAAGGGATGTTAGCTTCAGTGTATATATATGTGTGTGTGTGTGTGTGTGTGTGTGTGTGTATGTGTGTGTGTGTGTGTGTGTGTGTATGTGTGTGTATGTGTTGTAGTTGGATTGTAACGTGGTGTGTGTGTGTGTGTGTGTGTGTTGTAGTTGGATTGTAACGTGGTGTGTGTGTGTGTTGTAGTTGGATTGTAACGTGGTGTGTGTGGACTGGTCCCGAGGGGCCACCACTCCAAACTATATGAGAGCAGCGGCCAACACACAGCTCGTCGGCAGACAGGTGGCTGTCATCCTCAAACAGCTCGTGACCAGGTGTGTTCTCACCGACAGGTGTTGTTTCAGCAGAAATATGCCCGAGACTCGTCACTCCTGCCTTCCACAGATTATACTGCTTTGTCAACATTTGTGTTGTGGCTTGGGTTGACAATTTACATCGGTACTTTGTTCCAATAATGTGTTTTGCCCTATTTTGGAAAGCTATATTTTTTGCACATCCATGTTGATTCTACGTTTTTGAAGATGGAAACTATGATAGCTGATATGCTTGTGCGTTAATGAGATGCAGCATATCAACATATTGTGGTGTATAATGCACTTTAATATAGCAATGCTTATCAATATGTGATGTAATGTAATTTATGTAATGTAATGCGTGTACGGACAGATATGGAGTTACCATGGATCGTTTGCATTTGATTGGTTTTTCGTTGGGAGCTCACGTGCTGGGCTTTGCTGGCAGCGAGCTGAACGGAACTGTTAATCGTATCACAGGTGCACACACACACAAACACACACGCACACTCACATACACACATACACACACATACACACCTACAGGAGTCCATGTTGTCATCGTATTTTCAGGCGAAGCCAAACATGTTTCCTCAGGGGAAAAACCACTATTGGTGAAGCTAAAGTCACCAAGATAATTTTATTCCGCATAGACTAAAACAGTGGTTCTTAACCTGTGAGGAATGGAAGAGTTGCCAAGTTGGAAGCTAAAGGTCGGACAGAACAGGACAACTATGTGTGTTTTTAATAATTAAAATTTATTTATTTTTGTTTCTAATGACCTCTTGACATTTACTTTGATGTAACAACTGAATTTATTGAATTTATCAGCGTTGTTGTGTGGAAAATGAAGAGATGGCTCATTAAGAAGTGGGGAATCGGAGAATTCAGAATTGAGGGTTTAGAACCACTGGACTATAGAACAAACAAAGCGTAATGGATGAAGGTGTGTGATTTTTTAATATGTTATATTTTATGAATATTCCATGGGCCAAATCTTCACATGCTTCTTTATCTGTTTGTATTTGTGCATGATGGCATGAGAGTTTCACATGCATGTCTGTCAGAAGCTGACATGAGATATATTCTCTTTGACAAGCTGAATGGAAAGTGGGTTTTATCTGTTGTAAATGACGAGGTGGATGTCTGGATGTGGACCGATAAGCATGTTGGTGATGTTTTTGGATGTGGCGATGTTGGTGATGTTCTTGCACGATGTTCTGACAGGTCTTGATCCTGCTGGACCATTGTTCGAGGGATATCCTCCCGAGGTCAGGCTGGATCCTAGCGACGCTCGCTTTGTCGATGTGATCCACTCGAACGGAGATTCGCTGCTTCGCGGAGGACTCGGAACCTACGAACAATTGGGACATGTGGACTACTACCCGAATGGAGGTCGAATGCAGAAAGGATGCACAAATTTGTTTTTGGGGGCTTTCAGCGATTTATTCTGGTGTAAGTGCCACACGAACACAAACACAAACACACACACACACGCAAGACTTCAGGTGTGTGTGTGTGTGTGTGTGTGTGTGTGTGTGTGTGTGTGTGTGTAAAGTTGTGCCTTAGCTTACGAGCTCAAATACTAATTCAGGTTAATCGAAATACTCGCGACTGGAATGAATTTGTTCTTTACAACATTTGTATTTACCATTTTCCACCTGTTGCTAGTTCCGCCGTTCGTTCAGGATGCATTTGGGGTGCTATTGCCATTGTGTGTGCTGATGGCCAAAATGTAAAATCATGAAGTATTTGCATTCTATTTGATTACATCCGAAAGGAATTATTCCGTTTTTGCGTCTGTGACTTAATTGGGCGCTATATCATGTATATGTTATTGTTATTGTTGTTGTTGTTGTTGTGTGTAGCTGGTGCCGGAAGCAGTCGATCTTTGTGCAATCACCGTCGCTCCTATCGTTTCTTCATCGAGTCCATCTCGCCAAGATGCCATTTTCCTGCCATGCACTGCGAAAACTACGAAGCTTTGTTGCGCGGCGAGTGTTTTCCGTGCAACAAGCGACATCAGTGCGGCAGAATGGGCTACTATGCCGATCAAAGTCCGGCTCGAGGCAAACTCTACCTGATCACCAGAGAGAGTGATCCGTTCTGTGGTGGGTGTTGATGAGGTCTAGACAAATGTCCAAATCCCAAACTTTGTAACCCAAGCCAACCCAACATTACCTCACCAGGCAAGCATAAATTGACATCCATAAATTGCCATAAATTGCCATAAGAACGTCACTAAAGGTCACTCATGTAAAGGGTATGGATAATTTTAGAGAATTTGTCCGAACCTCGGTGTTGACAAGTTGCAAGCACTCACACAAATCATCGGCGACATTCATACAATCAATCAATTCATTCTGCAACATGTAATGGATACGGTGCAACAATTTCACACTTATTCGAAGTCAATCACAATTTTTTTTGGCTTGAACACACACATACACACACACACATATATACAGACATATACAACTTGGATGTGTGTGTGTGTGTGTGTGTGTGTGTGTGTGTGTGTGTGTGTGTGTTTGATAGCCAACCAGAATAAGGTGATGGTGAATGGAAACACGGAGGATCAGACGTACGGCAGGGTGGAGATATCGTTGATCGCCGCTCCGAACATCAACGAAACATTTCCTCTCACCTCGTCAGTGATAAACTCGCAAACTCACTCTGAAAATAGTCAAGAAACTGAGCCTAAACATACACTCCCACAAACACACACACACACATACACAACACACATTTACAAATGTATAATTTGTGTACCATAATTTGGAGTAAAAATACTATAAAATACTATAGTGGAATATTTAAATAGTTTAGTATTATTTAAGAGAAAAACGTGTGAGTGATAATACAGAGACAGCATTGCTGTAGTTTAATTGCTGACTACAACTAGAGGAATAAACACACACACACACACACACAGAGAGAGAGAGAGAAATACATTTGAATACCACGTAAATAGTGTCGTGTTTGTCGTGCAGAAGCGACGGGGATGAGATCAGTAACTCAATGACGAGGATGTTGGTCGCTCATCCGGCTATCACAGGAGTTCAACAAGTCCAACTGCTCTATGTAGCCTACAATGGCTGGCTGTACTCGGGAACTCCCGTCTGGAACATTGACCGGCTGGCCATCACAGACAGTTCCGGAAAAAGGTGGCGGGTTTTTTGACAAAAGTCCAGTGACAGCGCCAAGGGGATGAAGTCCCTCCCAAAAAAATATGCTAAATTCCGCAAAAATGGTGACCATGAACACTTCGGGTGTGGTTCCTCATGTTTCACCAATTCCCCCACATCTTTTTTCTTAGCCCCCCTCCACAGGAACAATCTTGGCGTCGCCACTGAAACAACCATCTTACCGACTATAACTAAAAACAAGAAAATGAAGCAACAAAAACACAAACAAAAGCGATAATAAGAACAAAAACAGTAATAAGAATAATAACAATATTAACTAGCAACAAAATCATGAAAAAATTACACAAATACATGTGTGTATGTGTGTGTATTTGTGTATATTGTATGTGTATGTGTGTATTGTGTGTGTATACGTGTGTGTTTATTTGTGTAAATTGAAAACACTGGATACAAAAACATGATTCTTATATAAATTCATTCGTTATTCACAATGGAATTGAACGATATATTTCCTATAGATGCAAACCGCGTGCCATTTTTATTTGTCTTCATGAACCCATGTCTTCCAATGAGTTTCATACTTCTAATGTTCACTGTGTTATTGTGTGTGTATGTGTGTGTGTATGTGTGTGTGTGTGTTGCAGTGTGTCGTATTGCAAGCGTGCAACAGTGTTGCGCAGTGGCCAGCCCAAGATTATCAACCTATCTCCCGGTCATTGCAGAGTATCGTATTTGAGGCCGACACCCAACTTCTGGAACCAGCCTGGTCCTGGCTTTGATCCTCAGGTGGGCGTTGCACCTCACCACTGCCTCGTGTGCCTGTGGGTGTGTGTGTGTGTGTGTGTGTGTGGATGCATGCAGACTCACACATACGCATAAATATACACAAAAAAGTTCACACAAACACAATTCATTTTAAGCATTTTCATTTTCATGTTTTATTCTCGTTAGCAGGACATTCACTGAAAATTGACTAATATAAAAAAATTCACGTGAAATTGGAATATGCACGTGTGTGCTTTCCATGGATTACTGTATGTATGTGTGTGTGTGTGTGTGTGTTGTATTGTGTTGTTTGTCAATGCGAAACATATACTTGAATATTCATGTGTATGCGATTGTACGTGAATGATTGTATGTATTGTGTGAACAATGTGTATATCAGCGCAATGCGGAAATTATATATGAATTGCGCTTTATATATGTTTTAGTAAACGAAATGAAATTTGAGTGTGTGTGTATCCATGTATAATTGTTTGTGTGTGTTGTGGTGGTAGGGCGCATCGTTGGAGGAGATTAAGAGCAAAATCAAACATCCGGATCCGGGCTCCAGTTTTGCTGGCGGAAACGCACTTGGTGTCAATTTGACACCGCATTCTCCATCGGACATCACTGGTTTGTCGGTGTCCAGCGAGCAAAATCTTCATGATCATGGCGATAATATCGGTCTCGTGGATGAAACAGCTGCCGTATCGGTCGGAGTTGATGACTCCTACTCGCTAGCTCGACTGACTTCACCAACCCCGGCTACCTGGGCTCAAATCAACACAGACTCTACACTGGCTATGCCCGATATCGACACGATCGGCAATATGACAGATTTTCCAGCGGGGACCGTGTTGCATGAGCACGACGGGACCGAGATTTCGAAGCCGGTTCGAGGGCCCGATTTTGTCGATGCTATTCTAGAGCACAGCTACCCGCCGCCCAGCTCGTCGGGGGGTCCTCCTAACGTGGTCATGGGTAATTTCCGACTTCAACACGGAGGACGGGTGAGGCCTGAATTGAGCGGACAGCGGGTGTCGGCCATGTTGCCTCACTGGTCACCTCGCCTTCCCAACGTGGCCGCTCCACTTGATTCCGATGCGCTCGTTTATCGTCTGGCCGTCCATCAAGCGGCTGAAAACGTCGGCGACGGCGGCGGTGGTTTTCACGACGTGGCCGCAAACGCAGACAGTATGTGGGGCTGGTACAACTCCACTGCCAGACACAACTCCTCCTCAGATCGCCTGCTCAACTCGCTGACACTGGACGACAGGAGATATTTGTCTCAGGTCGCCTCCTCACTCGTCACACGCACCGGCAAAGCTTTACCGCAGGTGAGTCAAGTCATTATAGTCCAGTGGCTCCCAAACTTTGTTCCAGCTTGTTACCCAATTTAACATGCCACATTAAATATGCTTTCACAAATTGTCATCAATATTGACATATATGGCTAAACTAAACACTAGAGATAATTTCTTTTATTCCATTTATTTCTTTTATTCCTTTATTTCTTTAACGTATCTTTTGCGGCTTTATAGATCTGTTCTAGAATAATGGCATGTGCGTGTGTGTGTGTGTGTGTGTGATTCCCAGCACGCTACGTCTGATGATGTTGACGAGGCTGACGAGAAATTGATTGACAGCGGCGCACAAGCAGCGCCTGTCAACACGGCAAGTCAGCCTGAACCCACACAGCCCACTTTCTACATGCAGTACCTGCCGGCGGCTCTGTTTGGCCGGCCGGCTGTGGATCACGTTCCGGGACCCAGTGTGGTGCCACCGCTCTACCGCCGCCAGCTTCCTCCTCCAGCTCCACCTCAAGCGGCGTCGCCTGGGTCTTCCTCCTCGACGCGACATCACCGTCAGTTCCACCATCCTCCGCCTCCTCCTTCGCCACCGCAGGCAGTCAGGCCACGACCCATGCTCAAACTCAGCTTTCTGCGACACATGCTGCCCATGTGGCAGCAACCGCCGCCGCGCAAATACATTCCGCTGCACGACACGCCGTGATTGCATCGCTTGCTCTGCGCGCACGTGTGTGTGTGTGTGTGTGGCGACGAGCAAGTCTACAGACGAGATCTCTAGCAATGCCGAGCGTTCACAAATGAATGTTTCACAGGCGTGTTTCAAAAAGCATCCAGCGACAAGCTCGTTTCCAGATGGATGCAACGACAAGAAATTAATGGTGCAAAAACATATCTGCACACAGCTTTCAATTGTGTTGGACCGATGTTTCTTCGGTTCAACGTTTTATTTGATGATTGGATGACAGTTTGCTCAATTGTGAGAATTTCGGCTGTTTCCTTGCTTGTGCGCCAGGAGACATGTATTTATCACGTGTTTTTGCCCTTGTTATATTTGCTGTCGAAATTCTCTCTGTTTGCAGAGGATTTTGAGAAAAATGCAACTTTTTCAACGCAGACATTTTCACACAAAGTGTGTACGAGAAAAGTCAGTCTGTATTTTGTGATCGCGCGTGTTTTGATATGCTGTGCATCCGCAAACATTTTTATAAATGTTTTTTTTTCTATTCACGTTGTTCTCTGACAAGGCTTATCTGCTTGCAGCGATTTATGTGTGTGTGTGTGTGTCTGTTTTTGTATGCCACTGTGTATATATGCGTTCATATGTGTGTGTTAGTTGTCTGTGATGTGTGTGTGTGTATGTTTGTGCGAGATTTTACCTGGCTGGCGAGAAACAATGTGAAAATACAAGCATTCTTGTCGTATTTCTGTGTTTTGCTCCTGTGTGTTAATATATATACACTATATTGGCATGAAACTCTATGGGAACATCATATACATCATCTCGTATTGTCTTGTATAATTGTACATGTATGTATTTAGATTCCGCCTCAGCTCGACACAGAAATATTACGTTTAAAAGCGTAAAATTACCAGAAACCGCTGGTAATTTTGTGAAAATACATGTATTATCGACACACACACAGACAAACACACACATGACTAGCCTATAGCTATATGGTAGACATTGATGAAAAATGGCTAGCAAAACCAAGAGTTACTCCAGTATATATGTAGTGACATTTGCCAAAGATTGGCACATAAAATGGTAGTTCTATTAAATCGCAGACACATAGACTCAGCTCAAAGAGTGAAATCACAGACGCGGTTTAAACGGTGACCACAAATAATGATCCAATGAAAATGATACAATTCTAGAATCGTTCACCAAACAGCCAGAAATCCCTAGAATCTCTGTGAAATACACCAGAGCTACTCGACATAATGAGCAACACAATTAATTCGCAAAATGAGACAATTAAAAGCTGCAATAACATAATTTATACGGAAAAACTTTATCGGTACAGAATGCTGTTTTTTCAACGAAAAAAAATACTCACGAAAATAGTTCACGCACCTGCAAATTACTGGCAAATATCTGATGATAGTAAAATCACATGAATTCACTGATGAAATCTCTGCCAATCATATTATGCCCGGGCCGGTAGCAATGAAACAAACTGCCTCAAATACACACACCGATACACGAGGGATATCACAGCTCCTCGAAGTATGCAACTCGAGATTTTGTTGAGCCGTCGCGAGTCTGCAACCAGCAATATCAATAATAAATAAATGAATAAATAAATACACCAAGAAGCAATAAATCACGCACACACAAACAATCGGTGGAAAAAGAGAAATATCTAAACCATAAAATGATTCATTTATATGATACACAAATATAAGTTTTTTCTCTTTAATATTCCTTTATTACTCTTGTCTCTTATCGTGGAGTTTGAGCTGTGAGGACGCAGTGAGATTATAAAGTGTTATCGGATTAATTATCTATTGTTATTTATTATTTTTCTTTTCGAATTCTCTTTCTTTCTAGAATTCTTTACTTTTTGACCTCTCTTTTTCCTTACAACTTTTAGTTAGCTCCCAGTACATGGGGCCACCGCAGGGTGGTAATAATGCCGAATGGAAGAAGATGAGAAGAGAGAGACACACACAGAGAGAGAGAGAGGAATAGATGTGTCATGCCGACCCTGCGGAACGTCGAGTATTTATCTTCTCCATTGTTCACTTGTAGTTCATGTAGAGCATCATAGCGATAATCCTCGTCTTGTTCAAAACCAACGCCACCATCGCCACCACTACTGTCAATTTTCAAACACTCGATTTCCGAGCGCAAGTGGCGTAACTGCTGCTGCATACTCTGTGATTTCTTCACATACTCCACCCTGACACACACACACACATTACATTACATTAAGATATTTATATAGCGCCCTACACCTATAGGGTCTCTAAGGCGCTGCACACACACACACACACACACACACACACACACACACACCAGCACACACACACACAAACATACACACTGAAAGAAAGAAGACAGACGAGTGCACATACGCTGAAAATCACACTTCCATACATAAAAGACAAAAGCACACACACACACACATACCTATTGAGGATGACAGCATATCAGACAGACAGTACTGAAGACAACACAGCAGACAATCAGGGACATACACTCAAATAGGCGAGAAACATCATACAATAGACACACATATATAAATAACACAACTCAACACCACAGACACACATAAATATAAATTCGGATTAACATACAGAAAACACACCATAACAGTCAGCAAAAAAAAACTCCGTTGAACAAAAACACACACACACACAGCAATTCAACTGGGATCCATGCTAGCTGCTTAAAGTGTATGAGTGCGTGTTGTGTGCTGTAGTTTGTGTGTGGCATGGTAGATTTGTGTGTGCTGTGGTAAATGATGGTAAATGATGGTGTTTGAGCGTGTATGGTGCGTGCTACATGATCTGTTGTGTGTATATTATGCGAGTTATTGGCCGTACCGCTCCATCTCGATTTGTCGACTGATTTGGTCGATATTGGAGTCGATCACGAAATCATAGTGTCCTAGTCGAGCGGTCTCGTCCATCATAACACCTCCGCCACTGCTTGATACAGACATCATTGAGACTGACGCGGGAACTCCCCCTCCTGTGACAGCTAGAGACGGAGCGACACCGCTAACTGCTGTCGAATCTAGCAGCATATCCTGACAACTGGTGCTGGAAGAGATGGCGTGGCCGAACAACGAGCTGGAGTCGCTGACAATACCAGCACCACTGACAGCCACACTGACAGTGCCTGCGCCGCCGTTCAAACTGACTGGCGCGGCCGCTGACAATGATTCCTGACATTCCTCGTAAACGTTCTGACACACACATATACATACAAGTGTACTAACACACACACGCACACACACACAAGTACATATATATATATATACAAACAGATATACGCATACACACATACAAACACACACACACACACACAAACACACACACACATGGACGGACACACACAAACACACACTGACACACTTGGACACACACACACACATACATACAAACACACACACTGACACACACACATGGACGGACACACACAAACACACACTGACACACTTGGACACACACACACACACATACATACAAACACACACACTGACACACACACACACACACACAAACACACACACATGGACGGACACACACAAACACACACTGACACACTGGGACACTGACGGTGAGGGCGTGCAGAGATTGTTGGCCGTTTTGTTGTGCGGAAGATGAGGACGAAGTTGATGATGAGGAATGCTTGGAGAAAAACTCAATCAATCTCTCCTTGGCTTGCCGTTCAGCCAGCCGTGCACGATATAAATCCTCCTGCCAAATGACACACATACACACACATACAGAAATATACACACATATACATACAGGACACACGCACACACACACACAAACATAGATACAAACACTCACAGACATACACACAGAAAGACACACACACACACACACACAGAGAAAGAGAGAGACACATAGACACATATTTACACACATAAAGACAGACATATACGCACACAGAAAGACATATACACACATAAACCCACACATACACACAGATATATATACACTTAGACACACACACACACACAGAGATATACAGACTTAGACAAACACACACACACCACAACAGGTAGATGAGAGGAGTTTGGCAGACAGAGTGGAGAGAGAAAGAAAGAGTGGTAGATAGCTAGGAGAGTAGAGTGCTGGAGAGGAGTTTAAGAAGAAGAGTTTAAGAGGAGTTTAAGAAGAGGGGTTTAGCAAGAGGAGTTTAAGAAGAGTTTAAGAAGTTTAGCAAGAGGAGTTTAAAAAAGAGGAGTTTAGCAAGAGGAGTTTAAAAAGAAGAGTTTAAGAAGTTTAGCAAGAGGAGTTTAAGAGGAGTTTAAGAAGAAGAGTTTAGCAGGAGGAGTTTAAGAAGAAGAGTTTAAGGAGTTTAGCAAGAGGAGTTTAAGAAGAGGAGTTTAGCAAGAAGGGTTTAAGAAGAGGAGTTTAAGAAGACGAGTTTAAGAAGAGGAGTTTAAGAAGGAGTGGTTGTTGTTGTTGAATACCTTGAGTCTGTTGGCCTCGAGTGATCTACGCTCTGATTCTTCAACAACTCGAGAAGCGATCATTTCTGCTTCTCGCAGCTTGTGTTCCAACATTGTCTTCTCTTCCTCCGTCTAACACACACACACACACACACATACACACACACACACACACATGTAATGAAGTAGGTGACCGACTTGTGCAAAAATGCAAATATAAATCGTAAGAAATAACAAGATCAATGCAAAAGTCAAATATTGCTCTAAAATTATCGAATTATTACATAATATATTTACATTTAAAACAAGCAAAATAGACGAAAAATTAATATATAAAAATACAATTATACACTGTATAAAATTGATAAAAACCCAGCACTATGTTTAAAAACCACCACTATCCATCACTATTCTGCTCACCCGCACGTGCTGGAGACGAACCCGGCGCACTTCCTCCTCGGTTTTCGACGATTTCTGCTGCAGCAGCGTGCGTTCCTCCTCGGCGATGTGGGATTTCTCGGCCAGAAGTTCGGCGGTGTCTTCTGAACGTTGCTGTCAACAAACACACACATTATTATTATTGTTAATTACATTGGCAAATCCAGTAGCATGGGGGGAAGAGTACAGGCACTATTACCATCTTGCGGTGGCCCCATGTGTACTGGAAGCACTAAAAAATGTAGATAATGATAGTTCAAAAAGTAAATAATTCTAGAGAGAAAATAATTCGAAAAGAAAAAGATAAATAAATGAGAATAAATAATAAACCATCATCCGATAACACTTCATAATGTCACTCCGCCCACGTTCCTCAATAAATAACAATAATAGACACTAAATATGAATAAATACTAATAAATACTTGAATAAATAACAACAAACAAAATACATAAGCAAACACAGACAAATATACGGCTGTATTTGGCTGAATGATTGCTATTTCAATTCGACACTTCGACTTATTGCGCTTTCCACTTTAAACGGAATTCAAAATCGGTTTAATATTCAAAAATAAACTGGATAGACAAATTAGATCAAGCAATGAATTAGAAACTGGATATTTACTTATCGCCTAAAAGATAATTCTAAATAGTACTCGTAATATACTAAAAACACCACGCAAGCAAATCTTGCGACAAAACCCCAGGACACGCGAAAAAACGTTTATTATTTTATTTCGTTTATTAAAGATGTTTTGATGGAAAAGGCATAAGATCGCTTGCCGGAGACTTCCTCTATCTCTATATATAGTGCTAGTTTTGAGTGTAACTGTTGTATCATGTACGACTGGTATATGTGTGTGTGTGTGTGTGTGTGTAGGTGCATTGTGTATGTGTGTGTATGTGTGAGTGTGTGTGTACTTGTGTGTAGGTGCATTTGTGTGTTTGAGTATGTGTATTTGTGTGTGTGTGTGTGTGTGTGTGTGTGTGTGTGTGTGTCTGAGTATGTGTATTTGTGTGAGTATTTGTGTGTGTGTATGTGTGTCTGTGTCTGTTTGTATATGTCAGTGTATTTGTGTGTGTGTGTGTGTGTGTATTTGTGTGTATGTGTGTATTTGTGTGTGTGTCTGTTTGTGTATTTGCGTGTATATGTGTGTGTATTTGTATGTGGGTGTGTGTGTGTCTGAGTATTTATGTGTGTGTGTGTGTGTGTATATTTGTGTGAGGCAAATATAAATATATATGTGTCATAAATATATATAAATATATTTATGACATATTTATTTATTATAAATATATTTATTTATTTATATTTATATGTAATATATATTATTAATAAATATATTTATGTTAGCACACCACCGACCAGAGCTTCCTGGGCGCGCCTAATCTCGTCCTGATACTGTAACAGCCTCTGTTCCAACTCGTTCTTCTGTCGTTCTGCCTCCAGTCTCAGCTGGTGCTCTCTCTCCAACTTCTCACGCTCTACCTGTCGTCTGCAAGCCAACACACACACACACACACACACACACACACACACACACACACACACACACACATGTGTGTGAATGAAACGCCACATCATGCTGTACCTTGTTATGCTGACACAACAGAAACAGTTATATTTTCGTTTGTGTAGAGGCCATTATAAAGACGGGACCTTTTTCGTTCTTCCATTGACTGCGCCTTCATTTGCTGCACTTCCATGGTGTCGGCCTTGCGACGTCGCATGTACAAATCGTGATTGCCAATACACAAATCCAAAATCTGGCCACACACACACACACACACACACACACACACACGAGTAAAAAAGGCGGTATAGCTAGATGTACAAGCTCAGCACACACACACACACACACACAAACACACACAAAAAAAGCCAGCATACGCATGATATCTAGCGGTGAAGATAAGAGTGCCGAAGATATAGGACAGCCTCACTGTTTGAAACACAAACATTCGTCAGTCCCACAACGTAAGTCAGGAATCTTACTAGCTGACTAACGCAGTTGACACGGGTTTCACATGAGCTCACCAGCTTATTCAGCTTGACGTTGACCGAGTAGAAGACGAAATTTGGCGCCGAGCGATCTACAATCTTGATGGTGAACTTCTTGTCGTCGTAGCTGATGTTCTTGATCTCCGACCAGGGGAACGAGATCTTGGGCGTCAGCTTGTTGTCCTTGTCGTAAATGTTCAGCCCCAGGGCACATACGCCCAGGTACAGCTCCGATCCCTTATTGTTCTGCAGGGGGGAAATGAACAAACACAGACATTTCGGCAACTAACGTATCAACTCTGCCCTACATCGTCTAGATCAGGGGTTCTTAACGTTTTGATGATTCCATACCCCCCATGGATTGTAGAGTACGGTCACCATACCACCTTTACTTGAATGTTCAAATAATAATCACCAATCCTATCATTATTTGTCAGTATGTCTTCCAGATCGACGAGTATTTAAACCGCTTGAATTCACTGTACTTCAGCATACGCATTACTAGGAAATAACATGATCATTGATAATTATATTATCCATAAACCGTTGATAATTTATATCAGTACCCAAAAATCTATTCCCATAAATCTTATGTCTTTTGTTCCCATACCCCCAATGAAAACGAACCTTCAACAAAAAATGGTGAAAATAAGAGAGGAGGTCAAACCCGCACACAACGTGAATTGAAAAAAAACGAATAAATATTTAGCAGTGAATTCAGACCGTAATGGAGAAATAGTTGACGCCGTACATCTCGAGGTCTTGCGCTATTTTCAAGTATTCTGTCTCAGCTTCGTCACGGGACATTCCCTTGTGGTCCTGATACCTACACACACACACACACACACACACACGCACACACACACATGCACACATATCATCAAATATAACACGATTTTCTTCTTTAATTCAATTTTAACGATAATTCTAATGGAAATATAACATTGAAAATATAATTACGCATGGGCAAAAAATTAAACCACACAAAAATGTGATCAAAGTATATGAAAACAATGAATTCAATATGATTCGATGTTCATTCCATTTACCCTGGATGCGAAAATTCATCCCTCAGAAAAAAACACGTATATTTTTCAAAGTCTCGAAGCATTGGTAACACACAGCTCAGAACCAACACAGAATGTCTATATGAGAACACCATCAGAAACCAGCGAAAATGCTCGAAATACAAATGTGTGTTTGTGTGTGTGTGAGTGTGTGTTTGTGTGTGTGTGTGTGTGTGTGAATGTGTGTGTGTGTGTGCGTGTGTGTGTTTGTGTATCTGTGTTTAATGTGTGTTTAACGTGTGTTAGTGTGTATGTGTGTGTATGTGTGTGTATGTGTGTATGCGTGTGTTTGTGTGTGTATGAGTATCAGTGTGTTTGTGTGTGAGTGTTTAATGTGTGTTTGTGTGTGTGTGTGTTTGTGTGTTTGTGTGTATGTGTGTATGTGTGCATGTGTATGTGTGTGTATGTGTGTATGTGTGCATGTGTATGTGTGTGTATGTGTGTGTATGAGTATCAGTGTGTTTGTGTATGAGTGTCAGTTTGTGTGAATGTGTGTTTGTGTGTGTAAATGTGTGTATGTGTATGAGTGTCAGTGTGTGTGTGTGTGAGTGTGTGTGTGTGTGTGTGTGTGTGTGTGTGTGTTTGTGTATGTGTGTTTAATGTGTGTTAGTGTGTATGTGTGTATGCGTGTGTGTTTGTGTGTGTATGAGTATCAGTGTGTTTGTGTATGAGTGTTTAATGTGTGTTTGTGTGTGTGTGTGTATGTGTGTATGTGTGTGTGTGTGTGTGAGTGTTTGTGTGTCCGTGTACCATATATTGATGCGTTCCTCCCACATATTCAATGTCATATTGTACTGCTTTGTCACGCGCTTCGGCAGCAGTTCTTCACTGGCCAGTATGCCAGATGGCAAGCATCCGTCCAATGCGTCTCCTTGCTGCAAGGATTCCATAAAAATATCACTCGGCATCAAGAATTAAAAAAATATGCAAATATAATAATTACATGTGAGACAATAATGTTTGCTGTTGAACAGTTTTAGACAAATACATTTGTGAAGGATAATTATAAGAAAAAAGGAATGGGAAGAAACAGATTAAATAAATGTAGTATTGAAAAAAATCAAATAACAGTTCCATAAGAAATATAGAAAAAAGCAAAATAAGAAGTTAAATAAGGTAATTACTCACATAGAAACTGCCATTTTCTCATGTCATTCCTTTTCTATCTGTTTTTGTTGATGATCAAAGCAGAACCATTCCATTTCCTACCATTCCCTACAGGTTATAAACGTGGCGGGTTTATGAATTGAGACGAAAGCGGCGCTCACCTTGGCTTGCACGGCGTATGAGGCGAGCAATACGCTCACTTCAGACGGACAATAAACGTCCATATTGAGAATGGCCTGTTTGATCTGCAGGAAGAAGAGATGCTGTGTTATCTCCTGTACCAGCTCCTCGCTGGCATCCTCGGGGAAGAATTTCACCAGCAACATCAGCGACAGCGGATAATCGCGCCGAATATCCTGGTCCAACACTGACGGCCACAATATTATCACTGTTATTATTAACCATACTTGAATAGACCCGGTGGAATGGGAATGGCGTGAATTACACAAGACTGCAATCTCCATGCATCTTGATAATCACAAGATACAGAGAGAAAGAGAGGAACAAACATTGGAAAATGAACACACACACATTGACACACACACACACACACTGACACACACACACACCTTGACACACACCCTGACACACACACACACACACACACACACCTTGACACACACACACACACACACACACACACTGACACACACATACACACCCTGACACACACACTGGTACACACACTGACACACACACACACACTTAACTTAACTTGTGTTAACTTAACTTAACTTAACTTAACACTGACACACACACACACACACCCTGACACACTCACCTTTGCGGTCCATTTTAAGCCAGCTACGGAAGCCCTTATTGTCATTGTACTGGAGACCAAAGTACCAGGTCTCTCGCAGTCCAATTGTACGACACACAAGGTCGAACAGTGTACGGCCAGGCGTACACCACTGTCACACAAACACATACAAAAGTACTGCAGGAGTAGACTACATAAAATATGCTATTATACCCAGAGAGAAGCGTTCAAAAGAAATACGCGCGCAAAGAATGAACAAATATCTTTTCAAGTCAGTGGTATATTGAGGCGTGAAAATTATTATTGAATGTTGGTCACAGCTTGTTCATAACAATACCCTCCTGCATGAGAGGATGACGTACCTCCACAGTAAACTCCAACTCAGCATCCATAGTGATAACCTTGATCGGCAGCGACTTCTTGCTGCGCTTGCCGAAGCGCATTTTAGACGTCAGCGAATGCGATCTGATAGCAAAGAAGACGGAGTATAGAGAACCACACCGTACGCCATAACTACACCATAACTGGTCCTAGATTATGATAAATAAACAACTGATAAATACGAGCAAAAATCATCCACTAACCTTGAAGCAGTAAACATGATGAATCCCGCCAAGTCAAAACGATGAAATCATTGACCAATACGTTGATTCGTCTGCTGAACGGATCAAATCACCGATTCTGAAAATGACACCGATTCTGAGACATCAACAATATACAATGAAGTATGTATGTCTGTATGTTGTGCTGTTTGTCCGTCTCTTTGTGCGTGTGTGTGTGTGTGTACGCTCGTCTGTATGCGTGACCTGTCTGTCCCGCCCTGTGTGTATATAAATACAGACGGTCCATAGAAATCACGCTGTTCAAACGTTTAGCTCCGTGGCTGCGCAAAAACACCACACACCCAACAAATGCTAGTTGATAATATATAAAATGGCGTCCTCAACAATGAAAAACGAAACGAGAAGCAATACCACTCAAGAATAAAAAGCACAACTCACGTCGAAGCCAACGACTAAACAGCAACACGCATGAACACAAACTTGCGATTTGAACCTTGACGTTGTTTCTAAAATGACGCACGTACGACCAAATATTGCTCAGAGCTTCCTGTTGACTTCTAATTATATCAATTAATACATATATTTAGGTGATTTAAGACTCCTAAATTGTACATCGATTGCATACAAACTAATGCGAATGAAAAAAGAAAGAAAATATCGATAACGAATATGTCACGCGAGAGCAGGAGTCATGTTTTGTGAAAAATTGTAATTTGTGTTTGCTAGAATCTGATGAAAAATATCGGACAATAACAAACAGATTGCATACGACAAAAATTATGCTTAGTAAAATTAGTTGTCCCCAAAGCAAAGCATTTCATACAATCATTGCGCATATTGATGTGGATTGAAGGTGGAGTCCAGAGTTTGATATATTTGTGACACAGTTCGCGAGATTACGTTGATTTTGCGTGAGAGGACCTTCACAACCGACTCTTTTTTTGGTATGACAAATTATATTTTTATATTGTAAGCTGGCGTGGAGTCACGTTGAAAATTAAGCGATTAATTCCTCTTGAACCTATTGTTTATCCTTGGCATGTATTGCTCTTCATCGGTACCTAGTATTGTATTGTATTGTATTTCGAAACGACACAGTAAACATATAATAACACCAAACAACATATTTTCATGTGTCGGGGGAAGCCATAAAGGCTTATATCCCTTGAAAAAAGCAAGAACAAATAAAATAAAAGAAGAAAATGAAAAAAACATATGTGATGAAAGTACGTGATGATAAACTCCACATTCTGCTTAAAATTAGATATCAGCGCATTGAAGATCAGCGGTTTAAATTTATTAAATTTGACTTGTAGTCGTACCAGTGTAATCAGTGATATACGCATTTCTAGTTAATACGCCAGTCGCCACTGCCACTGTGCCAATAGCCACTGTGTCATACCGTACGTTTCTGTGCCGTTTGTTGTGTATAAATTAGGGTTTGACAGCCGGTTCTCACTCGTAGTTGCTTACTGGGCATCACCATGAGTCTTCAATGGACGCTAGTGGCCGGCTTTCTCTACGTTGAGATCGCAGTTGTTGCGCTTTTTCTGCTCCCGTTTGTTTCGGCTAAAAGGTGAGTCGTTCTATATGCTTCGTTTGCTGATCTGCAGGTAGATGTAGTTTTAATTCGTTTTTGCACGCGATGCTTTTGGCGTTGGCCGCTTCGCACTCAATCGTTCTCAATAGGACATACTCCAAAAATGCTAAAAGTTAATTCCCAAAAGCTTTTGAAAGGTGAAATTTGAGCATCACTGCTTGTGGTCTCTGAATTCACCGGTAATTTTTCTGTTTTGGTTCAGAAAAAAACCCAGTGTGCGTTTATGTATGTGTATGCATGTGTGTGTGTGTGTGTGAACAGATGGAATTCCCTGTTCAAGTCGCGCTTTCTCAAGGCCATCGAGGGACAGATGTTCTTCTACTTTTGTGTTCTCATTCTGGTGCTGGTGCTGTTGTTTCTCGGTGGGTGCAGAACCGTGACTGATTGGGGGGTGATTTTTACTGTTTTCGTAGACGTTTTGAGCTATTCTCTGCACTTCCATTTATTCCCCATCTGGACTTGAGTGGGCTCAAATAAATTAATCAAACTGTCCGTCAGCATGATCGTAACTGCTCGGCTCCGCTTTCTTCTGCACCAGAAAGCAGCGTGCGATCTCATTTTAGTCGGCGAATAACACTGAACATACGTGTGTGTGTGTGTGTGTGTCGGTGTGTGTGTATGTCAGACGCTCTGCGTGAGATGCGAAAGTACGATGACAATTTCGACCCGAAGGACTACGCTCACGGACATCTGGACATGGAGATCCAGAACCACATGCGTCTGTTTCGCGCACAGAGGAACTTCTATATCTCCGGCTTTGCTCTCTTCCTCTTTCTGTGAGCGGTCTCTCCTGCTCTGTATAACTAGTGAACTTCGGCTTAGAATATCGGAGCGATTATAGCGATTATCACATGGGCTGTAGTTCACGTTCATGTTTGTGGCGTCTTCATGAACTCGTATAGGAATGATTAAGCGAAGCACGTTTTGAAGAGCTCATTTGAGTTAACATTGCTATTTAAATGAATGAAAAAGGGTGAAATGAGCAGGACTCAAACACTATAAATGACATGACTCAAATCCCCACGCACATTGAACAACAACAGATATACAGAGAGAATAACAATAGAAAAGGAGTTAATTGATAATCAGCAGGTTAAAGGTTACAAGCCTATTGACAGCTGCTACACGGGAAGAAATCGAAGCTTATGAACACACAGGTGTGTCCCGTGCAGCTCGCTGTCATCGCAGAACCGACCATCTCCACGTTATGACGCCACAAGGACAGAAGACGTATTAGAGAGGACCACCTCCCCAGAATGCATGACACAACACATGACTGATATCTGGTACCATCATTTACTGCTGGGTGGACAGGGACTGTTGGATTATATAATTCGCCCAATGAATTTCTGCTCCGCCGGGATTTGAACCACGGACCTCGCACTTGTGAGGCGGGTATGCCAGCACTACACCACGGAGTCCAGATTTCGTGTGTATGTCCGTACGTGCGTGTGTGTATGTTGCAGAGTGTTGCGTCGTCTTGCAACACTGTTGTCTCAGCAGGCCATGCTGGAGGCTACCAGCGAGGCAGCCATGAGACAGGCAGTCAGCGCCACCAAGGCGGCAGAAAAGGTAAACACAACCAACTACAATAATATAGTCAAGTGGATTCAAGGTAAATGTTAACACAGTTAAACATCGCGATATAAGGCGCTAGTTGGGGTGCAAATAATTCCACCACGTTGTCGATCTGATTGCGCCGATTATACCGATTATTTGACTGTTTATTATTTTGACCCTCGTGGTACGCGAGGATAATACAGAATTTACGTGTTTCCTAGTGAAATAACGACAAAATAAATAAAACTATTTACACCAATGATATAGTATATTTTGATATTTATTTTACATTTTTATAAGGAAACTTGAAAAATTTGGGGTCCAAGACTCTATCGCGCCTCATCAATGCGTCTTATATCAGTGTCTGACTGTACTCACATTATCTCGTATTATTCCTGCTGTTAAATGCAAATAAACAGTATAAATAGGAAGACAGCATCTGAACGTTATATATATTACACTTGACTGCAATCTCCATGCATCTTGATCATCAACAGACACGCAGACATACAGACAGACACGAGCAATAACATAACAGCAAATGAAACAAGGTGAAGCCGAATAAAGACTCATTGAGTCATTATGAGTCACACTGTATCTACTGTGAGTCATTATGAGTCACACTGTATCTACTGTGAGTCATTATGAGTCACACTGTATCTACTGTGAGTCATTATGAGTCACACTGTATCCACTGTGAGTCATTATGAGTCACACCAAACACTGTGGTTTCATCTCGCCACAGTTATTGTCTGGCGGCGGAACTGGGGTCAGCGAAGAAGAGGATAAACGTGTGGCCGAGTTGAAATCAGAATGTGAGCGACTGCATGCGCAGGTGGAATCAGCTGAAAAACGCACCGATGCCATCAAACAACAAGCCGAGGCGACCAACCGCGAGTACGACCGTCTGATGCGCGAACACGAGACACTGCAGCGCCAACTAGCGGCCAAAACGGGAACTAGCGATAAAAAAGACGACTAACAGGACCAACACCATAACTCTCTCTCTCTTTGTATCTATTTAAGACACTGTTTGTAAAGTCTGTGTGTGCGTGTTTATTTGTGTTGGTGATTGTATTGGGTCTTGAATTATGTTGTTGACGATTTTGGGTGCGTATCTGTTGGCGATATATGGGGTGCAAGTGTGGGGTGATGCACGCGTTCTCCAAGCAATGTGCACATGTGTTTATCAGTGAGTGAGAAACGGTTGAATTGTGGCCGAAATAAATAAGACGTGCCTTGTCGTGTGATTACATTCATCGAGCAAGGCTGTAGAAATCAAAGACGATCTAAAAGTGAAGATGTGAAGAATATAAGCGGTCTTTGTTACATGGAGATTATGTGGGTGTATTTTAGGAACGGATTCCTTCCGGAATGCCCTTGTTCAATATGAGATCCCCACGTCACAACAATGGATGGGACGGAATGCGTTCTGCATTTCATCTCCCCTTGATAATCCGGGAACGGACGCTGAAGGTGTTGGTTGCAAGCTAATGTTTCGTTTCATCACAAACATTACAAAAAAACACTGAATTAATACTGTACTTGAGTCAGCCATGAACGAAATCCATGCTTCCTGAATTTCTACATTAAAAACCAACTTCATTTTCTCGTCACATATTTTTCTCGGCACACATTCATAAGCACAGAAGGTCAACAAGATAGAAACCATCACAGTCACTCAATAATGAAGAAGCCGACTGTTTTAGCGACTGGTGAGATCCAATACACCTCAGCCTCACTTCAACGGCTTGTTTGAACATCAGCACACACACACACAGACACACAAACACGTGGTCATAATCTTTTGCGCCTTGAGCGTCGACGGACGTTGCCGCCGTTGCTGCGACGTTGCTCGGATACAGCGCCGGACGTTGTCTGAGCGCCGGGTAGAAGAGGAGAAGAAGGCGGCCTGCCTGCTCTCGACAATGAATCATTCGCGTTATCAGAGGACCCCGCCGTCTTAGTCACGGAAGAACTGGTAACGCTGTTGACAAACGGAGGCCTAGTTGTCGGTTGAGGGGGTTCTTCATTGTTCTTCAGCAGCTGCTCGGCGCTGATAACCTGTTGATGTTGCTGGCCGCTGAATCCTCGCTTTCCTCCGTCGATCAGCACGTGACGCCACTCGACAGGGTCCTCGAGCAAGCGGCGACACCGCCGCGCCTCCAGCCCGAACAGCTCCAGTTTATCTTCGGTGACATTGCGACACACATTGAGCCGCGCGTGCACCGGATTGGCCACAAACAACGGTCCATTCTCGCGCTCATCCAAGCTGGCAGCCAGTGCGGCCGCCGATGTCAGTGCAGGAGTCAGCAGCGATTTGACGCCGCAGAACGAGCCACTCTGCGAGTAAACCTCGAGGAACTCCGTCAGCAACGTGCCAACCGAGTGTGCACGTGGTGCCGCCGACCACGTGGCGCTCACACGTGTCAGTGCACGTGCGCCAACACGTGGCAGGTCGCTGTTCGTGTCTGTTAACAACAAAAACAACCAATGTTACCGTCAGCGTGTTCGTATGCATCTGTTTGTATGTCTGTGTGTGTGTGTGTGTGTGTGTGCTGTTGATTGGACCCTGTGAAAAAAGCTTCAGCTCTCAACACTCAGAAAAATTGGAAGCCAGTGACCAAATGAGCTTACCACCTGGTACCAAATGAGGTTACCACCTGGTACCAAATGAGGTCACCACCTGGTACCAAATGAGCTTACCACTTGGTATCGCCCGCCATATGTGTTCGCCTGTTGCCAGTACCAATACATCACCACCATAGCCACTTACAGTAGATACTTTTAGGACAAAGTGAATATCATTATTAATGATAAGAGCGTGAACGCTCTAAATTGCTATCTCCATGCATCTTGATCATCAACACACACACAGAAGACCAATAACATTAGAAGAGAAAAACACACACTGTGGAAATGAAATCAGGTGGATATTCTCTTGTACCTTGATTCCTCTTCTCATCAAGCTTGTTCTAGAGTACCTGGTTCAAGCAGGAGATGGCCGGGCGGTAGCACTGGTTGACTTCGAGTCTGCAAGAAGTGGATGATCAACATGGTCAAGCCGAAGTTGGATATCCAGTGGCCCACTCCCGAGTTTCCGCCCATCCTTCTTGTAACACCCACCTAGCCACACGCACACACACGCACCTCAAGGGCATATTGAGTACAACCGATTTAGTGAGGTTAAAAGTTAAAAGGTTGAAGGCCTCAAGTGACAGCTGCTACACGGGAAGAAGTCGAAGTTTATGAACACACAGGTGTGTCCCGTGCAGCTCGCTACCACCGCAGAACCGACCCTCTCCACGCTATGACGCCTCAAGGAGGGAAGACATATTAGAGAGGGCCACCTCCCCAGAATGCATGACACAACACATGACTGATATCTGGTACCATCATTTACTGCTGGGTGGACAGGAGCTGTTGAATTATAGAATTCGCCCAATGAAGTTCTCCTCTGCCAGGATTCGAACCACGGACCTCCCGCTTGTGAGGCGGGTGTGCTACCACTACACCACGGAGTCCAACAAGAGGAGGAGGCTTGAGGATAGGAGAGAAACTGGTGATTTAATCAACATACACATTTGCATGACAGACATGGTCAACACATGATGCTGGCTTAGTTTTTTTTAAAGAAATATGCGTGGAGGACACTAGAAAACACTGTCAAAAATATAAAATACACCGTTTTCCGATTATGAATATAGAAAAATGAAGCCAATTAGCTAGGAAAATAGTTGAAACTATAAAGAATAAGCTTGATGAAGAATGGAAAAAGAGACAGGACAGCACGAGCCTAGCTCATAATCTGTAGAACAACAAGATGAGTGGGTGAATAAACTCGCATTATCACTCGAGCTGATATTACAGACGAAATCACAATGCAATTTTTATTATGCACTGTAGTCTAGTGGTTAGAACGACAGACTCAACGCAAACATCATCAACACACACACACACACACGCGCACATTCAGGCACACCGACATACAAACACACGCATACCAGGAGACAACACAAGACCAAGAGAGGAAGGTCAAAGGACGCTGACCTATATACGGGGAGAGTGGTATCGCTCGCTCGTACACACAGTCATGTGTGTTTGTGTGTGTGTGTGTGTGTGAGCGAGAGTTCTTCGTAGACTTGATTATAGCGAGGAGGACATAGTGAGTGAGCCGGGATGCGCAGGTGAGAAGTGATATTACACAAGTTATCAACACAGGTTGTATTTGTCAGCGTTTAGATACTTTTATTCAGTTATATTTGTCAGCGTTTCATCAAGTTAAGATACTGGCAATAATTTTTGTGGTTTTTATTTCATAAATGCGAGATTCTATATTTTTAATTTGAACTCCAATTAATTTGACAGAAATACAATAGAAAATTCAAAAGAAAACTATATGTATATGTTTAGTATATGGTTTTACAGGTCGGTTAAATTTTCAGCCAAATGTTGAGTATTTTATCGGTTAAATGTTATAAATTATTGTTTATTTTTTATATTGCTCATTTTACAGGTGTGTAAAGCCAGTGTATGAGAAGTTACACCAGTGGCGCCACAATTTCCCCTGGCGGACAATATTGGTACTAATCGCAGTAGTATGGCTATGCAGTGCGCTGGTATCGTTTCAGAAACCAGCACCACTACAACATATAGTTGCCAGTCATGACCGCAGTACAAATAGCCAAAAGTTATTGACAAATGACAGCAAAAAAGACAAGAAAAATAGCCAAAGTTCAAACACCACAGAAGTAGAAAAAAGCCTAGATGGCAGTGAAGTTTGGCTGATTCAGTCCCTTGACAGCATGCGGGAGCCGAGACTCAGCTCCACCACGTGGTTCCCACACGACGCCAACTGTTCCCACTATCGCACCGGATTTGCCCGCAAGGGCCGCCTGGCAACCGGACATCTGGCATCATTCCCTCGATCTGGCAACTCTTGGGTGCGCTATCTCCTAGAGGCTGCCAGTGGCTTGGCAACCTGCGGCGGCATATGGAGCGATCACACAGCACCGCCCGATGAGCTGGTGCCCGCCTATTTGCCGCAGGTGCGCCGTTTTATCGAACAGGCGCGCAACAAACGCCTCAGTGACGACGATACTGGCGCAGTTTCTCAGCCGCAGCTGTTGCAGCTAGGATTCATCGGCGAGGACATGCTCAATGACATGGACAATTGCCTACTGCTAAAATCACACAAGCCCCCTGACCAACACACAACACTCGCACGAAAACGTCGGCCCAATATTCTGCTACTACGCGATCCTTTCCGTGCTATCCGCTCTTTCTACCATTTCTCGCACGGACAGAGTATCTACCGCAACGAGAGCAGTCGTAACATCACCAACAACACAACAAACAACACAACAAACAACATTGAAAGAGGCGGACAAAATACATGGCAAAACTTTGTAGCCGGAGCGGTGTTGTCGTGGCGACGGTTGGCGATCGACTGGGCAGTGCAGCCACGCACAACCCTGGTGGTGCACTATGAACACCTAGTGGCTCCATCTGCCGGCGACGGTGTGAAACAGCAGTTACAGCGAATGTTGCGCCATCTAGGCGTGCGTGTCAGTGCTGAGCGAATGCGTTGTGTATTGCGTCACGCACACGGAATATTTCACAGCGGAGGTGGCCACGAAAATATGGCACGTGCGTTCACAAAAAATCAGCGCGCGGTCGTGTGGCAACATATTAACAGTGTGAATCAAGTGCTGGTGAGTCGCGGGTATCACCGATTACCGCTGGAAAAGTACTCGTTCTACGATTATGACCATCACTAAACTTAACTCAGCGAGACTTGTGTTATTGAATACAAGTAAATTATGTTTGTGTTAACACGGGTGATAAAATGCATTTGACAAGAGCATATTGGGAAAAATAAATTAAGAAAACGAGATTAAATAACTTAAATCACCAATACAAACCCTTTGTTATGGCTGACAAATGGGATGCATTTGAGAAGCTTTGAGTTTCAGAGTGTGCTAGAACTATAAGAAAAAATGAGCAGAAACAGGTCTCCATAATAATAATAATAATAAAATCAGTCAAAGAAACAACAATTTAAAAAAAGTTTACCATTACCATAAACAATATATATTACAATATGTTATATGTTACAAGACATTTGTTAGTTCATTTTTAATCGTTCTGTAAAACTACTCAAATAATCTTAACTATCCCAGTTAACACAGTGGTATAATGTTTGCAATCGCTTAAATATATTTGAAAAGACAATGAGAGTGCTGAAATTATGCGCGTAAAAAAACTTCCCACAGAAAACCTAGAAAAATAGAAAACACTAAGACAATAAGACACCAACCAATGCAGCCCATCGTCTCAGGGCCATAACCAGCGGAGCAACGCGTGAATCCAACTGACTCATGGTATACAGCATACTGCTGGCCACCAGACCATCTCTAATACAGCACACAAACACGCACATAACAAACGTATACAAACACAAGTAAACAAATGATATATGAGTGGATAAAAATGACACAAACACTGAAAAGTAATCTAAATAATAGAAAAACTATATATTAAATTAGATTCTTAAGATAACCCAGAGAATTTTGTGAGCAAAATCGCTGAACTTTCCTAAAAAAAATGCATAGACCAATGTTATAAAAACTGCTATGGAAAAAATCTAGACACAAAACGTTAAAACTAAGCTGTACCCAGCAAAATTACGCTTTATAAAACCATTAGTTCAGCGTTGATATCGGACAATTCTTCCCGACACACGGGAAGATCAAAATGGTGATCAAATCGCAATCACCTGATCATGGAGAGATCACATTCCACACCGGTCATTGAATTGTAGAACTTTAAAATAGGAACGCGTGCATGCAAGATTTTACGCACCTGAAACACACACATACACACACACACACATATATATATAAGATGTAGTAAGCTTTTGCTGAAAAATTTGTGCATCCAATTAGAAAATAAATGCATATATACTTGTATTTAAACAGATATTATTGAAGAAAAATAGTGAAAACCGAAACAATTATACTTTCTAGCATTGAAATATCAATCAGTGAAAGATACCAATAGATAATTGCTCGTGCGTTTGCAGTTTCAACCTTGCTTAAATCCGGCCTAATTTAGAAGTTTACCAATGACATTTCAATGGAGGAAATGACACTTAATAAACAACACACACACACAAACAGAGGACGTACATTGTTGAAGCCAGGCAGCAGGGCCTCAATCAGTAAGGCCACATGCAGAAGTACTCTTTGAGCATATTTGGCCTCGTCGCTATAACCAGACAGCGAATAGAACCTGAACCAGTTGGCCATCTACAAACAACAACAAAATAATAACAACAATGTTAAGTATGTGCTCTCAAATACGTCAAATATATAACAAAAATACATTTCACACAAGAAATTCACTTAAAACTAATACAAACAAATAAATGACAAAGTATATTACTTACAATACAAATACTAATATCCTATAATAGAAGAAATACTATACACAAACGCATCAGTAAATACGTATAAATGATCATACTACAAGAAAATAAACTAAATACAAACATAATTGAATAAAAACTGATAAAAAAACATCACCTGATTCAGTGGCTGCGAAAGATCGCCGACTGAAGACGAATTCGGCGCAGACGCGACAGTAGTGGCGCGGCGCACGTCTCGTCGCAACAACAGCGCCATATCTGCGTCGCAATTGTCCAAGCCGAAACCGCTGACCGATGAGCCGAACGGCCGCACCTCAGCGCTGGGTAACAGCGAGGATAACACCCGTTCTAACAATTGGCACGTGAAAAAGCGAAGTCGACTGCCCAGTTCAGTGAGACAACAAAGTTGATGATGAGTGCCGATCTGTTCGTCCAACTGTACCGCCACAAACACACACACACACACACACACACACATTAAGCATACACGATTTGTCCATTACAGTTAATTAATGTATTACAGTTATTAATGATTGTTGATTATTTATTATTGATAAATTAATTATTAACGTATTAACATATGCAGTTTGATTATAGTCTATACTATAGTCTGTTCGTCCAAGAAACATGGCTCGACGAATTGTTGCCTTATTGGTCTGTATTTGCGTTATAAATTGTTTGTTTTTGTCTATGTGAGGCAATAAATTTAAGTTTACAAATTGACAGAGAGAGAGAGAGATGTACGTCAAACACAAATACACGTGCAAAAAAATGACAAAACATAAGCGAAAATCTGAAATCCGGCAGACTAACCAAATTCGCAATATTATATGCAAAAATGCAATTAAGATAATAATAAGAAACACATAAAGAAAACGAAAGATAAAATAAAATTACTACCATTAAAAAATAAAAGGGGAAAATAACAGCACACAAACTTTCGTCAACGAAATATCCTAAAAAATATCATAAAAATACCACACACAAAAAAAGCTTGGGAAATTTCCAATTTTATGAACAATACGAAAAACACTGACGAAATTATCAACAAAGAAATGTATCTATTTGCTATTTGAATATCATTGAGACGAGCATCTTCAATAGCTCTTGATTCACTGCTTTTTCAAAGTGTCACCGCCTACTACTCGGTTTTCTCACCGAATTACAGTTGATCAAGTGGCGATGCAGCTGATTCTTGTCGCACGCCGGCGCATAGGGCGTGTACGATACGTCACATTGTCTGTTCGATGAGGCAGCACGAGACGAATGTGACGCTCGCAGCCACAACAGCGGAGAACACACAGGAATACCGCGTGTGGCGCCGATGTTATTGTCGGAGTCGGCGTCAGATGAATCAGCCACGCGTTCCAACACGGACGCCAACGACTGCTCGCTATCAAGTTCCACCAGGAAGAAACACTGACACACACACACAGACACACATACACACGAGAATATGGGCAGACTCCCAATGATGTTCACTGGTGGCAAAATATATAATAATAAAATTCATGTATGAACTAATATTGAAAAAATAACCAACTTTGCCTACTTTTGCTGTCGAAATTTCGCACGAAAATAGTAGAATTATATTTGGGCGTTGACTAAAATCCTTCTTGAACCTCGTTGTCACTGTGAATCTTCTTGGTTTACACGCTCCTTCCAACACGCTGCTCCTCGCATATACAATAGCCTCCCATCTCACCTACTGTCCTCTCCCTCGCTTAAATCCTTCTCGAAACAGCTACATTCTCACCTTCTTTCACAGTTGAATTAAACATATTGCATGTATTGAACTATTTGAATGCTGCTGTGCAATTTGATGGCTTGTATGTGTTTGTTTTTTTTAATGTATATATGTGTATGTATATATATATATATATATATATATATATATATATATATATATATATATATATATATATATATATATATATATATATATATGTGTGTGTGTGTATATGTATATGTTTATGTATATATATAGCCTGTTGGAGGCTCAATACATTGAATTGACTCAAAATTCGACATAGCGCCCATTGAGGCAAGCGACGCACCAATTCAGAATGTCAAAATACCAAAGTGATGACGCATTGACAACCATATTGATCACACACCTTTTTGACCCGCTTCAAATGATACATGTGACGAATACCGGCGCACTGAGACAAATACTGCGCGAGCGTCGCCGCAGATGTCTCCGCCGCCACTTGAACGACCAGTGATCGCGCCGCCTGTCCTCGCCGCAGTGCGCACATTTCGTCGAACGATAGTGCGTCACAAACACTGGTCGACGTGTCGCGCTTGTCGTCCGCTCCAGAAGTATCGCAGAATTCGCGCACAAGAGCTGACGGTTACACATCCAGACATACATACACGCGTACAAGCAATCTGAGATACACCATAATCGGCAAATAGGAAAATTCACAGCTGAAATTCGAAAATTTGTTTTGATAATTCGTCTTTGACAATGCCTGATAACAAGAAACCATAGAATAAATGAACGAGCAATACATACCATGACGGAGAAAAAGTCTACTACAACGTTGATGAGTAAGTGACGAAAATAACAACTGTGGTTTCACAAGCATGTTTATACCCACTGATGATCAAAATTAATTTAATATTAGCCTAGCACTAAATTTTTTACAAACGAAACATCCAGAGCTAGACACCATGTGCAACCACCGCTTTTGAGACTAAAGTGTCGTTTAAACGTTTTATTGTTGGGATTGCTTTTGGTAAATATTTATTCTATGCTTTTGAAATTTCCAACTCCGCATTGTTTTGTTTCTGTTCTTTCAGTTGTGGCGTTGTTCATGTTTTCTGCTTTTGCCATTCAAGTGAGTAAGTGTATTGTTAATGACTGATTCCGGGAGTTTCGGTCAACATCCCGATTGTTTTCATTCTGCTTGCTTTTGATCAAGTGAAATGCAAATGTGGGTAGGTTTTTAACTAATTAGCATCATGTGCGGGGAATTTGTAAGGAACAAAACGTATTGCGGTAATTTTATATGAATTATTTTTGTTAAAATTGAGGTTTTTACATCGATATTTTCAAATTTGTCTTGTTTTGTAAATGACAGCATCAGATGCGCGCTGCATGAACTACACGCCCGCGCAAATTATTCTCGCATTCCTAGCTGCGGTTGTGGCGTTTTGGTTCTACATCTCATCTCAGGACAGCCGCTAGAGGTGGGCTCACCAGTGGTATACACGTTACCAAACATTAGTGATCCGCGGGGCCTTCGATCAGTGTGTATTTGTGTTTGTGTGTGCGCGTGTGTATGTGTGCGTGTTTGTATGTGCGTGTGTGTTTGTGTGAGTGTCTGTATGTGTGCGTATGTGCTTGAGTGTACGTGTGTGTGTGTGCGTGTATGTGTGTGAGATTCCCGTGCAAATTGTTCAGAGTATTATAAATCCAAGCAATTTGAGAACAATCTTATTCGTCCTTAGTGGATGTAACCGATTATATCTTACCCACCAGTTCTTGTTGGATACGAATTCTTGGATATTTTCCACTCTTGGTTTTCGTACTGGTATTGCTTACGAATCGCTATCGTCGTTGTCTATGTGTCGTTCTTTAGTCTGCCTTCTTTGTGATTGTGTTTAGCTTCAGAATGACGCAGATCAGCGACCTGGAAAGACAGGTTGAGATCAAGAAGGAAACTTTCGACATTTACATGCAAATCTCCAACCTGCTCGACACAGGCGAGCTCTTATCTGGCACGTGCATTGTTGAATATTGAACCTCTCAACACTTGCTTTTCAATACTTGCAAGCCAAAACTGAAGCCTTGGCAAATAAGACACAAAAAACTGAGCTGGAAATCTCATATTAATCATTGGTGAGCTTCGTGTACAATGAAAAAATAAAAACAACCAACATGTTTACTTAGTTTATTTTATATAACAAACTATGTCGTTACATTTTATCAAGCAAACTCGTGAAGTATCGTCGGCGGACCGGATGAACCGATCGGATAGTTTGCCCACAACTGTTATAGAGCAAGCAATCTTACCAGATCCTACACGTTTCTGTTTGTGTGTACATGTGCTAGGTCTGGACGAGGAGACATTATCCTACTGTGTGCGCTTGTGTGAGAACGGTGTTAATCCCGAGTGTTTGGCCAGCGTGGTGCGTGAGCTACGACGCGAAACCGCCGCCCTGAAACAAGCAGAAGAGGCGGCCTTGCAGCAGCCAGCAGATTCAAACACCGCCACTGCCGCGGCTCCTCGGCCGTCTGACTCCACCCAGATATGATCGTCATCTGTGATACGCTGTGTCACCGTTCTTGCCATCAATTGCCGAACTAATTGTGCTTCTCTCATTGCTCTCTCTCTCTCCCTCTCTCTGTGTGTGACTCTCACACTCGCCAACTCACTGCCAGCCAATAAATATCAGCCAAAACATGGCCGCTGTTTTGTCGGCAATTTAATCAAAACATTTGATAAAAACAACTCACACACACACAGCGCTCGACAACGTTCAAAACAATCTCAATTTCAGTGGGTTTTCCACTATCACAGCTGATTCTGAAAACATCTGAAAAACACTCAAAACACTCGAGCCAACGCCGACTTAATACAAACTCAACTAACAAACATACTATAACAAAACACTGCATATACAGGCACCAAATCAACATTTGAGATATTCGTCAATGAAAAGCATGATTAGCTCACAAATACCAGTTGAACTGGCGTTATTACACACAAAGGGAGGAGATTTGAGCGGTTCTTCAGTGACAGACAGATCAAGTCCGCTCACAACTCATCCTTGGAAGACTTCGACTTCTGCGGAAAGAAAAACACATTGACAATCAACAGAAAGATTAGATAGATCTTTTTTCTCACTGATTCCCCACTTCTTAATAAGAGCCATCTTTTCATTTTCCACAACAGCGCTGATAAATACGATAGATTAAGTTGTTTCCGCCAAATTGAATGTCAGGAAATCAACGAACAAACTCAAATAAGCTCAACCTGCGCCAACCTTATTTTGTTCTTCCATGCATGTTAATAGACGATTTGGGATGACGGAAAACTACACCAAAAACAAGTGTATATCAACAGATAATCACACTTTAAAATGTGCCGACAATCAGAGCTGAACAATACCTTGGCCGGTCCGTCGTAGACTTTGTTCTCAATGGTCACACTCTCGCACTGCGGCTGCGTCACCAGAAAATCCTTGGCATTCCACGCCTGCGAGCCGTCCTTGAACATGAACAAAGCCCTGTTGTCATCGACTATAAACCTGCCACACACACACACACACACGCGCGTCAGGATAAGGTTATATATAAGTGGGACGTAACATGAGGAGTAATTTCCCTGCTGGTGAGAAATGAAAGGATGGTCAAATGGATAATTAATAAGGTCGGACAGAAAGACAAATGTGTGTGTTTTTGCCAATCGGAATTGTTTTATAATCGTTTCTAGTGACTTCCTCACTAATTTAATTCGGTGAAAAAACTGAATTAATTTAATGTCTCAGCGCTGCTGTAGGGAAAATGAAAACTCGGCTTTTTAAGAACAAAGGGAATCAATGAGAAAAAAACATCGTACGGACCACTACTGTTCTAAATGAACCATCATATTTCAATCAAGAGCGTATATACGTGTATGCGTGTGCATATATTTGTGTTTCGGCATTCAGAGCCGTAGCAACCGCCCCCCATACCCCCGACCGGGGGGCCCCCGAATGTTGAGGGGCCCCGTTGCTTCACGTATGATATTAAAATTTATCATATTTATTATGTATAACCTTTACCTTTTTGCTCAGATGTTTTCACATGAGCTTGTATTATGTGATTATGTCTAATCAATACATTCATTATTTGGTGCTATATTTATAATGGGGCCCCAAGTGTTGCCTTCGGGGGGGCCCCATAATTCCTCGCAACGACTGTGCCGGCATTTATGTGCATCTGTGCGTGTGTGTCAGTGTATGCATTTCTGTATGTGTGTGTGTGTGTCAGTGTATCTATTTCTGTATGTGTGTATGTGTGTCAGTGTATGCATTTCTGTATGTGTGTGTATGTGTGCGCGTGTGCACCGACCGTTCGCACTGAATGTTGTTGTTCCATAAGCTTCCGTGCCACAGCTGAGTGAGTCTGTCAGTTTCTGCACGATCAGAACCGGCGACCGCCACGAACGCCATCAACGTCTGACCTTTCTTCGTCATCTGCAACATCTTCTCCGGGTCGGACATGTCCAACTAACACACACACACACATGGGTGACTGAGGGATACATGTGATCCACAACATGCAGGGTCCTTACGTATTATCGGGAGGACCTTTAGGTTAGGTTAGGTTAGGTTTGTTTAGGTTAGGTTAGGTTAGGTTAGGTTTGTTTTAACCGTTTCAATAAATAATTTACTTTAATCTTATTGAAACGGTTAAAACAAACCTAACCTAACCTAACCTAAACAAACCTAACCTAACCTAAAGGTCCTCCCGATAATACGTAAGCACCACATGCAGGAAGTATGCTTGCTGTGAAAATTATGCTTACTGCCGGAAAAAAACGGCCGATGTTTCTTCGCGGGCACATGACGAAATAAATTGCCTACAAATTTAATATGTGAAAGCACGATAGAATAAAATATGATTGTAGAACGAAAAGAGACCACGAAGACGAAACAATCGCAGAAACAACAGGTGTTGAAAAACACACCTGGGAAAAGTCAATGCTTGGCGGTTTCTTTTTGTATTCGGGCAATTCATCGTGCGGTAGGGGTTCATCGTCTTCCTGTATAAAAAACATAAACCAACACACACACACAAACACCAACATAGCTTAATTGAGTGTCAGTGTGAGCCCTCAAGTATGCAGTACCTGTAGTTTTGTAAGACAATACATAATTATTACCTCGACGATAAAAAATCTCAGCTACAACTTAACAAAAAACATACAAAATGTAAACAACGACAAGTTTTGACAAAAACGTCAACATTATCAAATTCAAAACAAAATCGTAATATAGACGAACTTAATAAATGTCTGGTAACCTTAACGTACCTCCCACTGGTCCAGAAGACGCTCCATGTCTGCATCTGAATAATCGCGGATATCTTTCTTGGCCCAGCTAGGCTTTTCTTTCACTTTTTCATTTTCTGACTCGACAAGCAGAAACATGACGACAAAAAACGCAAGCTTCACAACTGAGAGCATCTTGACAATTATCCCTTGTAGTAATTCCCTACGAGCAATAGCTGACACCATACACATAAACAAACGACAATGCAAAAATTAACCTTCACATGAGGTTTAGACAAAATCACGAAAGATTTTCCAATGCTCTTTACTTTGTGACGTCATGAGTGACGTTCTTATGCCAATGTACGCTTGCCAGGTTGGGTTGGGTTATAATTAAGGGTTTTAGGGTCGAGAAGATAGTTTGGAGGTCTGAATAAACATGCGACACTCAAACGCTGTAATCTAACCTAATCTAACCTGCCAAGCTTACATTGACAAAAGAGCGTCACTCATGACGTCACAAAGTATAGAGTATGGGAAAATGTTTCGTTGTTTTGTCTAAACCTCGCTAGTTTGTTGTGACTGGCTCACCTAGCCGATTGTGGTCTATTCGGTGTTAGGTGTACCTGATATTATCAATTGTGATTTCATTTCCATGCTATGAGTGGCAAAGGTTATGATACTTCGACTTGCGATGATCTTCTGAAATTACAAAAAGAGGCTAGTAAAAGATGTACACCGTATTAAACCTGTGAAACCATCGTTCTGTTGGAAAATTTTTCATGTCCTTAGGTTCTATTTGAATAATTATCGCACGATACTCTCATTATAAATTATGTATTCATATTCTAATCGATATATGTCTACTTGGATGTGTTTTCGTGTTTATGTTTGTGTGTGTGTGTGTGTGTTGCAATGTAGTTGAACAATATCGAGAATGTGATCCGTCTGAAGAGAGCCAATATTCATGCTCTGAACACCAAATTTTCCCGATTACAGCCTCCGCCGTCCATATATTTCCAGGTGATAATTTCAACGAGAATATGTCTTTGGTGTACGTGTAGTTGCGTTGACACATCTTGTCGCCAGGTGGCGCTAAGATAGCGCACCGAATGTTTTGGTGGTTTTCTGGCCTTCATTTACTCATTTGTTATCGCGGTTGTGTAATGTTTTTCCTTTCTGTGTGGTTTGACTGTGTCTCATGTGTTCCAGTTATTTTCCATTTTCCATTTGTTGTTTACATTGGTTTTTCCTCCACCAATAGTAATGTGGTGGCTCTAATGACTGTATGCAGGAGTATAACGAGCTACACACCAAACTCAGCGAGCTTGAGGGCAGACAGCGTCAATTGCGACGGGTTATTGGCGTTCACGCCAAGTCGACGCCACAATTCCTACTGGCGGCTGATGGAGGTGCATCTTCCGTGCAACGTCTGTGCGACACACCTGCCTTATCTGAGGTCGCCGTGTCGACAGTGTCGAATGGAACTGATTCCACGCTCGCAGTCAGCGCACATCCTGTCCACACACCAACTACTTCTTCCAGCATATCGTCAAATGCTACAACTTCCCTGTCGTCAGGTTTCTAGACACTTCCTGCATCTTACCGCTAATTTTTCTGGCTGTCTTGGTGTTTGTTTTGTTTGTGGACTCCGTGGTGTAGTGGTTAGCATACCCGCCTCACAAGCGGGAGGTCCGTGGTTCGAATCCCGGCGGAGCAGAATTTCATTGGGCGAATTCTATAATGCAACAGTCCCTGTCCACCCAGCAGTAAATGATGGTACCAGATATCAGTCATGTGTTGTGTCATGCATTCTGGGGAGGTGGCCCTCTCTAATACGTCTTCCGTCCTTGTGGCGTCATAGCGTGGAGAGGGTTGGTTTTGCGGTGGCAGCGAGCTGCACGGGGCACGCCTGTGTGGTTATAAACTTCGGCTTCTTCCCGTGTAGCAGCTGCCACTTAGGCATTTAACCTTTATGTATTTAACCTTTCTTATCAGTATCGTTTTATGGTTGGTTTCTCGTTTGGTGTTTATTTTCTGCGACCGTATTTGTTTTCAGATACAGCGCGTGTTGATGCGTGTTGTTCGCCCGTGGTTTCTGCTTCCCCGGCGCGCCTGTCTGTTATTCGGGCCCACCTGCCCAACCAGCAGCGTACCAGTGTTCCTGTAAGACCAGGTGTCAGTGTGCGCGATGCTCTCGCCAGGGCATTGGCGCTGCGAGAACTCACACCCGAGTTGTGCGTCATTTATAAACTTCCCAGCAAGGTTCGTGCTTTTTCAGCTGGCAGCCGAAGTAAGATCTTATGTCCCCGCCCTGAAGGCAGTAATTGCAGCCCCGATTATAAATATAACACCATTATAATAGAGGCACGACTTTAGGAAAACGCAATTACGAGCAGCCCCCCGGTCTCCTGGGGACTCAGGAGGTACTTTTATGCGCTACTTAATAATGAATTTTATTATAATGTGTGAAGCAACGGGCCCCCCGATAGGGGGGGAGGGGTGGATCTAGGTTTTCCTGATAAAAATATAGATTGCGTCGAACAATTTTGCTGCTTGATTTCTGCTCTGAGCGAATTTTTTCATTTAGCTGAGCGTAGCACGATTTTCGTTGTATGTTTATGTTGTTGTGTGTTTGTAGCTATGAGTATGCTTGATTCACTAAACTTCACAAGTGCGGCAGATAATGTTGGAGTATAGTCAGTTGAAAGCAGACCAAGCAAAAATTAGAATTGAAACTTGATATAATCCCACTGGTTATTGCTAACTGTTGTTTTATTAGGAAAAACACTTAACAATAAAAATTAGTCAACAATCCTCTTGTGGCCCCACTGTGATACAACTCTGGGTTGAAGACCACTGGCCAGTTCGACTGGTTGTGTTTGTGCGTGCGCAAGAGAGAGTCAGTGTACCAGTTGGTGCGTGTGTGGAAGTGTGCATGTATGTTTGTATGTATGTGTGTGTGTTACGTGTGTACTGTTCTTGTGTTACTTTATCGTCACTCATTCACTTGCTCGTGTCGTTTCATCGCAGTACATCGTGACAATTCAGCTGCGTGTTATTGCTGCCACATTGCGACGAAGTGCTACTGGATTGGGTGTCCCGATTCGGCATGTGCCGCACGATCACATCGGATCGGGGCCGTCAGTTTGTATCGGACCTTTGGAGCGAGTTATGGACGTTGCTTGGTGTTAAATTGAACACATCATGTGCCTATATGCCGCAACAAAACGGCTTGGTCGAGCGCGTGCATAGACAGCTTAAAGCATCACTAACTGCCGCCATTCAAGATCAGGTGAATTGGCCTGCTGCGCTCCCTGTCGTGCTTATGGGTATGCGTTCTTCATTGAAGCCGGATATTGGTGCGTCCCCCGCTGAACTTGCACTGGGAGAGAAAATGCGATTGCCAGGGCAGTTTTTCACCGAAAATTCCAAGTTTCCGGCCAGCGAGACCGCTCGCCACTTGGTGCAGTCGTTCGCAAACTTGAGGCCTGTTCCAACTGTTCCTCGGAGCATAGCTCCTGAGGGGGGACTGTGGCCCCACTGTGATACAACTCTGGGTTGAAGACCACTGGCCAGTTCGACTGGTTGTGTTTGTGCGTGCGCAAGAGAGAGTCAGTGTACCAGTTGGTGCGTGTGTGGAAGTGTGCATGTATGTTTGTATGTATGTGTGTGTGTTACGTGTGTACTGTTCTTGTGTTACTTTATCGTCACTCATTCACTTGCTCGTGTCGTTTCATCGCAGTACATCGTGACAATTCAGCTGCGTGTTATTGCTGCCACACTCTATAGAACCTTTTTTCTCACATACACACACGTTTCCATGGCAACGCCAGAACGGCCATTCACAAATACACAATATTCACACGCACAATAATCGATTAATCTCGAGCAATTAACTGCACGACACCTCCAAACAAATAACATTGATTCCATCTTGAAAAGTAAGTTCATATATTGAAAGAAGATCTTGTTAATCTGAAGATTGAAAGAAGATCACGTTCATATATAAGAAAGAAGATCTTGAAAGAAAAGTTCATATATTATTCAAGATATCCACTACACTAACTTTGGTAAAATTTATCGACGTTAAATGTATTTGACGATCAGTGTAGTATTGTATTTTTGAACCGCCTTCAAGATTTATCGCTGCGCACACACACATACATCACATTCTCGTGCAAAAAGGACAAAATCCCCAGTGAATTGATGTTGGTTTATTGGTGTTATCAGACACGGGTCTCGTGGGATGCCGACTTGACTTCGCTGGACACAGACGAAATCGAGGTGGATATGATACCAGACTACCAGACTACCGCGTCTATGAGCATCTCGCACGATTTTGTGAGTATGAGTCGTTGTACATGCGTGTGTGTGTGTGTGTATGTACCTATTTGATCATTACAGTAAAATTAAATAACATTCTATGTGGAATGACATATTTCTCGTATTCTGGTGGTATATTAATGTGTTTCGCTCTCTATTCTACAAGCATGAAACTGAATAAACGTATTTTTATGTATATTACTGCTAAAATATTATTCTGACAATACTCTTCTATTTATTGGACTATATTTATCAAACTAGCAAATATACCGAAGTCGGAATCTTGTAGGGGAAAATATCGTGTACAAAAATTAATTACTTTTTCACTTCAACCGGGTGATAGCTCTAATACGTGGGGATTTTTTCTTCTTTTGGCTTGTTTATTATTGTTTTCATCAGTGATGAATTTGTGTTTATTTTTATTTGGGCACATCCTGTTACTTGTGTCCAATACGTACAGTCAAACAAGGCGATATAAGACGCTAGTTGGGTTGCACGAAATTCCACCACGTTGTTATATCTGATTGCGCCGATTATACCGATTATTTGACTGTTTATTATTTTGACCCTCGTGGTACGCGAAGATAATACAGAATTCAGGTGTTTCGTACAGTGAAATATAAACAAATAAATAAAACTATGTACACCAATGATATTTTTTATTTATAAGTTTATTTTTAATTTTTTAAATAGAAACCTCAAAATACTTGGCATTCAAGGCTCTGTCGCACCCAATTGATTATCTCGTCTCAGCGATGCGTCTTATATCGATGTTTGACTATACTTTCAATATGTTTCTCTCGTAGATTTTCCATATGTTCCTTGGCGCGGCTTCTTATTAGCTTGATTTCTGCTGTTTTCACGTCGCTCACCTGATGTGTGTATGTGTGTGTGTGTGTGTGTGTGTGTGTGTGTGTGTGTGTGTGTGTGTGTGTGTGTGTCTGTGTGTATTTGTTTGTATGTGTGTGTGTATGTGTTTGTGTGTGTGTGTGTGTGTGTTTGTGTGTGTGTGTGTGTTTGTGTGTTTGTGTGTGTGTGTGTGTGTGTGTGTGTGTGTCTGTGTGTGTGTTTGTGTGTGTGTTTGTGTGTGTGTTTGTGTGTGTGTGTGTTTGTGCTTGTGTATGTGTGTTTGTGTGTGTATGTTTGTGTGTACCTGTGTGTGTGCGTGTGTTTGTTTGTGTGTGTGTTTGTGTGTGTGTTTGTGTGTGTGTTTGTGTGTGTTTGTGCCTGTGTGTGTGTGTGTGCTTGTGTGTTTACCTGTGTGTGTGTGTGTGTGTTTGTGTGTGTGTGTGCTTGTGTGCCTGTGTGATGGCAGGTTCGCAAGACGTTTTTCCCGCTGGTATTGTGCAGTGCTTGTCGTCGCCTGTTGTTTGTGGGGTTCGCCTGTCGCACGTGCGAATACAGGTTTCACCCGCACTGTTCGGCACGGGTGCCTTCACTCTGTCATTCACAGACAGACTCGACAAACACTGCCTATCACCGCTATGAACAGTGAGTATTCACACAGCTTCACGCTTATCAATAAGCATCACACCACTTGTATGCTAACTATCTGTATCCACTATGCTGGCTCTGGTACGAATCTCATTGCATCTGCTTTTTGCGTGTTTTTTTTACAGTTTTCTTCCTTATTCATTCATTCATTCATGTATTTTTTCCAGCCTTCATGTCAACAGAATCAAAATATGTAATTAAACCAAAACTTAAAAGGCAATTGAAGCTAAATAGCTTGTGTTGCCTGGGTTAAATAAAATTGCTAATATGATGCAATACAATCATATTCACGCATGCAATAATTCACTCATCTAAACACTGAGAAATATATCATGCACACAATCTCACACACTCCCACACACATACACACCAAACATCACACACACACATACACACCAAACATCACACACACACACAAACACACACACACGCACACACTCACACACACACACACACACACACACACACACACACACACAAACACACAGTTAGCACAATCACGGCTCATCGCACTCGACCATATCCTTTATTTTCATTAAACAATTATAAGCCTTATTGTAGTAAAAAGGGCAAATATATTCAAGCACAAGTAAATAATTAAACTTCAAGACATATACACACACACCACCTGTTATGTTTTCCAACCAACCAGAATTATCGTGCAAATTGTATATTGCAACGCGTTGTCATGACAACCCAAGAACATTGAGACTTTTGTACATCACACAAACCACTTAAACAACGAAATCACGTGCATAATGCATCAAACAACTAATAAATCTTTAACAATTATTTAGCCAGCGCTATTTTTCACTTTGTTCTGATAACGTGCAAATTTAGCGTGTAGTCTATTAAACGGCAAATACCAATCTTAACCGGGTCTTGTGTATGTCTGTGTGTTTGTGTGTATGTGTGTGTGTGTGTGTGTGTGTGTGTGTGTGTGTGTGTGTGTGTCTGTATGTGTGTGTGTGTGTATGTGTGTATGTCTGTGTATGTGTGTGTGTGTGTGTGTGTATGTGTATGTGTGTGTGTGTGTATGTGTGTGTGTGCATGTGTGTGTGTGCGTGTGTGTGTGTGTGTATTTATGTGTGTGTGTATATATGTGTGTGTGTATATCAGTATGTTGGCGAGTATGTATGTGTGTATATGTGTCTGTGTGTGTGTATGTATGTGTGTGTATGTGGGTGTATATTTGTGTGTCTGTGTATGTGTTTGTATGTATATGTTTGTGTGTGTGTCAGTATGTTGGCGAGTAATTCAGCTGGTATTTTATGTGCACCACAACACTTGAGCGGAACAGTACACTGTTCTCAAACAGTCACATCGAACGGGCGTGCTGCCGGCGCCGCCGGCGCTTCTCTTCTAACTGTTGGCTCTACTGTGATGTGTGGGCGAGACCGCAGTACATCTGCTCCCAACGTCAATATGGCTCATATTGATACTGCCCGCACGGCGGTCAATGATTCAGCCAACACCCGTCTACATTCCAACTACCTCGGTGAGCTTTTCACGATGAGATATGAACATATATGTGTGTGTGTGTGTGTGTGTGTGTCTTGTGGTACTGCGTGATTAATGATGTTGTGAGCAGGATATTGTGAGCCATGTTGTGAGCAAGATATTGTGAGCAATGTAGTAATCTTATGAGCAAGACATTGTGAGCCATGTAGTAATGTTATGAGCAAGACATTGTGAGCAATGTTGTAATGTTATGAGCAAGATATTGTGAGCAATGTTGTAATTTTATGAGCAAGATATTGTGAGCAATGTTGTAATGTTGTGAGCAAGACATTGTGAGCAATGTAGTAATGTTATGAGAAAGATATTGTGAGCAATGTTGTAATGTTATCAGCAAGATATTGTGAGCCATGTAGTAATGTTATGAGCAAGATATTATGAGCAATGTAGTAATCTTATGAGCAAGACATTGTGAGCAATGTTGTGATGTTATGAGCAAGACATTGTGAGCAATGTAGTAATGTTATGAGCAAGATATTGTGAGCAATGTTGTAATGAGCAAGACATGTACTGTTGAAATGTTTCGAGTCTTGGCTACGTGGGTAAATAACTATATGTGTGCGTATGTGTGTGTTTGTGTGTGTGTGTGTGTGTATTTGTCTAGGTTGTGAGTTATTGGGTCCGCTGGCATCACATGATGGAGTAGTGCTCACTGCGTCTAGTCAATGCTGCGACCTTGCTCGGTGCTCACACTCTGCTCACCACTCGCCAGTGTGTCATCACAATCACAATCACAATCATACGAGCAGATTTCGCGCCAGATCCGCCGATGAATCCCGTGAAAAGGTAATATCAAGTGTGTGTGTGTTTGTTTGTTGATTGTCAACTGTATTTCTGGCGGTGTTGAATGATGACAATGCACGTGCATAATCACCGAGCCACTCGTTACTCGTTTGTCCTCATTTTCGGCTTCATTAGAGCCACCGTATCAAAATACCACATTATTAATGGATCACACCATATTGCTTATATGTCTCATGAATTCTGGTCTTCGACAACTTCCAACCGACACGCGGTTGCTACGGATATGCGGGTCATGGTTAGTTGAACTCCGTGGTGTAGTGGTTAGCACGCCCGCCTCACAAGCGGGAGGTCCGTGGCTCGAATCCCGGCGAAGGAAGAACTTCATTGGGCGATTTATATAATCCAACAATCCCTGTCCACCCAGCAGTAAATGATGGTACCAGATATCAGTCATGTGTTGTGTCATGCATTCTGGGGATGTGGCCCTCTCTAATACGTCTTCCGTCCTTGTGGCGTCATAGCGTGGAGAGGGTCGGTTCTGCGGTGGCAGCGAGCTGCACGGGACACACCTGTGTGTGTTCATAAGCTTCGGCTTCTTCCCGTGTAGCAGCTGTCACTCGTGGGGTCGAGGGGTGTTGATATTTCCACTTGTGTTGTGTTGCAGGTTGATAAATCGGTCATGGGGCAACATCACCAGCAGCAATGCAGGACCGCCTACTCTCAACAACGACGCGACACCATCGACGACTGGGAGATTCCCTGGAGCCAGGTGGTCATGGCCGATAAGGTGGGATCCGGTTCGTTCGGCACCGTCTACAAGGCCTACTGGCACGGCCCAGTCGCCGTCAAGATCCTCAACCTCGTCAGCGATCCTAGTCAAGCACAGTTGGCGGCCTTCAACAACGAGGTCGCGGCTCTGCGTAAAACCAGGTCTCATACATTTACACGCATATAAATTAACTCATATACTCCGCTCGTACGAGAAAATTTTTGTGATTTTATTCAAGTTTAACACTGTTTCACACTTGCTATACTATATCAATAAGACAATAACAGCGTGAATACACGTCTTGTTGTGTTCAAGTCTGAAGTGCAAACTAATTACAGTGAGATACAATTCGGTGGCAGCGTGGAATAATTCGCTACATGCTAGAATATGTGATAATATGTCGAGTTTTGGTGTTTTTTAGCTATGAACACGACTACACATTAAGCAAACACACACATTGGATGTATTCCAATACAGAATCGTATGTATATGATTCATATGATTCATACGATTAGTTATCATGGCGTGTACAAGGATTCCTATCCGGCTCTGAAGGGTATATCGAAGGGACAGCGATGTCCCACGCGCGCCTACAAGACCCCACCATCGCAAACACGCCCAAACACGACTCCCCACACGCCGTATAACACCCGGCAACATGTACACATTGCAATTTAACATGTACACATCGCAACATGTACACATTGCAACATGTACACATTGCAATTTAACATGTACACATTGCAACATGTACACATTGCAACATGTACACATTGCAACGCACGTGCAACCATTGCAAGAACCACACTGTCCATGGTGCAAATACACACGAAGTTGCATACGAACAGCCACATCACACAGGCACACAATATAAATGTCTTACTACATGTCACAATGGGCTCAATTTGTTGGTTTTGGTAAAGGTATTTATGTATGTTGCATTTTGTTGCACTGTGTTGCACTGACAGACACGTCAATATTCTGCTGTTTATGGGGTTCATGCGCCGTTCGAACCTGGCCATTGTGACTCAGTGGTGTGAGGGTTCGAGTCTTTACAGGCACATCCACGTGACTGAATCTCAGTGGGACTTCACAACTAAAGTGGACATTTCACGACAGGCTGCCTGCGGTATCGAGTGAGTCATCAATTTGTTATTTATCTTATTTGAACCTGTGTGAAAGTGGTCTTGTTTTTATATGATAATAGTGATTTTCAAGATTATTTCTGTTAACTCAAACCAAGTAGTCAATATTTCCGCGTTTTTCCATAGAGAAATTATTTTATACTATTCTGACATGCATATTATTGTAAGGTATACATGCGTATGTGTATGTATTATATACGCAGCCACGTTGTTATATAGATATGACATCGCTGCTTGATGTGCAGGTATCTGCATTCAAAAGACATTATACATCGAGATATCAAATCGAACAACATTTTCCTCCACTTGGACGGCACGGTGAAAATAGGAGACTTCGGATTGGCCACAGTCAAGGCGAGATGGGCGGGAAATAGACAGGTGCAACAGCCTACAGGTGAGCACTGATATTTCTGCTCTCACTAGATCCCTGGGGTTCTGGGGGCAGGGGGGATGATATACCCCCGACAAATTGGCTGGTGGTATGAATGTGCAATTATACCCTCAGAGAATTATGCTATTTTGGTATATCGTCTTCAAAATCAGCATAGAAAAGAAGTAAAAATACACGACAAATGTGTGTGTATGCAATTATACGCAATATACTTTTCATTGAAGTATGTGTGTTGTAATTGACTAGGCATAGAATGGTTGATAATCTCATGCAATTGACCAACTGAGTCAACTTTGAACACTAATGCATGATGGCTGTCATCCCCCCGAGCCTCGACACAAATTCTCAAACCCTTGGGCACTACATTCGTTGTCATAACAACTAGTTACTATTTTATGTTAAATTATTACAGTTATGTTAAATTATGGGTAATTACAGACAAAATATTATGGTTGGCACAGGACATATATTCTGCTCATTGGTGAACGTAACATTATTGGGGTGCTTTTTTTTCATTTATATTTTTTCCTCCGGTCGGAGAGGATTTTTACACAGTAATGCCCCAATTAATGTGAAAAATGCCATAATTTGGGTCTTATTGTACTACTTGAAGAAATACAATAAAAACCAAATATACAATATACAGAGAAATCTAACAGTCTTCAGAAGGCTCCATTTTGTATTAGTAGATGTATTTTTCTATGAGCTGTTTTCGCATTGTGTGTGTATTTACAGGCAGTATTTTGTGGATGGCCCCTGAGGTGATTCGAATGTGTGAAAAGAACCCATATTCGTTCAAGAGTGATGCTTATGCATTTGGTGTGGTGTTGTATGAAGTTTTCTCACACAAACTTCCCTTCACACACATCAACAATAAAGACCAGGTGAGTGGAATTTCTTTGAGAATTTCCTCAGTTGATTTGTATTCATATTTGTGTAGTGTTACGGTGTCAGAATTAAATGTGGATTTTGCGTAGTGATCAACCTCTTCAGGTCAAACTGTGTTGTTTTGCTAAAAAAATTACCAAACGTTGTGTCTTCTCTGTTCAAGAATAATGTTTCTCACAGAAAATGCATCAGTTTTTACTGTCAGAATATTTTGCACAGCGTAAATGCTCGATGAAATACGTAATTTACACACACACAAAACGCCAAAATCTCCGTCAAATATGCCCATAAACTCGTGGGTTATTACGTGGTTAAGCACGTGATTTATTCGATATAATTTGAACCTGTGAAACAGCAATACATTAAAATCTCGTGTGTATATTTCTGGCCCGCCTTTGTGAAAGTTCACTTTTTGTTTGCGCAATTTCATAATGAAACATGTGTATAATTATAATTTAGCTGGGCATATGGCAATTTTGTGTTCAGTTGCAATTACATTGAGCAATGTTTATTTGGTTTAGATTTTGTTTATGGTGGGTATGGGTCGCCTGGCTCCTGATCTGGACCAACTCGCCGAAGACACGCCACATTCGCTCAAAAAGTTGATTCGTCAGTGTATCGGCTCGCAAGTTGACCAGAGACCAGATCTCAGCAGTGTGAGTTAATTGCTGATAATTTAGTTGGGATAGCGTATTAAAATATGTTAAGATTGAGATTAAAATATGTTAAGACTCCCGTATTGAGCTGTGTCAAAGCTGGAGAAATTATTATTTCGGTGCATTAAAGAGCGGTCCATTCGGCTGAATGTCAATTCCTTCAACCCGGCCAAAACTATGCTATTAATTGTGCAATAATAGCCGATCTCAGTATCTTTAAACGCTTTTCAGTTTCAAAATTTCGCAAGTTGGTACATGCGTATTATTCGTAAATTGTCAGGAGATTTGACTAGGTTTGCGCACTGCGGCGAAAATGTCACCATTAAGATAACACATAATCTGAAGTGAAAAATGCTTACCTTAAATTAAAATCGCTAAAATTCGTTTGAAAATACCTTATTTATTGTAGACTAATGTCTTGGATTTTTTTCGTTTTTTCTCGCAGCATTTTCACATTGTAGTTATTATTGATGTTTATATATCCAGTAGCGGTCGAGATTGCAATTTTTGTTGCAATCAGTCTTGTACATACATCATTATGCAACGTCTTTGCGATAATACTTATATCAACAAATTCTCTAGAAAGATATATTTTTCTCCACCGTTTTTGGTGAACCTCTTACTTATGAAGGAGTTGATGGAAACATTTTGCAGGGACTTGAGCCATCTTGTTTCAGCATTGAATGTGTGTTTGTGTTTTATTCAGATTGAACTGCAATTAAGTCAGTTGTTGCAGAACATGCCGAGAATTAGTCGGTCTCAGTCGGAATCTTGTCTGCACACCGCTTTCTACACATAATTCCAGTCCGCGCAAACTTCATACGACCGTGTATATTCTAGTCGCATATTTTTATATAATTATGTTTATTGTCGATTGATGGATGTGAACTTGATTTGATTATAGTTTTCCAATGTGCTAATATAATGACCCTTCCGTCAAGCAGTTTTCACCTGCACTCTGGTGAAATATTAATATAATATATGAGGAGTGTGAGACAGGCAGTACTTGTGGAGAATATATTCTGAGGCAGAGTACATGAAAACAGCTCTCTCTCTATATGTACGAGATATGACATGTTAGGTTCCGCAAGTGAGAGTCACACATTGTTGTTGCTGCTGACACTGGGACCGAGCGAAAGACGGGATGAATTGCCGGCTGAATCTTCTTGCCACACGACGCCACTGTGTTTCGCCGGGTCGACCAGTTCATGATTGACGAGGAAAACGAAGCTCAGTGTGGCCACCTGCAGTACAGTTTCATCGTACAAGTGACACTTGGTACAAGGCAGCACCGGTTTGCCGTCCACGTAGACCACGCGCCGCCCGACGTTGACCAAGGCGAACTGCCCGCCTGGCACCAATCTTATAACAGCTTGTCGACGAGACACTTTCGCCGCAGGTCCCTCCAGAGATAAGTCAATGTCGACACAAGAAGCGTTGTCAGACGATGAAGATGAGCTCGAGCGGCCCAAGGTGACCTCTGCAGAGCGCATCAGATAGCGCACAGTACGACCTCGCAGGATCGCCAGTGTTTCCTTGTCAAATGCTGGCGGAGAAACCCCTGTCACGTGGTCCACCAGCACCTGTTTCACATACCAGCAAGGATCAGCAACTCAATTGGCAATAAGTCGGCTGGTAACAATTGAACGTTGATGGAGTCTTTAACGAGCATTCACCAGCGAAATATTGCCAAGTTAGCAAGAGCAAGTTGAATGCCTCAAGTAACAGCTGCTACACGGGAAGAAGCCGAAGCTTATGAACACACACAGGTGTGTCCCGTGCAGCTCGCTGCCACCGCAGAACCGACCTTCTCCACGCTATGACGCCACAAGGACGGAAGACGTATTAGAGAGGGCCACCTCCCCAGAATGCACGACACAACACATGACTGATATCTGGTACCATCATTTACTGCTGGGTGGACAGGGACTGTTTGATTATAGAATTCGCCCAATTGAATTCTCCTCCGCCGGGTTTTGAACCACGGATCTCCCACTTGTGAGGCGTGTGTGCTAACCACTACACCACGGAGTCCAACAAAGTTCGGTTCTAATTATCAATATCCATAACGGCACAACAAGATTCTTTGACGGGTATTGAAATTAAAATGACATAGGGAAGGCACTAGATTATCAGAGATGATTGAGTCAGTGGCAGTAAAACCAGAGTACAATTGTACAGAGTACAGTATCGGACATACTGTCAGTGTGTTTTTGAAACAGTATGTATTTATTTATTTTATTTATTTTACGATAGAACTGCCACATTAGAACAATGACGGGCTGAATATCATGGTTGAGCGGCGAGTGTACACCTGTCTCACCTGCCAGCCACGAGCTTGAGACTCGCACGAGTTTATTTGATGCCAGCCAAGGAGGTGATTGGCACGGTGCTCCCTCTCCACCAGGTCGGATTCGGGAGGGGCGGCCAACAATGAAGCGTCATCAATACTTTCCTCGATGTCGGAGAAGGCGGCAGGATTGTCATCGGACAAAGCGCCTGCGGAGGGGTCGATGTGTGGTATTGTTGGAGTCTGGTCATTGAGGAGCTGGTATTGATGCAACTGCAGCCAGTATTTTCTCAATCGCTGTGCAGTGCGACTCGAGTGAAACACGTCCAGATTGTCGTCGATTAGAGTCTGCAGTCGTTCGATGGACGGTGGATCATCGCCGCCAATGTCCTTCAACAGGCGCTCCTCGGCGGCGCTGTACAACGTGCGTCGCTCCACTTCATCCACCTGTTCGGCGGTGAGTGTGCGCATCGCTTCGACAGCCGTGTGAGACACACTGGCATCAAATAGAAGTGCGTGCCATCGCTCCCGTATCTCTCTCAGGGTGAACATACAACTGAACTTCACTCCCAGATGTACATGCACCAGATCACACGTTTGGTGCGTGGACAGAATGAGAGCCAGATCGTCGGTCGGTTTCCAGCGGCCGATGTCTCGCGTGCTCGCCATGTCTGCACTACCGCCGCCTCCGGTATAAGCAGAAAAAGCAGGGTTTGTGCACCGTTTGTTACGGCACGCCACTTTTCCTCGACGTTTCAGCGGCTCGTTGACACCGCTTAAAGAGGCAGCTATTGGAATTTGATCTACATTGACACTGCCGATTCGCGCAGCCGGTCCAAAACTGCTGCCGCTTTCAACAATTTCGTCGTCGAACTTTTTGCGTTTAATGGAGCGCGTGGAGCTGCGACGGGCAGCGCTCACAGATTTGCCGTAGCAGCCATCGCCAGCATGAAACTCCGCAGCGGACACACCGCTCGGCTTGCCACCAGGAGCCCGCAGATTCGCACACACACTAGCGGAGGCAGGGGGATTAGTGGCGGAAGCCGGGGATGAATGAAACTGCCGAGCACCGCAGTCACTGGTCGACATGACTGTGACTGTGCGCCAATGTCACAATGAACCTGCAATCAATCGTACACAGAATTGAAGAAAATCCACGTACGTATGCACAAAATATCAGGGAATATTAAACACATGTGATTTGATTTCAAAATGAATGAATACATGTTTCTGAATTGTGTTCTTAGCTACTCAGAATTGTGCTCTACTGCAATGATTTCCAAACATTTTACGTCTCTGACATGCACAGTTCCTCAATTTGTTGTTGTTGTTGTTGGAAAAGCGCTTCAGCCGAAATCGATCATTTCGCGCCAGAAACGTTATCACGGAAACGTTGTCATGCGACAAGTCAAAACCGTCAGGAATTGGGCAATGAGTTGTCTATATAATAAAACCTCCTATTCCTCAATTCACCTATTATTTGTCTAGTCTGTATATTTCTCCGGCGTCGTAGACTACTTATTGATGAGCTAAGAAACGCAGCGACCCAGGGCTGTTTGGTGTCAAACTTGATTCGGAAAAATTAAATACTTCAATCCAATCATTATCAATCATTATTAAACACTAAGGAGTGAACCACCACAATCCGTTGATGTTATTGCTGTTGTAAACAATACAATCCGCACAAACAAGCAAAATACTGCACTGACAATTGCGGGGTGTTTGCTTCATTTTCGGCACAGGGTTTTGGATGTGTCAATTTTTTTTTTTTTTTTTTTTTTGGCGCGAAAGGGGGTTGAGGGCTGTGCTCAAATCTGCTTTTGTGGAGTTTCTCGGGTGTTTTTGTGGTTAATTTTTGCCGTGTTAGGATAAACAGGTGTACATATTCCAAAATTTTAGTTTTGTTTTCGTCCAAATTCTATATTGTATTATATGGTGTATTCCTTCCTGGTCTGTCTCTACTATGTAGATTTCATGGCTGTTTTATAAAATAGCCGCGTACCACGTACTTTAGGCCAAATAAGTCTAGCTATCTCGGCTCTTCCCACTACTCTTTTTTTTTGCATCATATACAAAGTTTCTCTGACAGAACTCAAGGTCTCCCCACCCAATGGTGGGTAAAAACAGGGGTCTGGTAGACCCAAAATTTTTCTCTGATGGCGTACCCGATGAGGGCGCGTTTGTCCTCATCAAAACAAATACCGACACTATCAACAGCCTAGGATGGCCAAAAATTGAGCGGGCTATTCGTAACATCACACCGACCAAGGCCGAAAGCGTGAAGATCATCAAAGGCGGTCAACTTCTGGTCAAAACTACATGCGAGAAACAAACCGAATTATTTCTCTCTCAGACGACTTTCGGAGGACTAGAGGCGAACATCAGCCTTCACAAAACACTGAACTACACTAAGGGCTCAGTGTACGCACCAGGCCTCATTGACATTCCGATCAACGAACTGAACGAATGGATGAAGGATCTCGGAGTCACCGAGGTCCGCCGTCCCCATCGTCCAGCCGGGGAAAGACCATCGCCCGTGCTGATGCTGACATTCTCCCGTCTCTCGTGCCCGACCGAACTGAAGTTCGACTACATCAAGTACGATGTGCGGCCGTGGTATCCGAAACCGACAATCTGCGACAACTGTGGCCACATCGGCCACAAAAAGGACAAGTGCACAAAACCATCAGCGTGCTTGAAATGTGGGGAGAAATCTCATCAAGGTGAGTGCTCCTTTCACTGTGTGAACTGCGGTGGCGAACATCAAGCCACCTCAGTGACATGTACAAGATATATACAGGAAAAATCGATCCTCGAATACCAATACAGGACAAAATCCTCATACCATGACGCCAAATCCGCAGTCGAGAAGGTCAACACAACATCGACCGCCGCCGTGGCTAGACAACAACACCAACAACACGAACAGCAACAACAACATCAACCAGTTGAAAGCTCACCATCACCAGAGCTAATCAAAATGCAACAGCAATTGGCAGCCCTTTCGGAATCAGTGACGCAACTCACTACTGTTGTAGCGACATTGGTGAAAAACTTCCAAGCGCCATCACCTTGTGCCACACCAACCGCCGTCACCACTGAATATCAGACGGAGTCGCCGCGTGCCATCGAAACCTCATCTCAGGACAACACCAGCAAGGACACCGCTGAAGATACCACTACCGGCTCTGCCGATGAAAACGCCAACAAAGTGAACACACCGGCTCAAAGAAATGAGTCAGGTCCCTCTGATCACTCCTATTCCACTCCCGAACCCACATCAACCATCTACACGAAAACTACCAAGACACCCAGGGTAGCATACACGCGCAAGAAAAATAGATAAACAAGGGAAAAAAAAAACCATCCAATACTCAATCACCTCTATCATCACACAAATAAATGTATACACACCTAACACAACGTCATCATCACATGCATCCATTAATCTTTCAATGGAACTGTAGGGGCTTTGACAACAAACGATCAGAGCTCCAACAACTTCTGTCTTCTACTCTTCCACACACCGTTTGTCTACAAGAAACACATCTCCTCCCAACTGACAACCTTCGCTTCATGCTCAACTGTTACCACGCACACCACTTCTATGCTGATAATGTCAGGCGTAAGGGTGGTGCCAGCGTCTTCGTTCAGTCCTCTCTTCCACATCATCGCATCACACTCTCCGGACCATATCAGGCTGTAGCCGTTCAAATAACTATAAATAACAAAACAATCATTATATGCAGTTTATACATCCCACCACAACAAATTGTAGATTCTTTCTTCTTTGATTCTCTTATCCAACAATTTCTGCATCCTTTTATCCTCTGCGGCGATTTTAATGCCAAACACCCGCTCTGGGGCTCGGCCGTCTCAGACGTTCGAGGCCGCGAGCTGGTCTCCTCCATCACCAATCACACACTCAACATTCTCAACGATGGCTCACCAACCCGTCTACACGAATACAACGGCACACTCACACATCTCGATATTACACTTTGCTCCTCAATTCTAGCTCCTTTATTGCACTGGCAGTGTCACGACTCATTTCTCTCTAGTGATCACTGTCCTGTTATTACCTCTCTCCTATCATCTTGCTCAATCATACCTTCACAGCAGATCAGGTGGAAATTTGCACACGCCAACTGGACATTATTCAACAGTATATTCGCACAACAATACACTGAATCCGATTACACTACAATAGCCGTTCACATAGAAACTTCTCTTCTTCACGCTGCCACACATTCCATTCCTTCTTCTAAGACCCATCACAAAGCCCGACGTAGTTGTCCATGGTGGAACCAAGCCTGCAGAGATGCAGTGCTGAAACGCAAAAGAGCCCTGCGTTTCTTCCGGTCCCACCGCACCACATCATCTCTTGACACCTACAAGAGGGCCAAAGCAATGGCGCGCAAGACGATCCGCGCTGCCAAACGTGACAGCTGGTCTCACCTCACTCACTCTTTCACACACAGAACACCCATTACTAAACTATGGCACATAGTCCGTTCTTTCCGCCAAATACACCGACCACCAACCTCCCCTCCAGTAACATACATAGGTAACACACTCATCACTTACCAGCCACTAGTACTCCATCAACTTGCTACACACTACTCGCAAGTCTCAAAAAGTTCATCCACCTCAAGTCCTCCATCCACTGTATCACCTACCACCTCTGTTACTACCGGATCCTCTATTCTTACCGTATCATCCTACAATACTCCTTTTACTATTCTAGAGCTATCTAAAGGTCTCTCTCAATGTCACTCTACATCACCTGGGCCGGATGGCATTCATTACGCCTTCTTCAAAAATTTGAACTCATCAAACAAAATTATCCTGCTGTCGTGTTTTAATCAACTTTGGATCAATGACTTCTACCCCCCATCATGGCAGCACTCCATAATTATACCCATACTCAAACCAGGAAAGTCTAAATCAGACCTGTCATCTTACCGTCCTATCCAACTCACTTCTTGTTTCTCGAAATTATTCGAAAGACTTGTCCTTCCTCGCCTCAATCATTTCGCTTCTATCACAAATCTCATTTCTCCTGAACAGACTGCCTTCACCAAAAATCGCTCCACTTCCGACAATGTCAATCTTCTAACATCACACATTCGCATCGGCTTCCAAAACAAACTTTCCACTCTGGCCGTATTCTTAGACCTGTCTTCTGCTTTTGATAAAGTCTCCAAAACTGCTACTATACACCTATTAAAATCACATGGACTACGGGGACACTTGCTGAACTTCATAAAAGGGTATCTCTCCAATAGAACTTTCCAGGTACGCACCACACAACTATCTGACACATTCTCACAAGAAAACGGAGTCGTCCAGGGAGGAGTCCTCTCACCAACCATTTTCAACATAGTTATAGATCAGGTCACTAGGAATCTTCCCTCTGGCGTAAAATTCTGCACATACGCTGATGACATAGTGCTGTGGACTACTGGAGTGCACATATCCTCCATGATAAGTGTACTTCAGCTGGCCATAAACTCTGTGTCACAAAATTGCTCCCGTTTCGGTCTCCTCATTTCACCTGGGAAAACAACAGCCACTCTCTTTCGGAAAAATTGTTCTACACAACCAAACCTTCAAAATTCACTGACTCTGTCTTGCCACCCCATTAAATTCCAAAAATACACCAAATTCTTGGGGATTATCCTTGATCCACAACTCTCTTTTCGATCCCATATCCAGCATATAAAATCCCGGGTCTTACAGCGCATCAGCATTCTCAAATGTCTATCACATCCAGTTTATGGCACAAATCACAAAATTCTCATCAAACTATATTATACATTAATCCGCCCAATATTAGAGTACTGTTCCAGCGTCTTTATTTTCTCTCCTAATTCAACATTAGTCAATCTAGATGTTTTACAAAATTCCTGTCTTCGTCTGGCGACTGGCGCTCTACGTTCCTCCCCTATACAAAAACTACACGTGGAGCTCGGTGTCACTTCTCTTCATTCTCGCAGATTACAACAAATTATCAAATATTGTTTGAAAATTCTGGCAGATCCTGACCATCCATGTTCTCACATTCTTCTCAGTCTCCAAAATTTCGACAACTTTCGGCCGGCTCTTGTTAACCGGTTATGTGGGTTCAGCTTAGGACTGGCCTACAGAACCGCATGCAAGCTTCTAAATTTCTACCCGAATTCACTTGTTTTACATCCAAATTTACCGCTCAATTACACTCCACCTCGTATGCATTACCTTATTCACAACACACAATCTGCAATTCCAACCGAAATTCTGCAAAATTACTATGAATTCAAATCATCTCATTCTGATTGTACGTTCATATTCACCGACGGCTCGGTGCAGTCCAACCTGTCGGCCTGTGCTGCAGTTGTACCTTGCCGTTCCATCGAAATTTCTCACCGTCTACCAGACCACACTACTATTTTCACTGCTGAACAGTTTGCCATATATCAGGCCCTCGAAATTGTCCAAACTGAAAAATTCAACCGTTCAATCATTGTCTCTGACTCGCAAACAGCAATTAAATCTCTTATAGATCCTCACAACGCTCTATCAATTAAATCGGCTACTCTTTACACTGATTTGGTATCCCAATTTGACATCTCCTTCCTATGGGTCCCCAGTCACTCCGGTATCACTGGCAACGACCTGGCCGACTCCGTTGCCAAACAGGCTTTACAACACACACACATCACCTATCCTCCTCTATCCCCATCCGATCTCATGAATTCTCTTTCTCACCGCGTCTCCTCCTACTGTCTTGATACCATGCCGTATCCATCAGCACCTTTCTCTCATCAGTCTAGGTATTACATCACACGCGGCCACAAAGATCCTCCGTGTCACCGCCGACTACACACAGCCCTCACCAGACTCCGCATCGGACACACTCTTCTCACACACAGCCACATCTTTCGAAACAATCCTCCTGCACTATGCACCATATGCAGCACCACGCTCGACATACAACACGTTCTGCTCCACTGTCCCAAATACAGAACTCAACGTCACCTCCTATTACACAGCTTTCCGCAAAATACATCCATGTCTCTGGATCTACTTCTGTACAACCCTAGATATGTTCCTCACACCTTGAAGTTCTTGACAGACACAGGACTCACAAATCAAATATGATTACTTCAGAAAATTGTCATCACTGCAAATTGTCTACAATAAGTAATATATCACTTTCTCTGATTTATTTTCCTATGCTTCTTTCTTGATTGAAAAAAAAAAATCACACAAAAAAAAAACAAAAAAAAAAACAAAAACAACAAAAAAAAAACGCCGTTGCGTCATGTATCTGTTATTATTGCTCACTATGAACTCAATTCAATTATATCTTCAATTCAACTAATATCTATTATCTGTACACATAAGGGTAATCGTATTACTGCTCTAGACATTCCCTCTAACTTGAGTTATTTTTATAGCTTTAGGTTAAGGCAACACGAGTAGCATGCATCTATGATGCTTGTGTAACAAAAGAGTTGCATTGTGTGATCCCTGCATCTGAGCCTAACCTGTGCTATATGCAGTAACCAATAACAACAACAACAACAACAACAACATGTGTCAATTGCTCGATATAGTGGTTGGACGAATATTTGGATTAGGTCTATTATACTGTTATATAACTGCATATGGTCCTCCCATGTGTTAAAATTCAGTCAAGCAGTTTCTATTGGTTCAACAGAAAAGTCAAATGTTTTCCCAAGTTTACTGTCGTGTAACATCCAGCAGAATAATATACTTAGCTCCTGAGTAGTTCAGTGGCTAAGGCACTAAGCTCTCGTGTCCTATGGGCTCGTTACCGTGAGTCGCTGCTGTAGAGGGACACACAGCGGAACAAATGCAAACGCCACCTGTACCATCTAAACTTTTGGCGTCAGAATATTACGCTATTGTTAAACTTTCAAAGAGTGTGTATCTGTATTTGTACGGTCTTGTAACAATAATATATTTTTGCTACAGGCTTGAATACGTGATATTTGCTGTTGTCGGTCATTGAGTCGGAGAGGAGTTGCATTCAATTACTCCTTTATCAAACAGGAAAATGGAGGGTGCGTATCTCGTGTTGGATTTTCCTAGAGCTGTACGTTATTCATGGCTGCAAATCATAGTTGGTAAGTTACTCGCTTTGATGTATCGTTTCCTTGGAATTTTCTCCGATGTTATTTTCCCGTTGATTTACGGCAGTACCACCCAGTGCTTGCCGCCAATTAAGAATGATTTGCTGATGAAAAGCGGCACGCAATTAGCGCACATGATTCGAGCTCGTCAAGTTAGTAGCGAGAATGTTGTGTCCGCTTTCATTGAGCGAATCCGCGAGATCAACCCTATTCTCAACTGCGTAACTGAACTACGCTGTAGCGAGGCTCTTGAGGAAGCTCGTTGCGTTGACCGAATGCTTGCAAGCGATTCGCGCTCACAACAGCAATTGGCAGTCGATCGCCCGCTTCTCGGCGTGCCGTTCTCCACCAAGGACTCGGTGGCCGTGCAAGGCATGTTGCACACTGCAGGTCTGTGGTCACGGCGTCGTTGTGTAGCCACACGTGACGCCCCCGTCGTAGCGCTTCTGCGGGCGGCCGGGGCCATTCTGCTGGCACACACAAACGTGCCCGAGCTGTGCATGTGGTGGGACACTTGCAACACCGTATTCGGCCGCTCGAACAATCCCTACTGCACGACGCGTATTGTGGGCGGCAGTAGTGGAGGTGAGGCGTGCTTGCTGGCCGCTGCCGGCTCGCCGATGGGCGTCGGCTCCGATATAGGCGGCTCCATACGAATGCCGTGCTTTTTCAACGGCATTCACGGTCTCAAGCCAAGCAGTGATATCGTCTCCAACGAGGGCCAGATCCCTGTGCCCTGCGGCATGCTCAACACGTTCCAAGTCACTGGCCCGATGAGTCGTCACGCCGAGGACCTGCGAGCCATGATGCACGTGCTTGCCGGCGACAACATTCGTCTGCTACGCCTGTCCGACCACGTCACGCTCAGCTCGGTGAAAATATTCTACGTCGATGAGGACTGCGGTTTCCCGCTGTGTTCGCCAGTTAGCGTTGAGTTGCGCGCTGCCATATCGCGACTGGTCGATCTGTTGCGCACCGAACATGGCGTGTGTGTTCAGCGCCTGCGAGTGCCCGCCTTATTTCACCAGCTGCAAATGTGGACCAACAAAATGCACACGGTCACAGAGGCTCCTTCATTCGCCCAGGAACTGGCCGATGATGGCAGTGGTAATGGACCTCCTGGCGCCAGCATCTCTTTGCTGCTTGAGATGGCTCGCTGGTGCCTGCGCTGCTCCAAACACACACTGGCCGGTCTGAGTTTGGCGGCCATCGAGAAAACGCTGGTCGTTGATCCCACCTACACTACCATGTGTGACCAACTACGCCAGCAACTCAACCAGCTTCTCTCTTCCTCCAGCTTGCTCCTCTATCCGTCCCACCCCACCGTGGCGCCCTACCACAACCAACCGCTCTTCAAGAGCTGCAACTTTGCATACACGGCCGTGTTCAACGTGTTGCAATTGCCCGTCGTGCAGCTGCCGTTGGGATTATCGCCGCCACCCTCGCGTCTGCCTCTCGGGGTGCAGCTGGTGGCCGGCGAGAGATGCGATCATCTTCTGCTATCAGCTGCCGAGCAGATTGAGAAGCTTACTGGAGGCTGGCAGCTTCCGCAGCCGTGCTGATTGCAGATGTCACCGAGACCAGGATGATGTAACTTTCCCCTAACAGTCTATGTTGTCCTAATGCGGGTCAAATATGAGTTTTATTCATTTAATGCCGTCCATGTTTACTGGGGGTTAATTGACGTTTAATTCAAGTCGGTCATATATATATTCAGTGTGATGTCACTTGTGGTTGCACAGTTTGTGTGTGTGTGTGTGTGTGTGTGTGTGTGTGTGTGTGTGTGTGTCTTTGAAATGGATGCGTGTTTATATATGAACATGTGTATGTTCTTTCTACTCGTCACTCTTGAAGAAATGTTTGTGTTTTTACATTTGTTTTAAATCATTGCAATTTGTCGTGTGCAATGTATCTCAATTTTAGCATGATTTACTCTTTTGTGGTTTGAATTTATTGGTGTCCGAATTCTTGAGTCAGATCCGCATAAAAGTTTCAATGTACTGAGTTACATTGTTGTGTTCTTATTGACGTTGTGGGTTTGTGTCACGTCCACAATTCTGCTTGAGTCGTGTTTGTCAGCTTTTATGCGCTCCGAGTGTTTCTATTGTTGTGTTCTGATTTTATGGGTTTTCGGCTGTGTGTTTCGGTCTGAGTGTTGGTGAGAAAAACGTGGCATTTGTCATTTTATATCAATGCTGCTATTATGATGTAAATTGTTTTTTATATTTGTATTAATTTGATTTAAAGCGGTTAATTAGTTATTTTTAACATATTTTGTACTTTCTTGTTGTGTGTTTAGTCTAGCTTGTTTTGGATCTGTTTTCAACATTGTTAAGTTTCATTCGAACATGTTATTCAAAACATTGAATGTATACAACAAGATTTGACACTATGTTAGATTATATTTGGACATGTAAACACGATTATTATTCAAATTGTACCTAGCGTTTAGTTTATTTCGTAAGGACATTCGGATTCAACGTACGAACATGTCACCAATATATCACGTTCATTCTATGTGTGTGTGTTTGTGTGTAATTTCCACCAAAATCGGCTTATAATTTTCATATTCAGCACCTAATCTATTGATACTCACTGAAAGAGGTCAAGTAAAAATCTATTTTTGTGGAGTTTGTTGATATAAGCATTATCGTAAATCATATTCGCACATTATTGTGTGTGTGTGTGTGTGTGTGTGTGTAAATGTGCATTTATACCATTGGAAAATGTCGCAAGTCATGACCTTCACACGCTACCTGGTCACTCATACATAATTCAAACCCCCCAAAAATTGCACTCTGGATCCGCTACTTATTGAAACCGGAAAAAATGCAATTTATACGTCGTGAAATTGTGAAGTCAGAGATTTCATCACTCATTCTGCTATTTTGTTGCTTGCTTAAATGAAGCATATTCAGTGTTCACGTTTTACGTCAGCAAACAAGAAAAACACAATTAAGTCATGATTTTTCCTAATCGAAGTTTGTTAGCGGGGTTGGAGCTATAGGTGTCTGGAATCAAGAACATTTAGATTTAGAAAATTTGATTTAACGAATTTCTTTCAGTCCTAACCTAACCTAAAATCTATAAAATATATAGAAACGTTTTTGTGCGTTTTTAAGCATTTTTAATAAATTCGCGTTTTTAATGTTCTTGAATCCTTACACCTCTAGCCTAGACCTGAAAGCGGTCCATGAACTCCGCCAATAATTTTTGGCTGTATTTTTACAAATATGCTTATCAAGACGAATAATAAAAAACTTTTGTGTTAAAATTTATCAGTAATAAGATAAATTTGCTAACTAAATATGTAGTGATTTTATTTTCTTGACATGATTTTATTTCATTTTATATGAATTGATTTGCTTGATTTTTCTTGTTTTACATTGTCAAACATTTAATCAGTTTTCATGGAAGTTTATCATTCTATATTTTTTAGCTGATATATCATTCGTTTCAGTGTTTGCGTTCATGGAGATTTTCGTCTCCATTTTTGTGTTATTTCATCTGCTACAGACACGCTCAAATGTTATCCTAATTTATTTGTGCTTTTTATGAGTTTGTTTTGAATATATAACTTATATAATGTATCATTTATCGCTCATTTATATAATATATAACTGATATTTGCATTTGTTCAGAATCATTATTTAGAATCTACATGATTTGGTCAGTGACAGAACATGCGCGGGGAGATGACACTTGGATTTTATTTGGCAGGATCACAAGTGCGTGTCAGCTGAGCTTGCCCCTGGCAATCTGCCAACCAGCCAATCAGCTACCACTATTGGTGGCTCGCAAATCGCAGGCTCTCACTCACATGCACATTCTACCAATAACAGTGGCGCAACCAGGGTGAAATTTTGGGAGGGGCTTGCTTATATCTTGCTATGCTTATATCAACAAATTCTACATAAATATATGTTTCTTTATTTTTTTTGGTTATGAGGAGTTGATGGAAACATTTTTTTGGGGGTCCCTCATTGTTCAGCCCCCCCGAGCCCCCCTCTATATCCGCCAGTGACCAGCAGTGGGACGTCTGATTGTCTGCGCAGAAGACCAAGCTGTCTTGTGTATGGTGAGTCTGTGTGTGTGTGTCGCTGGCATTTGTGGCTCGCGAGCAATTCTTGCGCGAGCCAAATGCTGTGGTCGTTGATTGTAGCCAAGTTGACATGAGGGTGTCTCCCTTCTGTTCCTCCACCACACGCCAACACTCAACTCTGACAAGAATGCTCGCATAATAACACCGGCACAAATACACCCACACCCACACACATACACACCTGACTTACACGTGCACGCGCAAAGCTTGTTAATATCGTGCTCACGCGTAAATACCGCATTCTCGAGGTGCACAAATGAGCCCTTACTGGCACTAACAAGCCAGCACATGGCATACATGTGTGTGTGTGTTGTGCCATTGATGACACACTGATGTGGCCTGCCGTCTGTACTCCTGATTCTATTCTCATCTCCGTGTAGGTGCGACAAAGATTATATGCACGTGGTCGCGTATTTTTTAAAATAAGTCAACAGTTTTATTGTTGTTAGTCAGCTGTGTGTAATTATTTACGCAGATTGGGTTAATATTCCTTATGGTAGTAATGTAATGTTTAATGCACATATAAAACAACTTGATATATCCTAGATTATCCAAGCTGATTTTGATCAAGGTTAGATTTAGGTTAGATTAGGGTTAGAGGTTAGATGAGATCAATAATTAAATGTAATGTGTCCCAACAATGCTATGAATGCAACGTCAGCTGAAATCGCAGAATACAATAACATTATGAATATATATAATAGTATATCTTGTTAATCCGCATCTGAATCAGTGTGTTTTGTATTGGTTTAATTAATATTCTAGTGAGTTATATAGTGTTGCCTACATTTGACAAGGTGTAGATTTGTATCGAGGCTTGAGGGAGGGATGACAGCCATCATGCATTAGTGTTCAAATTTCACTCAGTGGGTGAATTTTTATAATAATATACCCAATTACAATAATATAAGATAAGATAATATACCCAATTACATGAGACCCTCAAGCATTTTATGCCTAGTCAATAACAACGCACAAACCTCAATGAAAAATATATTGCATATAATGACATACACACATTGGTCTTGTATTGTTATTTCTTTGCTATGCTGATTTTGATAATATACCCAATGCATTCTCGGGAGGTATAATTGCATATTCATACCCCCAGGATTTACGTTCATATTGGTGAATTATCATCCGCCATTTCGCTCCATTCTATGTTAAAAATAATTCACTACAAATTGGTTCTTGAACGACACATTTATTGCACATTGTAGAATAGATATATCTGCAGGATATATGACTTGAAGAGAATAGAATATATATATATATATATATATATATGTTGCAAATTGTAGAGTCCATGTATTAGTCTCTTTCCATTTATGTGCGTGTGAGTGGATGTTTTGCTGGAAGCAATCAGTGATATCCTGTACACGCGCAGACAACAGATCGGATTTGTCGTCGCTTTTTTAATCAGATCAAACAACAAAAGCAACAGCAGCAGCAGCTGACGGACCTCCATCACTAGCGACTGAACGTGCAACTGTCGTGCTACGCCTGCAATTGATTCTTGCACACACGCACGCACACACACACACACACACACACACACACACACACACACACACTGAATGTCTCGCTCACAAAAAGAGCACATAATACAATGTATTATTGGGGCAGATCTCCTCCCGTTTCGTGTTATGTCAGCACGGTGTGTGCGTGTGTGTCAGTCAGACGGACATGTCTTTGTCTGCATCTTGTCGTGTCATCGTTCTGTGACTATTGTGCGTGTGTGCGTGTGTATGAAGCTCTCGACAATGTGCTGTCGCCAGCATGTGCTTTGTCGTCTACATCTGATCTGATCCAGTCGCCTCTTGAGCCACTTGCAAGTTGCAGGAAGAGGCGGCGGCTTTTGCAGATCTTGGTGCGTGTCGATGGCAAATCCTATCACACATCAGCTCGGCCGGTGTCTTCGCACTTTTGTGAACGTAATGACACGACAGCCGGGTGTCGCTGTCGTGAAACACAAACTCCATCTTCTCTGTAGCATATGCATTTGTCATATACTAATCAATACAAATTCTACAACAAACCAATAAAAAAAGACAATTGTGGCTGCAATTATGCGGAATCTTATAACTGTGAGTTGTCTGTCAGTGCATAAAACCGACAGCTTTTATTTGAACGTATGATTCTAACATTTCAAGCGAATAATGTGCTTTCTTTTAGTGTCCGTTTCAGCAATTCGCTGGCTGAGCTAAGTTCTCTATAGCTGTTCAAAAACAAGCACCTAACGATCGAAGGAGGTGGCAGCATAGAATAGCCGCGTGTGTATGGAATAGTCTCTGCCATCATACTTTAATGCACCATTGATTTTCGATCTAGGACGATCGATCGAACACGGTGTCGTTTACACGTCACGAGATGTCGATAGAATGAAAGACAATCGACAATGAATGAGTAGGCACAAAAGCGATGACCACTAACAGTCAATATCAAAACTGAGCGCTTCTTGAAATGTTCTCTTCAAAATACCCGTACTTTTACTACGATTTTCTGGTTAGATAGAACGTTTGACAACAATTTTTTGGCACAGAAAATTTTTCGGAAGTTTATTAACCCATTAATGCCGAGTGGCAACTATAGTTGCCACCAAAAACAAGCTCTCTATAATCTAAATCAAACAGACATTTGTTTACCAACGACCACCGTTCGAAAGGGGAGAATCTCCTCTTTCTCTTACGATGAGATAAGACACGTTCTACGCAGCGAGCAATCCACACATGCGAGATTATTCAGTGAGTGTCCGACATGGCTGAACAGCGCATTGATCAGAGGCATGTGATTTCCTACTAAATGCGAATTTGTTTTGTTTTTTTGTCTCATCTTTTAGAGTGAAGCTTGATCTTTCCAAATATGTACATATATTTGCAATTTTTTAATATAATTAGATAATAAATCAGTGTTTTCGGAGAGTGGCAACTATAGTTGCCACTCGGCACTTACGTGTACAAAATATTGTCATATGGAAAGTTCTCAAGATTTAAAAAGAGATTTATCAGCTCTATGTTTCAATAACTGACTCTACATATATTTGCCTTATGTTAACAATTGAAACATAGATGTTTCAAATAAAATATTCATTTCAGATGTACTATGAATGAAGTTTTGGATAACTTGGATGATCCAGCTGATGCAGACGCCAGCAGCGACCACCTACATATACTAATTTTACAGCCTCCAAGTGAACTCCCAGATGCAGATACTGACTGCAGATTATGATGCCAGTGACGGAGAAGCGAATTCAGACCCAAATCATTTGCCTCGAAGGATTTTGTGTGCCCCAGCTGAATTGATGACAGACAGAGATGACGTGGAATCTTCATGTGCAACGGCTTCAACGAGTCACTCTCAGCCTGACACGTCGACACAACGAAGACCAAAAATACCAAAAAGGGACAAACAGCCAAAAAAGATGGACAAATAGCAGACGCAGACTTGGCCAGAAAGTGCCTCAATTTTGTGACACAATGGCGCCCAAACCAATCGATGGTTTGAGAGGTAAAATCAAGACTCCATCTCAATGCTTGAATTTGTTCCTATCTGATGAGCTCATCGGCCATCTAGTTGAACAAAGCATTATATACTCCACCCAAAAGGTCTTGAAACATCCGTTATCACAGAAAGCAATATACGAGTAGCTTTGTCCATCATGATACTGTCTGGATATTCAAGTGTCCCAAATAGGAGGTTGTATTGGCGTCGAGACGGTGATGTATTCAACGCTCTGGTGGCACATCTACTACGAAGATTACATCTTGCAGACAACTCCAAAATATGTGTGAACAAACCAGATTCCTATCACAAAGTTCGGCCGGTTTTTGAAATCACAAATACAAATAACAAGCTCATCTTACCTCCGGAGGAACTTTCTATTGATGAGTGTATGGTACCCTACTGCGGCCACCATCCTACAAAGCAATGCATCAGGAGCAAACCTGTGCGATTCGGCTTCAAACTGTGGAGCATATGTACGTCTGACGGTTTCATGCTTCACTCGGAACCTTATTGTGGGTCAGCGACACAATTGGACAGTTCCGGACTTGGACAAGCAGCAGATGTCGTGTTGGGACTCGCTTCGAAATGTCAACTGAATCCTGGTCACCATGTCACATTTGACAACTTCTTGTCTTCTGTGCGTCTTTTGGAGCAGCTTTCCACGATGGGCATTGGAGGGACAGGCACTATCAGAGAAAATCGAGTGCCGAAAGATTCACCTTTGATGCACAGCAGCATGGTGAATAAGCAGAACCGAGTCTATGTCACTTCAGTTTTTGTTGATGACCTCTCTTTAGTGAGATGGAAGGACAACAAAGCTGTCACAGTTATCAGTAACAAAAACGGTTTTTGTTTGACGTTTGTTCAGTATATTTTTGTTGTTGGCTCTATACCGTGCTTATTACTCATGACTATGACGGCTTTGATGTCCTTCCATCTCACTAAATATATATATATATATATATATATATATATATATATATATATATATATATATATATATATATATATATATATATATATATATATATATATATTATGTGTGATGATGTATATATTATGTGTATATATATTATATATTTATGTGTGTGTACATATATGCATATTTTTGTCATTGAAATATAATAAATATACCTTCATAAACATTCATGTGTAAATGCTTATATTTTACAGTAACATGGTATCTAACATTTGAAGCCAAGTTTGAATATAATAGTGACATTTTTAATTTAATCAAACTCGGAATGTTATAAGATTAATATGTTTTTGAGTATAAGTCTCACTTATATGTTTTTTTCTCAGTGTTTTGAATGATGCTCAAAAAGTTTAAGAATGTACTGTTTTTTGTCTATGCCACTGCCGAGTGGCAACTATAGTTGCCAGTCTGAAAAACCTTGTTAAAAACATTTTTTTTCTACAAAACTTCGTGAACATGCAGAAAGTGCCCCAGAAATAACATTTCTTGAAAAAAATCTAAAAAATTAACATTTCGAAATTCTCGGCATTAATGGGTTAAGCATGATAGTTTGTTTTTCGGAGAGGAAGCAAGTGGCTGCATCACTGATGGGGCGCAATTTTCGTGATAATAATCGCTGTGCCAGTATATGACGGCAGAAGTGAAAGTTCATTTGGCTCTTATCAAAAGATGATTTTGTGTTGTGTGATGGCTTTTTCCAGAAGCCAATGAAAAAGTGGCTCATTCAATTTCCGCACTTGCAAGCCCAGAGGGTCTTTTTAGTCGGTGAAAACTGAATCTTCGTGCTCAAAACCATGAAAACTCAACAATTCATTGCAAATATTATATCAAGTTCCTCAAGGCAAACAAGAGGAAAGTTAACATTTGCCACCAAATTGCAAGATATCTGGGAAAACACGACCTGCGGCAAGACTATTTGCGCACAAATCGCAGCGCTGAACGGAAACAAACGTTATTTGAAAAATTACATTCTGTAGCGATCTATCAAAGTCGTGCAGTACCTCACTCGCGAAATTCTTGCCTGTTGTTCATTCTCACTGCTGAAGATGGCTTCAACCACGGATATTTCATCACAGACACTTATGATGACGCTATTTGGGCTGTCATCTTCGTGCAAGTTTTATTATATTTGTATAATTTTTTGTTAATATTATGAGATAGTTGTCTTTACATTTCCCATACTCCATTGTGTATCATAATGTTTTCATTTTCTTGCGCAAAATCATGTTGTGTTTATATACATTAGAAGCATTCGTGTAAGACAAAATATTTAATGTAGTTCACTGTGTTCATAAATATTACATTGCTTATATTATTGCTCTGTCGTCGTCAAATGTTTCAGTATATTTATTAATATGTGAAAATAAGACTTGTTCATTAAAATATGATTGATAAAGCTAGATCAAAAATTTATAATTCTCCCAGGATACGCATTTTATTGAAAAACAGACATTCCTTTTAATATTCGAATATATTTATCTGAGTTCATTTTGAAATATATTTCTACAAGTGTTAGTGTTTGTTGTCAGCAACACTCGCAGACAGAGCTTCATACAAAATCTCGCTGAATCAGAAATACAGTATAAATGCAGCCCGATTTGAACAGATGGATTGAGTGCTATGTCAAAATGAGGTTGTATGCAATTTGGTGGTCTTTCACGACACAAAGCTGCTCTTCCATTGTGGCTGTGCAGTGCAGACGACACATCAATTCTGCCTTTGACAAATGCAATTCACGAACGACATGCAATGCAACACTTTCTCGTGAGAAAATTCACCACATGCCTTCTGTGTCACCGTGATAGGAAATATTGAATATCCCCTGCTGATCAATCCACCGAGATCAATGGATCTTGTGGGATCATGCGCGTGGCATCGGTCAACATATTCCCAGTCGGTTTTGTTTTCCACCCGTGTAAGGTAAAGACGAACTTAGTAATGAACATATACGTAGAAGCTGTATAAGAGTGGATACTTTCTGGCGAGAATTCCTACCGGAATCGATTCCCGAGTTTAAAACAACAACAACAATGTATTTGTATAGCGCTCACATAGAAACAAGCGCGAAAGAGACAACAATGAAAAACAACAGTACACGATATCAAGATGTGAGAACAGAAGTAGAAAATTCACAGAAAGGAAAAACATGGAGATAAATAAAATGAAAATAAATAAATACATAAGTAATTATAAATTAGAGTCATATGGAAGCGTAAGGTGTAAGAGTGCGAGAAGTGGGATCAAAAGATTTAGCAAGAAGATATTTACGAAGTGAGGAGGAATATCTACTGAGGGATGAAGAGGAAGTGATTGAGGAAGGAAGATCATTGTAGACCCGGGGCGCATAGAAAGAAAAGGATTTCTTTCTGAACATTGGAAGAAAAGGAAAAGGAAACCATAACCAGTAAAAATTTCGCCCAAATTATAATTCAAAACTCTGTTTTTGACTGTTGAGAAGTTCTATTTTGACGTCAGTGTGAAACTTGCACAGTTTTTCTGAATTGCTAGACTGAAATAGATGCATTTTGCATAATTATTGTCCCACACATTAAGTCTGTATTACTTCCTATAATAATAACATGTTTCATATAAAATGATGCATAAACAATTTTAAAAAAGTATGTATTTGAAATTATTTAGATTATTTAGGAATTATTTAGATTATTTAGGAATTATTTAGATTATTTAGGAATTATTTAGATTATTTAGGAATTATTTAGATTATTTAGGAATTATTTAGATTATTTAGGCATTATTTAGATTATTTAGGAATTATTTAGATTATTTAGGAATAATTTAGATTATTTAGGAATTATTTAGATTATTTAGGAATTATTTAGATTATTTAGGAATTATTTAGATTATTTAGGAATTATTTAGATTATTTAGGAATTATTTAGATTATTTAGGAATTATTTAGATTATTTAGGAATTATTTAGATTATTTAGGAATTATTCATTAGACTTTATTGGAAATTATTCGAAAAAGTATCTGTAATTTTGACAAAGCTAGTGATAATTGTCATAGCATGGACGTGAATTTCAGCAAGATGAGACGTGATATCACGTCTCGCATGACGTAAATTGTCGTGACAAGCAATTCTATTGATGACAGACTGATCGCGTGTCTGTTTCCGTCACCAGCTCGCCCCTATAATGTCTGTTACTGAGCCTGTTCAATAGTGCGCGTGGAAGTGTGGTCGACTGGGTTAACACATTGAACAAATGCAGTCAAGTGTGAAATGCCTGACCGATCGGGTGAATCAATTAAACTATATACCAGAGGTTCTTCACCGATGGGTTTGCGACACCCTAGGGGGGTCGCCAGGCCACTTCAGAGGGCCGAGAAAGCCGCCTGAAAAAAATTCTCATCCGTCAAAATTTGCAAAAAATCCATGTTATTTACACTTGATGTTTTTTCTTTGTATTATCGAATAAATTCAATAACGATGACATTAAAGTATTGAATGTGATAATAATTTGGTATAGATATGTTCTTCTAACTTCTCTTGTTTTTTTACTGGGGAATTATTGAGCCCTCCGGATCTGTCCTGGGGGTCGCGGAGCGAAAAAGTTTGGGAACCCCTGCTATGTATTGACAACCTGAACAATACTCTCTGCCAGGAAACTAACAGTCACAAACTTCCACACACGCTCATATTCGGCAATAAGACAATCTGGTTTATCTGGCATGAGCGCAGTGTCAGACCAGTGGGGGCTACGACCATTTCGTCTAGCATACCATCTTGGACAATTATCGGTGTCCGTCGCATCGTATCGCCACACCGAGCTTCGATCATGTCGTGAGTGCATTTGACAGTGGCCTGCCTAGTGACCGAAAGCTAAGCGAGTGACCATATTGACCGATTTTTGCCAAGTTGTACGAAGTTCAGTGGTCTACAAATGTGTGAACGCTTAAATTCATAATTAGCAGACACACACATTTTCTGCGATAAAATCTTCTGAGATTTTCTCCTAATAAAGACTAGGCTAAGATTTAAGGCTAGATTAGGTAGGTTATGCTAGGTTAGGTTAGGTAAGTTAAGTTGGGTTAGGCTAGGTTAGGATAGAATAGGCTGAAAGAGTGTGTGTGTGTGTGTGTGTGTGTGTGTGTGTGTGTGTGTGTGTACTGGTGGCTGATATGTAGATTACTATTATCATATATGTGAATCAGGCCGCTTAATGAGGCAATCATATATTTCTCCCCACAACCCCTCGTGCCCTTCCTATCTGTCCTGTCTCTTGGTAAAAATTTTCCGACAAATGAAATTATTGAAAATACATATATCAGCTGTTTTGCTGTGCAAAAAAATGCAAACATTTTGTTATATATTATGCGAGAAACTCTGCCATTCTTATAAGTCGTATTCTTGTTAACAAGAGCAAATGCACAGTACCGTATTCGTACATCCGCCGTAAATGACTGCCAACAATGTGTATGCGTGTGTGTGTGTGTGTGTGTGTGTGTGTGTGTGTGTGTGTGTGTGTGTGTGTGTGTGTGTGTGTGTGTATGTGTGCACAATGCGTTTATCATGAAGACGAGAAAATGATGAGCAGCGGGTACTGTACTGTGCTGAATCAGCGTATATATCGTATACCATAACACATCCAGCACTAATGCGCTGCCATCATCACGCAGCCAAGCATGGCGGCAGTACGGCACGCGCTCACCAATTCAGATACTTCCGCTGACCTGCATCTGTATATCTGTTCTGTAAGACAAATCTGATTGTCTATCCGGCACAGTGCAATCAATACGATGCAAATAATTTCCAGACATTTTTTCCATATATATATATATTGTGTGTGTTCTATACATTTATATATGCTGTATTCTGCTGCTAATTGAATGCCATTTTTCGACATATTCCAGAACATTTCACTTATGTTAAAAGTTCAATTTAGGGTAAATAATTTATTTGGATGGTGAAACAATGTAAATGTATAGGTTCAATTAATTATCATTAGATTTATTTCGCAAATTATTACCAGACTAACAATTTTGATATATTATTTATGACTTAGGCAGGGGCGTATATTTGTGTCGAGGCTCGGGGGGATGACAGCCATCATGCATTAGTGTTCAAAGTTAACTCAGTTGGTCAATTGCATGAGAGAATTGCATCTATTCAATTACAGCACACACAGCTCAATAGAAAGTATATTGCATATAATTACACACACACACATACACTTGTGTATTCAACCTTTTTTCCAATGCTGATTTTGATAACAATATACCCAATGAACTGAGCTCAACAGAATTATTGGGGGGGGGGGGGGTAATTGCATATTCATACCCCTCAGCCAATTTGTCGGGGGTATATATACCCCATACCCTCGTGATCTACGCCAATGATTGGACAATAACACAGATTATTTCATAATTGGTGCAAAATCATCAGTTTATATCGAAATCACTCAAAATCGATGTTATATGTATTTTAAGCACCTTTTCTCCGTTCAATTTTTATTTTTATTTTCCATGTTGTAAAAGTAGAATTCATATTATTATTTTTGGATATGAAAACTAGTATTGCCCTTGGATATACACTTTATGATCAACGTTGTAATGTCTAGTGACATCATAACTATATTGAAATATGTTGACATATCATCATCATATCATCATCATATCATCATCATACCATCATCATATCATCATCATATCATCATCATATCATCATCATATCATCATCATATCATCATCATATCATCATCATATCATCATCATATCATCATCATATCATCATCATGTCATCATCATGTCATCATCATGTCATCATCATATCATCATCATATCATCATCATATCATCATCATATCATCATCATATCATCATCATATCATCATCATATCATCATCATATCATCATCATATCATCATCATATCATCATCATATTATCATCATATTATTGTGTCTCAGTTGACCAATGTCTTGTTTCACGGGGCAACGAGTTGAGGCGGCCGGGATATTGCTGTTGTTTCACTGTCGTAACGGCTGAATCGACACTGTGTGATCCAGTCGCCGCCGGCTCGTAATAGAGTCGTGTGGTGTCGGCGTGTCGTGCACAGTAGGAAATTTATCCACGATCAAGTGTTGGCTGGCGTGTAATAACCGCACCAATGAAGAAGCAATATGTGAACCAGCCTGCCGCCACGCTCAAACAATCGATATCTCATTTGCAAGCATTTGAGAACGAGCTTGCAAGTAGCAATGTGTGTGCGCCAGTGTGTGTGTCTCCCAACTTCACAACGCTAGCAGATGAGTGTAGCCAGAAAGATAATATGTCCATGTAAAAACCAATGCAGATGAAATACTGGAACAAATACAATTTGTCCCCTACAAGTTGATTTCATACAATTTTGGCGTTGACTAGGCAAAATGTCGTAAGTACGTCTAAATATAATTTTTGGTTTTTAATTCTTCTAGCCAAGCTTTTTCATTTAGTGCCAAATTGATTCCTGTCTATTCTTGTGAACTTCGGAAGAACATTAAAAAATAATTAATTAAAGTGTTCAATTGATTGTTACATCAGCGATTGACGATTATTAGTGCTGACACAATTGGTAGCGTAAAAGCTGGAAAAATAACTTTATTTTCGAGAAACGCAATCTAAAATAGTAGTATGCAATCACATTACACTCAATCACAAACGCTATTTTTTTCAATTTAAGTCATTCTGTACTTTAATTAAACAAAATTTGCAGCAATGCTATATTAATTTTCAAAAATATTTTATCTCACGTTTTTTGGAAATATTGAATTTAATCAAATTGCTATGGTTATTTGTGCACGCGACATCTGACACATTCACATTCAGTAATTTCAGTGAATTTTGCTGCCCTCTTAGTGGCTGCCCCTCTCACACGACGTCCAGCCAAACACACACATACACACACACACACACACACATACATACACACACACACACAGCACACAGCACACGAGCGTTTCTTGACTGTTTGTGACTCGCAGTCCGACACAGTTTGATTGAACAATTAATTTCGCCATGCTGTCGCAAACAATGTTCACTGTTCTTCTATCCGCTGTTCTCTCGGCGTGTCCTGCAAGCTACAGCTCAATTTCTGCTACACTTGAACGTTCATGCTCGAAATCGTATTGGAAAAAAATAAGGTAAACATTTTTGTGGCTTAAACAAGAGATATTTGAACATTTGAACATCTCAAGCGTTCTGACGGTATTAATATTCAGTATTAATATAATCAATACTGAATATTATCGATTTATTAATTCGCTTTATTATTGCTGGCTGGAATTATTTTGGATGCCAGAAATTTGTTCATGAGTTCAGCCCTCACCCAAATATGCCAAGTCCCCCTAAGACTACCCAAAAATAATAATCATGGACATTAAAATTTATTACCACTGTAAATGAGGTCCTGTAATTTTGGTTCAACTTCGAGAACTGAGTCAGTGTGCTCCAGTCCCTTATTATAATATTATTTAGTAGTGTTCAAGTGTAGCTCTTCATGTTTCCCCAGGCCCCCACAACTTTTCCCTCAGCCCCCCATCTGAAAAATCCTGGTGCTGCCACTGGAGTGTAATCTCATTGGATATTTCTTGTTTCAGCTGCAGTTGTTGGTGGTTAGGGGGCTCAGCATACCCCTCTTTGTTCGTTCATCATATTACTGAAGCTATTAGTTCAAATTTGCAGCAAATTAACAGTCTTGTGTGTGACATGTATGCTGGATGGTGGAAATTCACAAAAACAATCTGCCACTCAAGTTTGCCGATTAGCATTTCCGCACGAGTTGTTCAATAATTATTTTCTCATGTCGGCTCGTGGGAAATTGCGACTCCACGACGAATTGCTCATTAGTTTTTAATTGAATAACTGAGCCGTCTGAATACTAAATTTAAAGCGAGCTGATTGCGGGAAAAATGATCCTGTTTTGTATAAATGACGACCGCCTGCTCTTAATTGATATGAGTACGACTTTTTATATCGAGTAAATTTTCGTATATTCATGTTCCCATGCTTTGCAAGAAATTCAAACGTAAAAATGTGTAATGTTTAAGGAAGTTCAAAAAGTAAAAATTCTAGAAAGAAAGAGAATTCGAAAACAAAATAATGAATAAATAACAATCAACAATTAATCCGATAACACTCCATAATGTCACTCCGCCCACACTCCTCAATAAATAACAACAATTAACATGTAAATATGTGATTCAATAAGTAACAACCAACAATAAAAAAGAATAATTAGGAATAAATATTAATAAATAAGTGAATAAATGACAATCAACAGATAAATAATTTATTAAATGAGTAATTTAGAAATGCTATGCTATATATCTTCATTTTCTATGTAGAAAGCTCAGTTAAAACCACACCACCTTTCTACCAGTACCAGTACCAATTTCTCAATCAGTTCCAGTACCAGTTCCAGTTCCAGTTGTTGATCACCCATGAACTAGCTGCTCATAGAAAATTACTGCAGTCAATTATCGTATGATTCATACAGAAAACAATATAATTGGTCCTATAGTTTCAGTGAAGTTCCATACAGCTCATGCGGATATTCCGTGAGAGGTACAATGAGAAATCTGCCGCAAAAACGTACGACCAACCCTAGCACTCATAAATCATCCAATACACACCGATCATACATCATGTTCTAGCGCTTCCAGTAGCCACCTCAATATTTTATCTCCAATGTAGTGCAGTGGACGAAGACACACACATACACACACACACACACACACACACACACACAGTTCTGCTGCTCACAATATGCTACTAGCCAAGCATTCATTTGCTCTTCTGTCTTCCAGTGTTGCCAGTGGATGTGCTTTATTGGTGACGCAAACTTTTGTGACACTTATCGCCTTCCATTACTTAGCACTCTCCTATAAATTCTGAGCGCGTGTGGGCGTCGGCACAACTACACGCACACACACGCACACGCACACACACACACGCACACACGCACACACACACACACGCACGCGCTCATTTCTCACGCAAACAGCAAGACAATCGCAAATTAAGCAACTGGACACGCCCAAACTGAATTTAACATACACGCAGCCGATAAAGTATGGCACTGAGAAAATGCAAGACAAACCACCAACATTGAGTGTTCTGTTTTACTGAGTGTTGGTGGTAATGTTGGTGGTCATGTTGGTGGTAGTGTTGGTGGTAGTGTTGGTGGTAATGTTGGTGGTAATGTTGGTGGTAATGTTGGTGGTAATGTTGGTGGTAATGTTGGTGGTAATGTTGGTGGTAGTGTTGGTGGTAGTGTTGATGGTAATGTTGGTGGTAATGTTGGTGGTAGTGTTGGTGGTAGTGTTGGTGGTAGTGTTGGTGGTAATGTTGGTGGTAATGTTGGTGGTAATGTTGGTGGTAGTGTTGGTGGTAATGTTGGTGGTAATGGTGGTAATGTTGGTGGTAGTGTTGGTGGTAGTGTTGGTGGTAATGTTGGTGGTAGTGCTGGTGGTAATGTTGGTGGTAGTGCTGGTGGTAATGTTGGTGGTAGTGTTGGTGGTAGTGTTGGTGGTAATGTTGGTGGTAATGTTGGTGGTAATGTTGGTGGCAGTATTGGTGGCGCTGCTGTTGCAGATTGTCGTGCAGTGTAGCGGAATGTTGATATCGATGCAGACACGAGAGGTCCCTGCTTCCAGAAGTGTGTCGTTTTATCAACACTGCCAGATGGCTCGACAATATCCGGCGAATTTCGTCGTTGCGACGTCAATTTTTTCCGTCGCAGTGCCGGTGAATAGACTTTTCCACAACAGCTGCACATACTGCCGATAAGATATGGCTTGTTGCAGCTTTGCCCAGCTTGTTGCAACTTATACACCATTTTGTTTTGGGACACACAAACACCCGCACACACACACACACACACACACAAACACACTGATACATTCTGAGAATATCTGGTCAAAGTTCACTTGATTTATAGTGTTTTGATCCAAATTGTGTCGATGCCGGCTGCAATTACGTTTGTCTCCACCGACTGTCGACGAAAAACAAACAATTTTGCCGTCGAGTTTTTATTCGTCTGATATATTGTGCTCAAAGTTTGCGCGAGATGTCGGCGGGCAGTTAATTCTGTGTAGTCTCCATAACAGTTCCCACTTGCTCACTGCTGAATTTTACGACACCATCGCGACAATAACGAAAATCATGGATAAATAACACGTTTTTTATGTAGCAAAATCGCCACAGAGTTAAATCGAAATTGTTTTGTTTGTAATTATTTAAATAATCACATAAAAATATTGAGATATTAAAATATATGTAGGAATTTCCATACTAGTACATTGTTGACATCGTGGAATCGGCGTTTTTATCTTGTTCGTTTAGAAAATATTTTTATCGAGATTTTCACTTATGTAATACCTGTGTATATAATTTGAACAAAAATCAGTTAAAAATTGCTGGAATATCTTTATGAATACAGGAGGTATATTGTGTTTTTATCAACAAACCGTCTTCAATCTGCCAATCTGCTTTTTTATGTAATTATATTAAAATATAGAAATTTACAGAACAAATTAAGAAAAATACGATAATATTTATGATATTATCATTAAAAATAAAAATATTGCAAATACAATACATTCATACACTGCAGTAAAAATTCATATTATTATAAGTTGAAATATTTTATTTGCTGTATGTATTTATAGAGAATTTGCGTGGAGCACGGTTGCTTGTAATGATGTGCGGCGGACAATGCACATAAATCGATGTCATATCGTTACACGCTAGAAGCCACACGACGCCAATGTGCAGACATGCGCTTAGTGGTGGCGACATTATTGGATTTGTCCACTGCTGATGAGAACGTCCACCAAATCCAATTGCCGAACCGAATCACAATGGGAACGGACGAGGAAAAAGCAGCAGTAACTGATATAGGTCGGCGTGTCCCGATTCTCCTACCATATCTAGATTATAGCAAATCTGATCGCCTCTACAAATAACCTGCCTGTCTTTATAAGACATTATTTTTTTGTGCTCGCAATATACTCATGGTTCAGCGAACATTCATAGAAACGTTGATAAACCTCGCTCCTCTCTGAAAATACTACAACATGTTATTAATAAATCTTGTCGTTTGGTGTTTTCTCCTTCACAATGTTGTCATACCTCATCCTACCTCTACAAACCTCGATGACTCCCGATCATCCCCCGCATGCACGTGTGTTATAATGTGCGCTATACAAAGACATCTCAATGAATGCACAAACAAGCTTGCTTGGTGACGTAGAATGTTTGACTCCGAAATCTTACCCTCGACCATTCTACACAGCGCAGTCTAGGATGCATTACTAGTGATGCATCACCACAAGATAATGTCGCAGAATTTGTGACTGATCGAGTCACACAGCTAATGACCCAGCCAGCTAGAACACGCCTCATCATCAGTGCACGCGCCAACGTGATGTCTCTCTGTGATTGATACTGACTGTGTCCTCGCTTCCGCACACGCGTTCTCGCTACATACCGTGACAAAATATGCGACCATGCACCACTTGGTGTACATCTGCATAACATCTGCATATATGTATATATATATATATATATATATATATTATCCGTAGTGCTGCTCTATTTTTCAATCAACCGGTCACAATTTTGAGAAGACACGACAAGTTTATTGTGTGAAAAATGAATAAGATAGCTAGGTAACGTATGAATATTTATTTAACAAAAGACACAACTACAGGGCGGTTACTGGTAACAAATCATAAATTCGCAAATAAATACCAGTCAGTCATAGCTAATGCCAAAAAGAGAAGAATTTATCAAAGTGGCGTTTAATTCCTATAATATAGGAACTTTTTTGTACCATTCCAGGCACATATTTTCACAATGTACATCTTAAAATAAGCCAGTGTAATAGAAACGAAAGAACTATATGGTCTACGACTGAGTATTGGTGAGGTATCAGGTACTTTGCAGCTCTTACAGTCAACACTGAACAGCACGAAACACAATTCCTCATCTATCGTTACAATTTGCATGAATGTATGTTTGTGTGTGTAGCGTATGCATGTGTGTATGTGTGTGAATGTGTGTGTGTGTATGCGTGAGTGTATGAGAGAGTGCCATTGTTGTGTGGTATGCATTCAAAAAGCTGAACCGTTATACAACAGTAACAGTATCAGCAATTAGCACGCATACACACACACACATACACACATACATACACACACATACACATACACACACACCCGTACATACACGAGTGCACGTGCATGTTGGGTCCGGTGACCGCTAGTGCGCACTGCTGACCCGTACAGAGGCGTAGTAAGTCTGGCATACAGCGGAAGTAGCCGTGAATAGGACAGAGGCGACTACACGCAGTTTGCGCTCTTCAATGACAACAATAGCTTAGTGTATCATCGTATTTTACCGTGTGTATAAGATATCCTTTTTAAGTGAAGATTTAGCACCAATATGTACTATTTTCCAGAATTTTTGCCTAAAAATTGAAGGGGTCTTTTATACACGGTAAAATACGGATATTATCGAGAGCTGTATGAATTCTATCATTCATATAGCCACTTAGATGTGTCATGTAATTTGTTTTCTTGTGATATTTTGTAGATGTATTGATGTAGCAATTTCCCCATTGCACAGCTGTAATACAGAAAAAATCAAATTGATTGTGTTACGAGAAAACTACAAAACAGTGAATTTTCCAGACAAGAACAGGGAATAATCCAAGATGAACACTTTGATCACGTAAAGTTGATTTTGAGCGTGCAAAAACAGCAAATTCAACAGCCATGATTAAACACATTGCCAAATAATGCTTTCTCATAAGAATGCTAATCCAAACTTAATTAATTACAGCGTTGTATTCTCAGTTACAAAGCGCTAATTTAGGACGCATTCACAAAGCTGTTGATATTGCGCGCGCGTGTGTGTGTGTGTGTGTATGTGTGTGTGTGTGTGTGTGTGGCGGCCTGCAGGAATATTAATCACGTGTGCAAGCGCGTGCTGTTCTCGACTCGATGATTGTTTGGCCAGGCGGATGTCCGGTGTCAAATTGCAAACGCCTGACGCCTCGCTAATTAATTTATCTCAACAGTCAAGGCAATTGTTGTTCAAGACAAAGTCTAGCTCTCTCTGCAACGAGCCAATAGACGACAGGCGTATCAAGCGCTGACACGCACATACGCTCGCACTACATGTTTAAATGTCAATAAAAATTAACTGACACACACACACACATACACACACACATACATATACATAGTATGTACATGAGTATGTAGTTATAGTATGCAATGAAAGTTATTACGCCAAAGATGCAATATAAATATAATAATTAAGCAGCTGCTGTCCATTTTATTCCCAAATGCTGTTCGTAATATTTTTTATAAAAACAAAATTTGACGTGCAAATATTTGAAAACATTCGCGCAAATATATGTTATTATTTCTGGTAGTAAATCCAGCTCAAATTTAGTTGAATTTTTGAGCATTTATTTTGATCAATGATGACTTGTTTCTCATCTTTTAAATGTCGAAATTATTATTATGATTACTAATTATTAATTACAAGCAAATCCAATAGCATGGGAAGAGTGCAAGCACTATTACCACCCTGCGGTGGCCCCATGTACCGGAAGCGCCCATGAATTTGTCACATTCGCTCATTTAACCATTTGACCAGCTAAAATGATTGCGAGGTTAGGTCAAACAGGAATATAATGATTTTAAACTTCAGTGAAAAGAGGGTGTTTATTCCAGGAATCTTAACGTATAATGAAAACATGGACCATTTGATCAAATTAAAATGGTACATCCTCTTATGGTTAATTTTAATTTAGATTTGTTTCTCAATTACATTTTTATTTTTTCTTGTTTAACCTTTTTCCTAACCTTTTTTCTTAGTGATTCCCCACTTCTTGATGAGCCATCTCTACATTTTCCATCATGAAATTGTTCCACGTGTTCTGTATCTCTTGATATCTTCCATTTCTTTCACTATTTGGAAGCGCTTGGAGTTTTACCCCGTCCTTTTTCAATATAGCTAACAAAATGCACGTCTCCGTGAAGCTGGTAGCAATTTCAACTGATGTGCCGGATGTCTGTGTCCGGCAAAGCAGATGCATTTTGCAGCTTGCAAGACTGCAACACTCGTAGATGCAATGCAGTGTTGATTCTGCACTCGATATCGTACTGTGTTGACAACTCGCGAATATCTGGCGTCGACAGCAACCACTCCTTTCCATCCGTGTGTGATATGTATGTGTGTGTGTGTGTGTGTGTGTGTGTGTGTGTGTGTGTGTGTGTGTGTGTGTGTGTGTGTGTGTGTGTGTGTGTGTGTGTGTGTGTGTGTGTGTGTGTGTGTGTGTGTGTGTGTGTGTGTGTGTGTGTGTGTGTGTGTGTGTGTAGAGTAGCGTGTGTGATAAGTGTGGCGATTTTGCGTCACAATAGCTAGCAAATAGGAATCGCTTACTCAGTTCAGCACTATTCGTACTTGCTCTCGTCATTTCGCTATACACATACACGCACACACACACACACACACACACACAAAGGCGTGACCAACTCACTCATAGTCTGTGGTGCAGCATTCGTACGATTTCACCCTCGTTGTCGCAAGTGTTGCGAGTATCTTTTTTTGCCGCTCAAATTCACGTGTTTGTTTGTATAATGAACGCCGTTTTACGCACGAAATATTTTTGTCCATATTTATACAGTATTTTTGTGTAATAATTACAATGTGATTCTCGCGTGAAATTTGACGTTTGCAGTGAAGTTAAAACAACGAAGACTTGCATTTACAGTAATAATATCTGCAATTTTTTAAAAATTAATTAATTAATTAACATAAAGCATATTTTGAGCATGAGAATTAAACTAGTAATTAAACAGAACATAATGAAGAGCGTTGTGATGGCGTTTCTAGAAATAATTCTCTCCTGTGCCAACTTATTCTGTGACAAACAATATTGGAACACGGTGTGAAGTCCTGCGGCCAGGAAACTGATTGAAACTTGTCTTCAAGAAGAATGAGAATGACACAACAAAATACAAACAGCGGTAACTTATTAAGATTGTCGTGCAATATGGACATATGCCTTTATATGATCATTTACTATTCATATCCATATATAATCAACCTTTTTATGATAAGAGAACCTGTGATATTCATCTAGATTGAATGTCAATATAAAAGAACAAAGCATTTTATCCTTTTTACAAATATCATTCTTTCTGTAGCTATCAAATGATATATCAAGTCACTAAAATTGGTTAAATCGGTGAGCAAAAGTGTGTGGTATTTTACGTGATGTGATTGAAAGCATTGAAAAAAACAAGCAAACAGTTGATATGTGTCGACTTGTAATATTTTGTGTCTACAAGCCGGGATTTATTGGTAGGCCTGAAATGTTGACTAAAATAAAATGTGTTTGTTTGTTGCAATATGTGATTTTTGTTGAATTAAATCTGGATAGTTTTGTTACTAGTCGAGTGACGGGTTGTAGCGGACGAGAGACGCAGTTTGGCATCATCGATTTGATTCAAGAAGGCTGGCGTCGCAGTCGACACGACACTCAACTGCGCTGACTGACTTCGTCGGCGGCGACGATCTCACGCGCACACGCGCCGACTACGACGTGAAGGTCGCCTCAAGACCCCGCCATGCACGTTCAGGCAGACAGCAGATGGTGTTGCGACCTAGCCACAGTACGTTGTGTCCCTGCCTCGATCTCACCAGCCTCGGCTTGTCAGGCAGTTGCAGCAGTTTACTCAACAAGCCCCAGTGGTTGCAGCTAGATTGCTGAGATCAGTTGAGCATCTAGTGTGCTGCTACATTGCTGGCACAGTTCAAGCAATTCTCCACCACTTGAAGACTTCCAGGTGAGATTTTCATTCAGCCAGTTATATTTTTTCATATCGTAACAACACGAGCAATACAGTGAGCTGAAAATAAACATATTTTTTGTTGTATATGTTTTTGTTGATGTTCTAATAAAATCATCAAGTTAGTTTTGGCATATGTCTAGGACTTAATTTATGCTTTAAATAAGCAAAAAATGTCAACATTTCCAAATAACTAAATGCTGCTAACCCAATTGTTGCGCAAAATTTGACTTCTCATCTACTGTTTTGGCTATCGGTCTGCCGAGGTGAGAGTGTTTTATCTGATGGCTGTCAGTCTATTGTTAGACTCTGCGTGTTGAAAGACTTTGTTGCACGCGAGCTTGCACACGCACAATACACAGTACAAAAAGCAGCAGACACTTGCGTGAGAAAATGAGACGAAACAGAGCAGCATGTGTGTCTGTGTGTGTGTGTGTGTGTGTGTGTGTGTGTGTGTGTGTGTGTGTGTGTGTGTGTGTGTGTGTGTGTGTGTGTGTGTGTGTGTGTAGCAGAAGACAAGTTATTCTACAAGTTGTGGTATTCTGACTGTGATTTAACTTTGCCCCTTTTTTATAGTAAAAATCGTTTTTTTGTCAGATAATTTTAAGTGTAATAATTATGAATTTTACTTTATTTTAACTTTATTAACTTTACATGTGTTAGGCTGATTAAAATGCGCTGAATGCGGGTTGTGTGTGAATTTCCTGCGTTTGAAATAATGAACCCCTGAATCAGTGTTCATCACACAGACACACACACACACACACACGGACATACACAAAGATGAACACGTGTGTGTCGCGTGCGTCGTGAATTACCTGTGTTACCTTTGTGAGAAGAATTTGCGACTGTATGAGTGTCCCTGATTCGTCTCGCTATCTGTATACCACGCTGGGTGTCTCTAAATTATTAGCACATGCCATTTTGAAGCTCAAAGTTGAGGATGAAACAGAAATATGAACTGTTAGTATGAACTGCTGAAAAATTAAATAATTTAGCCTCAGGAGAATCGCGAGATTTTATGAGAATTATGCCACGATCGCAACTCGTGAAGGATATGACCTAATATAAAGCTTAATTTATTGTTTAACTTACATATCCACAGAGATGAACCCCAACTTGATTGGGTTGTTAATATTGGAAAGACATCATTCACAATTGTATCGCATTCTGAAGAGCGTCAGTTTGATAAGCCAAAAAGATCCCCGGCTGATAAATGACTGATAGATGTTGAGTGGTGTCTCAGTCTAAATCTCGCTGAAATTGAGTAGTTTATATTCTGCGGTACTGTGACGGGCTCGTAAATTGGCCCCAAAAACCACCAGCCTTGCCTGGTGCAATGTTGAAAAGCAGGATCAGTGCAAAGCGATGTCGTTTCTGCTCTAGTCCATTCTGGCTAGACTGCAGATTATTCGCAATAAATCTCCACCCTCGTTCACCATAAATGTCCAGTGTGGCCGCATTTTCAATGGTCATTTTGAAGCATTTTGTGCGCTCGGGCCAGAATTGAATAGCACCACAGAATCAGGCATGGATCAGAGGGCATTTTAGCGCTGGAATCCACTTGAATTCGCAGTAAAATTATCAGTCTTGACAGAAATGGCTCGAATCTGGTTATAAATGATAGTGGATTATGAGGCTATGCGACACGATATTTCACACATACAATAACTATACCTAAATTGTTACCAAAACTAATATGAACATTTATTATTTAATACATTTATTATTATTACTTGACATATTTCATATTTCATAAATTTGGTATTTAATAAACAGAATATTTTATAAACTATATAAGATGTATGTGTAGTAATATTATCAAAACTTGGATGTCACACAAAATATGTTCTGCAGTACGATGTTAGTTGAATATTTGAGTCACTGACTTATTCATGGTGTGAAGTGATGGTGTAATGGTGTGATGGTGTAATGGTGTGATGGTGTGATGGTGTGATGGTGTGATGGTGTGATGGTGTGATGGTGTGATGGTGTGATGGTGTGATGGTGTGATGGTGTGATGGTGTGACGGTGTAATGGTGTGATGGTGTGATGGTGTAATGGTGTGATGGTGTGATGGTGTGATGGTGTGATGGTGTGACGGTGTAATGGTGTGATGGTGTGATGGTGTAATGGTGTGATGGTGTGATGGTGTGATGGTGTAATGGTGTGATGGTGTAATGGTGTGATCGTGTGATGGTGTAATGGTGTAATATTCCTCCAAGCGTTGATGCACTGCTTCAATACCAATAATCAAGAAAAGAACACAATTAAAATCGTAGAATTTCCTGAGTTTTCTTATTGATCCTCGTTTGATCTGATCTGAAGAGCAAAATTTAATGAGGTAGTTTCTGTGGCTCATCTTCACAGATGAACAATATTGAGAGCAATCTCCTTGCGATGAGAGAATTGTGCGCCCAACGAATGACAGAACATCACATCAAGAGTTCGCCAGTCAAGTGTAAAAGCACTCCGGAAAAGCTTTCTAGTCGAGCTGTGCAAATAATTGGGACCAGAAGCGATAATAGAGTTGCGATAAGTCGCATGATGGAAACGTGAAATGACGTTCTGATAATCTTCCATTGATCTGCCAGATTAATCTGATATATCAAAACGATATAAAACTGTATTATATCAGATAGAAAATTCCTACTCTACTGTAAAATATCATACCGCCAATACCACAAAAATCACCTTCACCATACCACCATTACACCATTACACCACGGCCACCATAAACACCATAGCAGAGGCAACAGTATATACTCCGGTCAACTAACTAGCTGGCTTCACAAAAACTGGTCATATGAGTGTGTGCGAGTGTGTGAGTGTGTGTGAGTGTGAGTGTGAGAGTGTGTGTGTGTGACGGCATGCGGTTGCGTGCATGTGTGAGTGGTGGTGAACGCAGTGAGAGCGAGGTACACTGTGGTACACATGTACATTTGACCTGGCTTGACCCGTGCTGAACGGGTTTGTGCCTTGTTTCTTGCTAGCATTGCTGATGCACTGGCGTTGCCAGCACTCCTCACGGCTCGCTATTCAGTCTGAACGATAAAACTGGAAAACAAAACAGGATAACGTGCTCGTATTTGTGTAGATAAAAACTATATATCTAAATGAAGATGAATACTTCATCAACAAAAATAAACAAAAACTGCATTTTAAATTCATGGCTCATTTCAACATGGTTCATTCAAAACAAATGTTTAATTGATTAATAAATGTCATCATCACGCTTCGTTTGAAACATTAATACAATACAGGATTATTTTTTCTCACACACCACGATTCATTCTTAATTATTATATAGTTTGCGGTATCCGATGGGTTCAAATTTGTATTTCATACGCCCCAACTTTATGATGTGATGAAATATGCATCTACAATATTCCAGAACTAATCTTCTAGAACTTCTACTATTCTTTCATAGAAAATTAGCTAGATTTTATCGTATCTCCTAGTCAATATATTGAGCGGAAATATACCACTAGATGATATTTTCCCTACCAATGAGAAGGACAGGGCAAAATCACCACCCTGTCCCTGGTCACGTGAGCCACACGCACACGCATACTCACTAGAATACGTCCAGCTACATACACATGGGGCAGCACACGAACATACAAACCCATAGCGGGCATTCTCCTAGCCACGACCAAATGGCTTGTTTTTATAATACACACACACACGCACACACAAACACATACGCACGCACGTGCACGTACAGGCTAGGTTGAGGCAGCTGGTGTGAAGAAAGAGCAGAGAGCACACATTGTGGTGCGCCCTCTCAACCCTCGCTCTGCCCTGGCTGTTGGTACATGAACTCACTACAGTTATGCGCACGTCGCTGCTGCGTATGGTAGGATAGGTTGATGTGCGTGCATGTGAGAAGGTTGTGGTCATTTTGTGTGTGTGTGTGTTTGTGGTGACATTTAGTAGTGACATTCAGCTTGCTGCTAGGTGATTCTTACGCACAGCGGAGTTTCATCAACATTTGCCATCATGCCTCCGATCAGGGAGTTTCATATGAAACGAGGGCTAATATCGTGTTTCCCGCACAGTATTAAGCAGGGAGGTGAGCAAATCTCGTTTATTTGCTGTGTATTTGCTTGAATTTGATGTGTATTCGGTAAATATTGGTTTGCGATGCGTGTTGATCAAACATGCTACTTTTTGTGACTCCGCTTCCGTTTTCACTCGGGGATTTCCATGGCAGGCTTTGTTTTCAAGTTTTTGTATGTTTTTGTATGTTTGTTCAAGTATCAATTGGGTGAAATTCTTTGGGATTGATCAGGAAATTGTTTTTGGAACTATTTTCATAACTCTTTCGCCTACTGCTAGAGCGGTCGTTGTTTAAATTAATTTATATTAGTTGTATCAGTTTTATGAGATGTACGTGCGACTTGATGTGATGTATTACTGATCCAAATTATGTGAACAAGCTAGTATGTGATGTATTATTGATTCAAACTGAATGCAGGACTTTTAGCAAGTTGATTCAGTATGTTTGAAACATGTTCAGTGTTATGTCGAAAAACGCTGCACGTCTAGACAGATTGGTTGATATTTCTATCAAAAACTTCAACAAAAATCTCATGCCGTTGCGTTTTTGTCTCCTCTGTTTCGATTAAGTCACTCAACAATTACAAGCACCACACCTCCACACACGCGCACGAAACAACCGTCCTTTCTGAACAACCTTCTCAATGCTCATGACGCCTCTTCCACAGGAATATTCCTCTTTTTATGTCTCCTTATCCCCGAGTCGTTTCCTTCTCTGGTACAACCTCCTGTGCTAGATCATTTTATCTCCAAATAAGTGGCTTAAGAGGTAGATGTTTTCAAAATGAGAAAAGTAGATGTTTCCCTGGATTAATTTTTGTAAGGACTCTTCTAGGGAGATTCGGAATGGAGTCATTGATACAGTGAGAAAATAATATGCTTTCTAAATAAAGATTATACCGAACAACTGAGTTGACTGAAGAACATCACTTATCAGATTGAAGGTGTCTGATCTCAATTGACACGTAATTTGCGTATTTTATGGACACAGCAGACGTTTAAAATAATTGAGACAATAATGGAAGGATGCTAAAGAAAACATATTGGTTGTCGTACATTACTGGACTCATCAATAATAGGGTGTTCACGTGCGTGCGTGTGTGTGTGTTTGTGGGCAGGTTTGAGGGATTGCTTGCGTGTTGTCATTTTGCATCTATTGAGTAGTGGTATTGATTTCAGATAACAGCGCCTGGTGGTATTTGAGTATCAGTGACAGGTGTGTGTGCCAGTGTGTGTGTGTGTGTGTGTGTGTGTGTCCGGTACTCACGTGCGCTACAGAATTCGCGTGTATTGACACTTGACACGCAATCCTGGAGTCATTTATGTCAGTGCGTGGCTGAGCTTACCTCTGGTAGATTTATTCATGTAAATTACTTGTTCATGTGAAATTTTAAGCTCGTGGTGTCTTGGCATGATGTACTTCCAATTTGACGAGTGAAGCGGGTGTGCTACCACAACATTAATTAACGCCTCAAAACACGATAGTAACTGGAACCTAGTGGGTCGTATTCATTGCAACTTGAAGAGTACCGTCGTTGATTGCGACATATTGGACTCTGTGGTGTAGTGGTAGCACACCAGCCTCACAAGCGGGAGGTCCTTGGCTCAAAACCCGGCGGAGGGAAATGAATTTGGTCGAATTATATAATCCAACAGTCCCTGTCCACCCAGCAGTAAATGATGATACCAGATATCAGTCATGTGTTGTGCCATGCATTCAGGGGAGGTGACCCTCTCTAATGCATATTCCATCCTTGTGGTGCCATAGCGTGGAGAGGGTCGGTTCTGCGGTGGCAGCGAGCTGCACGTGACACACCTGTGTGTTCATAAGCTTCGACTTTTTTCCGTGTAGCAGCTGTCACTGTTACAGCTGCCACTAAACCTTTAACTCAAACTCTGAACAATGATCGTCGAGGAAACTGCACTCCAGCAAGCGTACTGGTATAAAGGCGGCATGCCCAGCTACCGTCTGCCATGCATTGAGTGGCTGAGATTCAGCTAGTATAGTGTGAAACAGTAGCGTCATATTTCCTGATAGCTCGCTATGTTCAGACTCAACCCAAAATAGACTTCGGATGGTCAAATGTTAGAAGGTTAAAGGCTAAAGGCCTCAAGTGACAGCTGCTACACGGGAAGAAGTCGAAGCTTATGAACACACACTGGTGTGTCCCGTGCAGCTCGCTGTCGCCGCAGAACCGACCCTCTCCAAGCTATGGAGCCACAAGGATGGAAGACGTATTAGAGAGGGCAACCTCCCCAGAATACATGGCAAAACACATGACTGATATCTGATACCATTTACTGATGGACAGGGGCTGCTGGATTATAGAATTCGCCCAATGAAATTCTTCTCCGCCGGGATTGGAACCACGGACCTCCCGCTTGTGAGGCGGGTGTGCTACCACTACACCAGGGAGTCCAACACGTCGCAATCAACGACCGTGCTCTTCCAGGTGCAAGGAACACGACACGCTAGGTTCCAGTTGCTGTCGTGTTTTGAGGTGTTAATTTATGTTGTGCTCGTGTGATATGAGCAAGGTGCATTCTACGTGAGGTTGGCGATTTCAATATTTATTTTTACCGGAAAATGTGGCAGTGGAGTCCGGGCTATCAGACATCATTTCAGACATCCATCGAGTGACTCGTCATTGTCACACTACAGTGAGGCGGACAGAGGAGAGGATGAGAACCAGCGCAGATGTAGTGTTGTTGGCTTCCATGTCTGTGTTTAACAATCGCTCCGCTCACCAGCGAACGCACACACGCGCATACAAACTTGTGTACACACGCATATATTCCACACACACACACACACACACACACAGGCAGGCAGACAGCACGTATGCTTGGGTTGAGGCATCGATCGTCACACAGACGCTTGCTCACACGTTTGTATGCGCGTCTGTCTGCCTGTGCTCTCTCACACACACACACACACACACACACACACACACACACACACACACACACACACACACACACACACACACACACACACACACACACACACACACACACACACACACACACACACACACACACACACACACACACACACACACACACACACACACACACACACACACACACACACACACACACACACACACACACACACACACACACACACACACACACACACACACACACACGGCCGGCTTCCCCGTGCGAATGCGTGTGTGCTGCTTTATAAAGGCGCGTCCTAGAGGGAACTCCCCTATCTCGCGTCGATGTGTGCGTCTGTGCAACGCTCGTGAGGCATTCAGTCACCTTTCATGGGCTTCATCCCCGTCATCTGCCTGTGTGTCCTCTCCCTCTCACGCGGCCTGCCTCGCCTCCCCTCTCTACTGGCCGGTGGTTAGCGCGGCGCCAGCACTAGCAGCACTTTTGTCGCGCCACACAAGGGCGCTTTGATGCGTTGCCCGCGCAGCAGTCTCTAGCGACGGTCGCGGAATCTGGTGCTCTCCTGAATCTGTCTGTTGTGTGCTAGAGCTAGCGAGGCGACGAGAAGACGCTTGTGCTCACTTATCTCTCGTCTCACAAGTGAGTCTGGTGCGTTCCCTGAAACTCCACTGATCTGTTCAATGAGGTATTTTCTCGTATTGCTTCCTGGCTGTTCTGGGGCTGCATTAGAATGTTAGGTCTAGTCTAGTGATATTATTTTATTACATCCTAATTTGCCCATCATAGTTACTGTTTTCAATGCAAATGTCATTTACCATATAAATTGCCACCTTTTCCCAGTATTGTTTTCGCGCATCTCTGTAATTTTAATTATGTATATTTTCTGTATGGAGAGCGCAAAGATCCAGAAATACAACTTGCATAAACACATCATTCAATTGGTTTTCAGGCTAACAAGTTGCAATTTAAGTTTAATTTATGTTCAAATTCATTGTCTCGAAAAATAATAGTTGTGTTTATGTCGGATTTAAGCTGCATATTTCCTTGCTGATAAATAATTTATTTTCATCAGTTACTCCTCATTTTGCCATGCTTTTCCTATTTAAGCTGCTTCTGTGAACTGGTAGAAATTATTTCACATTGTTAAATCTAGCTTGGTGTCCTTATCATATCGTGGTCCACTCTCGTTCCATGGTGTTGTTCAATCTTGTAGTTAAAAAACCAATCACCAATTATCTCAATTATCTTTCCATGTATCTCTTGGTAATTTGGTTATAGCATGATTTTTCGGGGTACAATATGATATCGAGGGCATAACCGCTGTCACTCATGATGTACCGCTGTAGCCGTTTTATTGATCAACATGTACGACCTGCTAGCCGTCAACCTCAGAATCTGGAGGTTTCCTCAAGCCGCATCATATGTGTCTGTTTGCTTCGAGATATTCACTGATTCAGTGAGGGCATTGGCTGTGGCGTCATGCATGCTTGTTGACTCGTCAGTGGCACGATATTCCTGCATCAAACATTGTTGTTCTCATCCTTCTTTATCTCTCTTTCTCACTGTTATGTATTGTGTGTGTTTGTGCATATATAGCTGCCAACATATTATATCTCCGTCGCTCTTTCACACATAGTGCTTGTGTGTGTGTGTGTGTGTGTGTGTATGTGTGCTTGTGTGTGTGCGTGTGTGTGTGTGTGTGTGTAGATCGATAAACGCGGTGATGGTGTGGGGGTCTCTTGCTACCAGGCCTTACCCGTCCCTGGGGCTCTATGCTGTGTGTGTGTGTGTGGTCTCCCAATGATGTAACTTCTCGTCTCTTTCAGCCATTCTGTTGTTTGCTGCACGTTTACGCTGTTTATGCTTCGTTATTCACACAAAACGTTGCTTGTTGTGCAGTATAATAAGTGGGCGCAAAATGGAGGCAACCAGGAATGTTTCCTCTTCACTGAGTTTCACCGCATATTGGATCATATTGGTCGTTTATAGCTCCAGTGCTGCCTGCCGATCATGAAGTCTTCTATGACTCTAATTCCAGACACGCACACACACACACACACACACGCACACAAACACACACATACACACACACACAGCCAATGTTTTCAGCCGAATGTTTTGCCTCAGCGCGTAATACACCATCTATATCCGAATCTGTTCAACCAATTGACTCTATTTGTTGGACTCCGTGGTGTAGTGGTAGCACACCTGCCTCACAAGCGGGATATGGGTTCGAATCCCGACGAAGGAGAATTTCTTTTGGTCGAAATCTATAATCCAACAGTCCCTGTCCACCCAGCAGTAAATGATGGTACCAGATATCAGTCATGTGTTGTGTCATGCATTCTGGGGAGGTGGCCCTCTCTATTACGTCTTCCGTCCTTGTGGCGTCATAACGTGGAGAGGTTCGGTTCTGCGGTGACAGCGAGCTGCACGGTACCTGTGTGTGTTCATAACCTTCGACTTCTTCCCGTGTAGCAGCTGTCACTTGAGGCCTCTAATCTTCAACCTTTGAACCGTAGCTGTGATCATCTCAACCTTCGTACAATTACACGCGATGTGTGTGTGTGTGTGTGTGTGATGAGCAGTGGACATGTCGCTGATGATGGCCAATGGCGCTTTGCTAGCTGCGGGAGGGGTTCCTGTGGCGGCCGCTGTGGCTGCTGCGGCCGCCGCGGGCGCTGGAGCTCCATCCTCCGTCATGCTGCCCATGCCGTCCACGCCGTCAGCCATGGCCCGCGTGCCTGGAGGAGCGGTGGTGAAGAGGCGTGACAGTGGTGACTCGGAGAACCGCAGCACACACAGCTCGAGCAACAGCAGTGCCGGCGGTGGAGCGGCCAGTTCCGGTGGATCTGGTGGAGGATCTGGTGTCAGCGGTGACGAACACTCGCCCAACAAGATATTTGTCGGCGGTATCAGCTTCCAGACGACGGCCGAGAAACTGCGCAGCTACTTCGCGCCATACGGCACCATTCTCGACGTCATGGTGCTCAAAGATCCCAACACAAACGTCAGTTTTCCCATTGGTCTTCTCATCTCTTGATTATTACTATTATTAAATACAGGCATATTCAGTAGCATGGGAAGAGTGCAAGTACTATTACCATCTTACGGTAGCCCCATGTACTGGTAGCACATACAATATGAACAGAGAAAGAGAGTTCGAAAAGTAAGTAATTCTAGAGAGAAAGAGAGTTAAAAAAGGTGAGCCTGTGTTCAGCTTTAACTGGATATCAATATCACTACATGTTATAGCCTTGTCTCGCTGTTATCTAGATGTTTCATTGTGAAGCTCCTCAGACTGACTTAATTATCGGAATATAAGACTATGGTCAGGGCCGTAGTAAGGTCTTATTTGAGGCCGTAGCAAGGCCATAATTGAGACCCCATTAAAAATAATGCACCATCACAATAGAGGTCCGACGTTGGGAAAACGCAGTTACGAGCAGCTCCTCGGTCTCCTGGGGACTTGCGGTACTTTTATGCGATATTTTATGAGGAATTTCAATATCATACGTGAGGCAACGGGGCCCTCAACACCTCCCCCGGTTGGGGGGCGGCTGCTAAGGCTCTGACTATGATGTGTGTACTGACTATGAGAGCACATTTGGCGTTAGTTTGGCGTTGTACCGTTGTTGTACACTAGTTCTCTTCTGCTATTCTTTCCGGTAGACAAATATCAACACTGATTGTGGTTGCACTTTTCTGCGCCACGCTGCATCTTCTCGATACTTCTGTTATTCAAATATTGCTGGCATGCTTAATGTATTTCAGTGGTTCCCAAACTTTTGCAGACTGGCGCCCCTTGGCTCCCTGGTGAACTCCTTGCCCCCCACACACACACACACACAGACACATGGAAACAGACACAAATGTGTATTTCACAAATATAACTCAATTCATTAAGCCAATGTATTTTTTAGTAGTTTTAAGCGCTTCAGCAGAATGGAATAGTAAATATACATTCTACCAGTAACCTTCATTGTCCGCTCCCTTCTTCCTCACCCCCCCCCCCCCCCCCCAGATCTTTCTACCGGGAGACGGTACCGCCCACTTTGGGAACCACTGAGGTATCATATCTGTGTGTGTGTGTGCGTGCATGTGATGGTACAGAGGAACCGCGGCTTCGGCTTTGTCACGTTTGCCGATATCGAGTCAGTGAACAAGGTGCTCAATCAAGATGAACACATGCTGGATGGTAAGAAGATCGATCCCAAGCTGGCCACGCCCAAGGGTCAGAAAACAACGCCTGAGGGCATGATCGGTGGTGCCAGCATGCCGCGCAAGGTGTTTGTAGGCGGAGTCAGTCAGGAGACGAACGCTCACGAGCTGCTCGAGTATTTCTCTCAGTTCGGCAAGGTGATTGAGTGCAGCTTGCAGATGGACAACAACACCAAGCGACACCGCGGTTTCGCCTTCGTCACGTTCGATAACGAGGATCACAGCGCGCGCGTTGTCAGGAAGCACCACCACGTAGTCAAGAACAAGACAGTCGAGTGCAAGTACGCACAGCCCAAGGAGACCATCCAAGCGTCGGAGCGAGCCAAGCGGGCACAGTTGTTGACCATGATGCAGACTGCTGCCGCGGCGGCTGCTACCAACCCTCTGTCTCCTCTGGCGGCGGCCGCGGCGCACGCACAGCAGGTTCAGCAGCATTACTCGCGCGTGATGTCGGTGGGCGGTCCTGCGGCCGGCGCCGGCGGCTTCTCCGGCCTGGCCAGTTTCAGATACGCTCCATACACGGTGCCAGTGACGGCCAACGGGGGTGCGGGAGGTCCGACAGCCGCGGGGGCTCACAACGCGGCAGCTGCGGCCGCTGCTCTCGGTCATCTGGCGCCGCTGGGACAGCTGAACTCCCTGCCGGCAGCTGCGTCCATTAACCCTGCGGCAGCTGCAGCTGCCGCAGCTGCCCTGCATTCCGCCGGTCCTGCCTCACTGCATCATCCGGCACCGCCCACTGTTGCCGCCGCTACCATGCCGTCCACCTATCAGCTGGCCAGCTTCAATGACATGGCCGGCCTTCACGGGCTCGAGTGGGGCGCGGCAGCTCCCATCTATGGCATGTACTCGGCCTGAATTGAGCGGCGTCAGTGTTTGCGTCAACAACTACGCCCTAATCCACGCCAGGTCTGTATGTTATGCAACACACACACACTCACACACATACATACATACACACTCGTACGTGATGGCAGTTGAAGAGAAGACAGTGCAGGACATTTTACGCGGCTCTGTGGAAAACTCGGCTTGCTGAATATACATCCCATTTGTGTGTGTGTGTGTGTGTGTGTTGGTTTGTATGTATATATAGTTGATTGTGTTTGATATCTCAGGGCTTGTGAGAATATTTATTTATTTACGTTGTCGCCGATATTGGTCGTGGAACAAGAGCTTGATAAAGACAGCTATCGCTTCGTCCTCGAGAACGATCTCAGTGTTTTGTTGATTTCCGTTGTGTTGCAAGCATGTTTTGCGCGACACGTGCATCAATGGCACATGCGCCCCAGAGATTACCAATTGATATTCGTGTGTGTGTGTGTGCATGTTGGCAATGCAAAGCTCAAGTCAACGTTGAGTTGACCTTTGGGCCGGACTTATACTAGATTTCTCGCCATTTGTGTGATGGTCTTCCATTTTGTCTGACCACGTGTACATATGCTCTGATCTGTATCTGTATATACTCGGTATTCGCTCACAGTATTCGCAGATATATTGCATGCAACAATCACACTCGATATTGCAGTTACATTTGTGTGTGACACGACGATGGTCTGTTTGATGAGTATCGCAAAAATTCGCCGTGAGTGAGGTGGTGAAGCAGTGATGTTGGTACATTCAGCAATGTGTCGTGTCTTTGATCTCTGGCCCGTGTACAACTCTGTGACAATGTAATAATATCCAGCCTGTCTCGTGCGCTGCTGGATAACATTGCAAGTAATGACGACATCGGTACAAACACACCCTTGATAGTCTCAAATTCAAATGAACCCTCGGTAGCATTGTAAAAGTCTTGTGTGTATGTTTGTCTGTGTGTGTGTGTGTGTGTATGTTGAACTGTGTCATGCGGCCATTAGCAATAATTCAGTCAATATTGTCACGTTAGTTTTGTAAAGCGATGTTTGTGCATGTGTAATGTAATGTATATATATATATATATATATATATATATATATGTGTGTGTGTGTGTGTGTGTGTGTGTTGATTTGTGTATAAGAGCACGTTTCATGTGAGGTCATATTTGTTTGTTTTTCGCATTGATTGTTATTTTTTCGTGTTTGTTTGTTAGTTTGTTGATTGTGCGCGTGTTTGTTTTGTGATAAGTGAAATACTTGATGAGCTCAGCCAGCCATTCACACGGACAAACACTATATGATGTTTCTCAACACTATCCTCTGTACGCTCTTTATCTCGATCCTGTAGCAGCAGAACGTCGTGCAGATGATCTTGATCACTGATCATGATCTTGATCACTGATCACTGGTCGTTGTTGTGTGCTCGTTGTCACTTCACTCGTTTCGCAGACTGTCTAGATGAGACTAGATGCAGCTAGACACAGCTACACACAGACTGGACACACTTTTCTGCCTCACGCAGTCGGTGTCTAGATTGTTAGACTCTAGTGTACATAGTCAGATCTAGACGTACACGCAGGTGTATGTGTATGTATGTGTGGGTGTGTGTGTATGTGTTCTAGTTCGTACCGTTGTACAAGAGTATTGTGTTAGCATTGTTCTGTTCAACTTCCTAGTTTCAATGTTTTTTTGTGCTAGTGAGTGAGTGTGTGCGTGTGTGTGTATGTGCGTGTTGTAGTTATTGAATAAACGTAGTTGACTGTAGTATCTGGCTTGTTCACTTCTTCTACGCGTGTCTGTGCACTTGCTGGCTAGTAGTGTGTGTGTGTGTGTGTGTGTGTGCCGTTGGGTGACCCCAGTGGTAAGATCACCCCACACGAGATTCACCCCAGCGGGCACCACACACTAACACACGCGGCTACACCAATAAACCCCCTCCACAACGATACATTCACATATCGCATACTCTCTTTTCTAAACGGTAGTCCTATGTCGTACAGCACACAGGGAAACGGGCATGACTTCGTCGGCTACATATCTAATCACTGAACGTCGACCAAGAGTGCGTTATGTCACACTTGTTTTTTCTATCTACGTGTGCCTTTTTTGTAAGAGCAGTACTAGCTAGTAGAATGTCAGCGCTAGCTACTAGATTCTCATTATATAGCTGCTAGTTTTAGAGCAGTTTTCACTAATCTAGCATGCTCTAGCGAGTGTTTCAGCAGGACGAATATTTGTATTGATAACATTTTGCCACCGTGGTCTAGTTTTCAGCTAATGTTTGATACCAGCATCTCCTAGTGCACGCTACCATTTCGCGTCACAATTCTCTTCTCTCTGATCTCGTCTGTTTGATGGAGTGTATAGTGGACAACAGAAAGTCTAACCAATGATAATGTCAACGTGTCTTCCCAATCAAGGCGTCGATTTTGTCAATTTGAATGTGTGTGTGTGTATGCTTTTTAGCAGCGTGTATTGTTGTGTTATGTTGACTTTTGCGGTGTTTGTGTGTGTGTCGATGTTGTTGCAGCCCTCATCTTTTGCAGTCCATGTCTTCCTCCTTTTCAGTGGAGGTGACGCTTGGTTCGTTGTGGTAAGATTCAGTATATTTGTTACGTGTGGACTCAGGCTGTTGTCGAGTGTCTAGAGACCTAGGTCATCTAGTCTAGTCGTCGCTGTAGGTGCATATTCATACTCCAATTACTGGTGACATGTACCCGCTCCTAATCCTCAGTAGCAGACTAACTCTTTCATTTTTACCTGTTCAAGTGCCGTTCAGTGCACATTCCTCGTTCTTCTTGAGTCCATTTCTTGATACTTTTATTATCTTGCGATTAATCAGGTGAATTATCGTGAGGTGCACCGCCGGCTTCCTGGTCCAGTCGTTTTAAATATTTCAGTATTGAAGTTTTTGCATAGTCATAATTAAAATTTATCTTCGATGAAGCATCGTCCGTTTTCGTAACGTCGTGTGTGAAAATTGCAATATTTGAAGAAATCACGACAGTGTCTACACGATAGTGGATACGCATCTGGCTTGTCTTTTCAAATGTCTTCCTTTCATTTATTGTTACGCTGGAATATGCCAAATCTTGAATTGCAGTTGCTTGAAGAAATAGGCGAGAGGTAAATGCTAAAAGGAAACACGTGCACGCCAGCGCGTTCACTGTGATTGTGCGTGGGCTGAGGCAAGAGCAACTTGGTCTATGAGAAAGCGGCAGTGTTTGGCGATAATGCGAGTGTTTGAGCACACTAGTCTTATCAACACACACACACACACAGTGAGCACCAAACGGTGGCATTACTGATTATGTTTGTTCAGCAGCTTGTTGGTAGTAGTTGCCGCTACTGAGAGCTTTAATCCCCGTTGCACAGGCATCTCAGGGGTGACCAGATAAAAGACGACATATATCATTCTGTCGGCTCTGTGTCACTTGCCTCGTGCAGTTAATTAATTTGCTGATTTATACGCTGCTCTCGCGTATTACAGTGATATTTGAGCTCCCAAATGTCCGACCCTCGTCTGGAGATTCGCCTTGCTTCCTCATCAGATTCTGTTATTTGATTTTTCTCCTCATTCTCCAATTCTATATCCACAACTAGTCCTTTTCTCCTTGCATCAACGAGCTTACATAGTTGGACTTATCGTGCTTTGTTTAGCTATGTCGAAACGGGTGCCTTTCTGGTATAATCTGGCTCGTGTATGTGAGATGTGTGTGTTTGTGTGTGCGGATAACATTAGCCTTAATCTTAGTTTGAGTGTTATTAATTTCATTCAACTGTTGCTTCCTCTAGATTTGCTAGTATGCTCTTTTTTAATTATTCTTCTTTCTTAGATGCACATGGATATTTCAGCAGTGTAGTTGATGACACTCAACACATAATAATCCGTACATGAAACGTCACGTCTGCCCCATAGCAGTCTATAGTTAGTGTAGTTTGATGGTGTGCGCAAGAGCGAGTGTTTGAGTATTGGAAACAGTGCAATATTCAATGTCAATAGTATCATGTGAACTCTACCTGTGCTAGCAATGAATATCTAGTCGTCTGGTCGAGTCAATCACCTGTGGTTGACATTCTTGCCAACGTGTGCGTATGTGTGTGTATTTTATGCAGTGTTTAGGCTGATGAGTTGTGAGATTTTTGTGCTCACTAACATAGTTTGGTGCTCATTTATAATTTGTAATTACTCGCGTTCGAGCTGTGCTCATGATTATCATATATCATGGTTATCACTGCCTACTACTGTCCTTGTTTCAACTCGAGTTGTAGTAGCCAGGTATGCTCGTTTGCTCTCATGCAGGGGCTCCCAACCTTCCGCGACCCCCAGGACAGATCCGGAGGGCTCCATGACCCCCTAGTAAAAATATAAGAGGAGTTAGAAAAACACATTTATGCTGAATTTTTATCACATTCAATACTTTAATGCCATCTTTATTGAATTTATTCGAAAATACAAAAAAACATAAACTGTTCATAACATGAAATTTTTTGTAAATTTTGACGGATGCAAATTTTTAAAGGCGGCTCTCACGACCCCCTGAAGTGGCCTCGCGACCCCCCTAGGGTATCGCAACCCACCGGTTGAGAACCTCTGCTCTGATGTATGCTGTTAGTGTCATTTGGGCATAGCTGCTGTGTGTGTGTGTGTGTGTGTGTGTGTGTGCACTCGACTGTATGCGTGTGTGTCAGTGTATTATTCATATGGTCGATATGTGATTCTAGTGTGTAATACAGACATTTGGTGCCGAGTGTAGCAGGAGCATTAGAGTGAGTGTAGTTCACCTGTCGTGCGTACCTGTTCCTCCATGTTTGCCTTGACTTCTGGCAGTATTCAAATGGAACTAGCAGAACTAGAAGAGTTAGACGAGCTTGGTAGCCGAGTTAGATTGAGTCGGTGCTTTGTTTTGACAGTTCAGTAGGTCGAGTAGCTGAGTGATCCGGAGTTGGCTAGGTTCTAGGCTCTTATGTCTAGAATTAGAGTAACATACATAGCGTGTCCGAGTGTATAGACAGCTAGGTATAGAGTTATACAATTTATCAGAACAATTAACACTCGAGTTCCCGGCAAAGTATATGGTATTCTTTCATAAAAAATAAACATTCTTGATAATTGCATTCTAATTAAGCAATAACACATGTACAAGGTGTGTCTTGACCTTTACACTTCTCACTACGACACACAAACAAACACACAATCATACATGCGGGTCTGGGGGATGGCATTGGAAATGTCACATTTTGATATAATTTGTAATATGTCAGGCGTGTTGGTGTAATGGTTGATACGTGGCATAATCGGCGCATTTCATACATACGTATATTATATCGTTTGACAATATTAAATTTATGTAAGACAAATATGGACTATTAGAAGGTTATAGGTCTGGCAGCTGGCAGCTGCTACACGGGAAGAAGCCGAAGCTTATGAACACACAGGTGTGTCCCGTGCAGCTCGCTGCCACCACAGAACCGACCCTCTCCACGCTATGACGCCACAAGGACGTAAGACGTATTAGAGAGGACCACATCCCCAGAATGCATGGCATAACACATGAGTGATATCTGGTACCATTTACTGCTAGGTGGACAGAGGCTGTTGGATTATGGAATTCGCAAAAAGGAGTGATCCGCCGTGTTCGAATAAAGAATTGGACAATAAAACTTAACGAGGTAGAAACCTAATGAGGTAGTGGTCGGACGCAGCCTGCACTTTGGGTCTAGCACGACTATGTGAGGTCTGCTGAGATCGTCGACCTGTGTGAGGTCGAAGGATCTGTATAGATCGTGTGATCTGATGAGATCGAGGATCCGGAGAGTGGATCATGAGGTCAGATGTGACTGGGCTTAAGTCTGCGGAAATTCCGTGAAGTAAATTAACCAGAAAGTCAAGCATATTATGTCAAAAATATTTATTACATTGCCGCATTATCCCCCATTTAACATTATACAATCTCCCGACTGTGGAGTCCCGTGTTAGCAGGAGTTAGCTGAAACGAAGCGTGTCGATCACACACATAGGGCATGCTTAGTAGATCCAGTTTGTTTTGGTGACGCAGATACAATGATCAGCACAAATGCCCGTGTCAATGCACCCTGATATCTTGTGTGTTTTGCTTAATATATATATTATTTTTATATCAATATGGCGTTACAGGGCCCAACATTTGAATAATGTGCATTTTAGAAATTGGAAGTGTATATGGTAATTGCTTGAATATTAACTGTAGGCTAGTGAGTATTTGTACTAGGTTCTAGTGTTAGTCCGTGTTCTAGGATCAACACTTAATGGGCTAGCTAGAGTAGGTCAGATAGAATTGTGGTTACGGTCGTATTTTCAATGGCTTCAGCTTGTACAAGCGTTGAAGCTGTCCACCACTCGGTATACTAGACGTTGTAGTCAGAATTGGACAGGCAGATACAAGTCTTTTTCCGAGAGCTGTGTTTGTGAGAGAGAGTGAGTAGAATCATTGAGTATGGTAGATGAGTATCTCGTGGACGTTGAGGTGCCTGTTGAGAATGGAGGACCAGGCACTTGCTGGCAGTGTGAAGACGTCTGTCAGTGAAGCACAGTGGCATTTGACTGCGTCTGTCGGCACAACGACATGAGTCCGGCAGGTACGTGATGTGTATTTGCACGAGGGTTGATGAGTTGTTTGTTTTCCAGGGGCCGCTCAACAGAGACATTATGCTTCTGCTTCTATAATATGATTATCTTCAAGATGACGCGTTCTGTTTGTGTCGCAAAAAAAGTCGAAGGGAATTTAAATCAATCAATAGCTGTACAGTTTCATTTTCTTGCTGCATAAAATACGTTGATACATTGATATCGTGCAATACACTCGAACATTCTGAAGCTTTCGAGTTTCATACTGTGATCACTAGGGCTGTCAAAAAAGTAACCTGAAAATCAGAAAAAAGTAACTTTATTTTCGAGAAAAAGTAACCTAAAAAAGTAACCTAAAAATAACCTGAGTTTTATAGTTATTATCACTTTTGTATCGTTTTATCACATGTATATCACGCCTTTGCTGATTAGTGCGCTATATGAAATACACGGTTTGTTTGTTGTTTGTTTGTGAACATATAAATTAACCTAATAACCAATAAAAAGGTAACCTAAAAATAACCTCCTTCAAAAAAGGTCAATTTCTGTTTGCAGTTCTGAAGAAAGAAAATACACCAGTCCTTCTTTTTTATCATCTTTCCGAGTTGGTACTACTTTTCCACCCTCTCCGATCTGGTACCATTTTAACAACAAACAACCAAAAGTGACTTAACATAATTTAGCTAACATCGAAAAAAGGAGCATAACCATCAAAATATAATTTCAAGTGGAAAGCTCATACAAATGCGAAATACACTAATTGCAAATGAAAATATTTTTAGTAATGGTCGCAATAATGTTCTTTATATTTTTCAATGGAACTTTTTATCAAATAGCACGTACTACAGTTTGTATATTAGTGCGAGCGTAAACACTGCATGTGTGATTGCCCCCGTCCTCCCATATGTCAAACGTGGGATAATGGCGCTATCTCACGCCCTGAAAATCACGTGCAAATTCCTGTTCAAGTAAATACGTACTGTCAAGTGCTACAGTGCAGTATCTGGTATAGAGAGCTCACACATCGTACATTGTACTATACCACGCTCCAAACATCTCACGACACCCTCCGGTTCGTGGACATTTCCTAAAATGGAATTACACTATCCTGCGTACTCAAAAACGTATAAATATCGAGTAGCACGGATATTAAGATGAATATCAATTGCTAAATCCTAACAGCAGAAATGTTGACATTTCTTGATCTTCAGACCTAATATTCCATCTCTTTTCCTATTTTATCCTCATATATACCGTTTTTGTGCCTCTTATCTGCAAAAAGTCACCAAACTTCGTGGTAAACTTACCTAATAACAAGAAAAATAACACAAGGTAACCTGATGATAAAAAAGTAACCTTAAAAGCAAAAAAGTAACCTAACGATGAAAAAGTAACTTTTGGTAACCTAATAAGTTTTTTAATAATTATCGTACACAACTTTTTCATGCAGTTTTAGGTAGCTTATGAAAAAGTGACCTTTAGGTGAAAAAGTAACTTTATTAACTTTTGACAGCCCTAGTGATCACATATTCGCTGACTTTTTAGAACTCGATTTGTAAAGCCGAATCGTTTATATTTTCGCTTTTCTACAATGTCTGGTGAAAATTCACATGGTCATCGAATCATATATAAATTACTTAGCCAACGTGCAATTCCTTTTTCACGTTCTTCCATTAATTTACAATACACATGCAGTATTATGATAATTAACTTAAGCAGGATAATTTAACTCTATCACAAGAAGACACGGAGTGTTTTGCAGTTTGTAAATGTTACGTCTTTTGCACATCTCGCAGCGCTCACTCTATATACCACTAATTGAATCGACCAGGTGATGTAGAGGAACAACCAGGTGATAAATTTGATAATTATTTCTGCTAGAATGTACTGTATGTTCGTGTTTTCACCTAGAGTGACACACGAGCAACAATCACACGCACGCAAGCGCAAGTTCTGAAGCAGACTTGGCCTCCAGGAAGAAGACAATCACATTTATACATATCTACAATTATCTATATATCTACACGAATTGAGTCATTGAAATATCAGAATTGATATCTCTCTCATAAAAATTTTGTGGACGAATATTTTACTGTCGATTTGGTCTTCCATCGAGTTGAATGGAAAAAGTTGAGAGCAACGGTTATAACCTCTAGATAGTTACACGACTGATTAAATTTATTTTCTATTAAATCTTCTTTACTACCCATAATGTCGCCGTGGTTTAATGCTCTCCCACATTAAATGTTGATTCTTCAATGTGTGTGCGACTTAACGTTTGTCTCGCCAACGGTATAAAATTGGGTTTATAGTCCAAATAAAATCCCGTTACTTTTTCTCATTATAAATTGATCTTTCATGTGAATTTTTTCACTGTCTTCTTCATTGTGAGCACCGTGAGCAAGTGAGCATTGTGAGCAAGTGAGCATTGTGAGCAATATTTGTTGAAATGAAAATAGAATTTCTGCAGATATAATGTTTACTCGTATAAAGTTAGCTCGTAGCTCTGTACGTTGCAACGATAATATTCTAGATATGAATTGTTCCTCGTGCATATAATGTTTGCACGCTTGTACAATTATTGCTGCGACAAAACGTCGACTTACTGTTTTACGTCGTTTAACTGTTTTTAAAGCGCTCGCTTTTAATTGTTTACTCGATGATATAGGACAGTAGAGTTCGTGCCCGCTCATAGAACGTTGGTATAATGTCGGCTCGTTGATGGATGAAGACGTGGTAATTTCCTGGCCCACACAAAATACGACCAGCTCCGAGAATGACACAGTTGGCACCGACACTCATCACGCCTCAGGATTAACACTGCGTATTATCATTGAGCCAGCCACGCACGCATACACTGCATACTAGCCAGACATTATGAAAATCTCTGCATCAACAGGAAGCGGTGCAGACAGCATAATTACACGGGATTATTGGCTTATGCTTGGTTTTATTGCTCGCCGCTGGCATATATAAGTCATTTAAACTTTCATCAACAAAACATTCTGCAATATTACAAAGATATTTACGTCAATTTTCCAAAGCCCACAATTTTCCCTCAGTATTTTTAGAGACTTTTCAAATTTATATCGTGGAATTTAAATTAACATCTGAAAAAATCAACAGTGAAAAAGCCAGCCGGAAATAGTAACAATAGTTTAATTTACCGCATTAAAGGGTCAATTGATTCTCGTCGACTTTTTTATAACTTCTTTATGGCTTCTGCTGGGCTATTAGTATCCATTCATCCGTGTAACACCGCAACACTCAATGTGTGTGTGTGTGTCAGTGTGTGTGTGTGTGTGTGTGTGTGTGTGTCAGTGTGTGTGTGTGTATGTAAATCAATTAATGGAGCCAATCTGCATAGAGCGCTCGAATGAACTCTGTTAAAAAAGAGCTGCTGAGCCTGCTGGATTGCATTATCATAGCGAGCGAAGGCCGGCTTTTGCCAATGACTGCTTAATTGTATTTAGCTGTGCAATGCGCCGCCAATTTCTGCTCAATTTCCATCTGCCATCGTCGTCAGCCGATGGCGTCGGGCCAGCCAACTGAAAAAACTGCTCAATACGCACTCACACTCACACACACATACACACACACATACACACATGATATACACTGTAAAAGATAATTTTTAACAATAATTTCCATACAAGACAATGTGACAATTGATGTACTTATGGTTAATTCTACGATTTTTTACAATTCGTTTAATCTATGAGCATAACAATTATATGTTGATGGTGACAATATATCCATGGCGTATAATTCACTCAATTTACGTCCCTAACTCACCATATCTTTATTTTCATTAATTTTTGTGTTTATTTATTTGTTGTAATTACCTACTTTTGTTTTGGTCGGAAAAAATGAGCTTAATCATTATTGTGGCTATTTTTCTTAATTGCATGAGTTTGAGGTCGTTTTAAAATATATTTCAGTAGTTGAGACAGAATTTTTTACACGCTGAAAATGTGTTTTGTAACTGTCTGATGTTTTTCATTTTATGTTTGTGTGAAAATATACATACACAAAGAAATATGTGTATGTTTATCGCCCGTTTAAGCCGTAAATAATTGGACAAATTTATAATATACAGTTTTTATACTATATTATATATCAGTTATAGTATAATATAAATTCGAGAATAATCTCTACAGCTCGTTCAACATTAATTGTACAAATACTATTAATCAGCGTCAAGAATTCTAATAAAACATTCCCACTGAACATTGTAATAACAACACCAGCTTATTGTACTTATATCAATTTTGTTTTCACGACGCTGATAGAAAAATAGATCGAAAATCATCATGTGTTCAGAAGCCAGCGTTTACAAGCAGTTAACACACACAAGCTTCCCTCGTAAAAAATATAATTACAAATTGTATTTCATTATAATATATATATATATGGACTATATATAAGGCTGCTTTCATATACAACAAACATATTACTAGAATTTCGAGGCGAAATGGACACAAACAGCCAAATATATCACTGAATGCAAATTGCACGAATTATGCAAATTTTTATACGTATGCATTTATGGACATGTTTGTGTTCGCACACATGTGTGTGTGTGTGTGTGTGTTTGTGTGTGTATGTACAGGCACTGGTGTAACAGACGACTTTAATTTCCCACGCTTTCATAAGTCATTTTATATTTTCATAAGTTGGATAGCACTGATTTATGTCAGTCAATGTTATGCGTCAGCAATTCGCCTGCCTCGCTCTCTCCCTCTCTCTCTCTCTCACCCTATCCCTCTCTCTCTCTCTTACTGCTGTGCTCAGTAGCGGATCCAGAGTGCAATTTTTGGGTGCTGAAAAATGTGTTCAATGATATATACACACATTTACAAACACATTATGCGCATATATGCTTTGCGATAATGCTGATATCAACAGACTCTACAAAAAGATATTTTTCCTTGACCACTTTTAGTGAATCTCTTAGTTATGAGGAGTTGATGGAAACATTTGGGGGGGGGGGGGCAGCCCCCCTCTAGATCCGCCAGTGACTGTGTTCTCTTTCTCACTGTGTCAGCGCCTGTAGTGGAATTTGCATGTTGGAAGTGTCGTGTGTGTGATTGATGCTAACTGCACGACTGGTGCGACTTACTGCCACTGGCTTCTGTGATGTCACTGGTGTCGTGTGTGTGTGTGTGTGTGTGTGTGTGTCGTGTGTATGTTTGTGTGGTGTGTGTGGTGTCGTATGTGTGATGTCGTGTGTGTGTGTGTGGTGTGTGTGGTGTCGTATGTGTGTGTCGTGTGTGTGTCGTGTGTGTGTGTCGTGTGTGTGTGGTAGCATGTGTGTGTGGTGTCGTGTGTAGTGGCGTGTGTGTTATCGTGTGTGTGTGTGTGTGTGTGTGTGTGTGTGTGTGTGTGTGTGTGTGTGTGTGTGTGTGTGTGTGTGTGTGTGTGTGTGATGGTGTGTGTGTGTGATGGCATGTGTGGTGTCGTGTGTGTGTGTGATGGCATGTGTGTGTGTGGTGTCGTGTGTATGTGTGTGGTGGTGTGTGTGTGTGCGTGTGTTGTCGTGTGTGTGTGTGTGATGGTGTATGTGTGTGTGTGTGTGTGTGTGTGGTGGCATGTGTGTGGTGTGTGTATGTGGCGTGTGTGTGTGTGTCGTGTATGTGTGGTGTCGTGTGTGTGATGTCGTGTGTGATGTCGTGTGTGTGATGTCGTGTGTGTGTCGTGTGTGTGATGTCGTGTGTGTGTCGTGTGTGTGGTGTCGTGTGTGTGTGTGGTGTGTGTGTGTGTGGTGTATATGTGGTGTCGTGTGTGATGTCATGTGTGGTGGCGTGTATGTGTGGTGTGTGTATGTGGTGTCGTGTGTGTGGTAGCGTGTGTGGTGTGTGTGTGGTGTCGTGTATGTGGTGTCGTGTGTGCGGTGTCGTGTGTGTGGTAGTGTGTGTGGTGGCGTGTGTGTGGTGGCGTCAATGATGGCTCTGCCAGCTTTCAACAGATCCAACAGTGTTTGTGCACGCTTTTCGGATTTACACTATTCCCGCCATTCGCATACGTATCGAATATAAACCTGAAAATACACACTCACACACACGCACACACACACACACACACACACACACATACACAATATGCTCGCGTTGAAACGTAGAGTCGTCGTCTCTTTATTTGAACATTACTAACGACTTGCTTTCTCCTTAGCTGCAATGCCATTCAAACAGTCATTTGGCTTTGGCTGACGTTCTAAAGCACACACACACACACACACACACGCACAGACACACTCAGCATAATATGCAGCCCCTAGCTGCTGTACAGTACCCTCTTTCTTGCAGATTTTCTCTGTCGCCATATCTCATGCAATAAGCCACCATAGAGCAGTTTTGTGTGTGTGTGTGTGTGTGTATGTGTGTATGTGCGTGTCAGAGTGCGTTGCAGTGTGTTCAGAGATGTGCTCATATGTTGTGCCCAATTCGCTGAGTAAGCTGAATCAAATCTTGCTACAGGGACAACCACCATACACACAAACACACACACACACACACACACACACACACACACCTGGTACTAACACTGTGTATGTGTCAGCGGCTTTGCATAAGAGTTGTTGTGCATTGTGAAGTGTAATTTGTTCCGACACATACATATACACAAAGGAAAATTAACTTTGTGTATAAGTATTTTGAACACGTGATCCTATTTATACAAACATGAAGAATACATTTCTCACAGGGCTAATCGAAGTCAGTTTTAATAGGCTATAATTACCGCGCAAGAACATAGAAGTCATTGAGAATTGATGTTCAATCGCGCCAGCTGCCAGAGGAGACATATATATCTCAACACTGATGCCGTCTTGCAAGCGTGCGATTAAAAAGCGAGCGCATTTGCACGCGTCGCTCATCATAGTGAGCCGCCGCTGCTGAGCCAGCCGAGATTAGAAGGCAACTCGTGTGACGGCCGTTAATTGGACTCGTGAATCATCGTCGGATGAAACACAAGTCCAAGATCTCGTCCTCTGGGCCTCAATTTCGCTGACACGTCGAATAATTCTGCCCCTCCCAGCTGCATATATGCCGCCACATCAGCTTAGCAGAATTTATCCGCTCATGTATAATATTCACATATGTTTCTTCGTGTATGTCGTACCGCATAACATTATACTGTGCCGCATTACATAATACTGTACCGCATAACATTATGCTGTGAAGCATCATGTCTTATTCAGTTAGACTAGTTAGACTCTTTACAGTAATTCCAGTCTAAGTCTAGTAATTACAGTCTAAGTCTAGTAATTACAATCTAATTACTACTCTATTTGCTAGTAATTACTAGTATAAATACTAGTCTTACTTAGTCTAACTAGTCTTATACGTTTGTAGAATAACTTATATTGTAAAAAGACCAAAGATAGAACGTGTTAAACAACTACTTGCATATATATGCGAAGTCATATTTCTATTTATGCTACTTGACTAAGCCAATACAATTTGAAATACTTAACCAATTTTGTTAGTTTTCACGTGAAAAATTTCGTTCCTGGCTTCTACACTCAGACGTAAAGCACACATCCACACATCGACACACACACAATTGATTGCACAACACAACACAATACAGCGAGTCAATCTGGCAATGTTTAATAATTCATGCGGCCAGCGCGTGCAACTTGCTAGATTGGTCCATTACCGCCAGGTGGAGATGGCAGGAGAGGAAAGCGTTGGATTTCCCAGTTTATTTACCCATTACCAATTGCCCGGGGTGGGAATTACAGCAATGTTTCAGGGCCAATAAGACCTGCCCACGTGCTATTTCATCGGGCACATACACGCACACACGCACGCACATACAAACACACATGCCAACATCAGCAATGCAGCAATACCACGCTGATATATTCAAGAAAAAATCAAGTTGAAAATAAAACTTGAAAAATATATATTTCTTGAATAATTGAATTGGTGTGTTAGTAAAGTGGACAAATTCAGTTTACAAGGAATTAATTTCTATGTTGGATTATACATGAAACATATACTTCACCGTATATTCCTCATATATACAGATATTTACTGCAAAAACCGACCGAAAATCTCTCTGCAACAATCGAGCTTGTATGTGCAATTGCACACAGTCAGTTGGTCATTGCCCGAGGCCAATATGGTCAGCGAAAGTATCAATTAGTGTGTGCAATCGGCTGTAATCCTGGCAGTATCCGACACTGTGCACAGTCAGTGATGGCGTGACGTTTTGTACGTCCAGCGACTCGGTGTAATTGGCCGTCTGTGTTTGTCCATTATCTCGTTTGAGTAGCCACGCTTTGATATCTCCGATGATTACTTCATCTGTCAGTGTGTGTGTGTGTCTGTCAGTGTGTGTCTAACTGCCTTTGCTTCTAATATCAAGAGGAACAGATGGACACAGACGCACACATCCATGAAATGCTTGTCTAAATAGCCAACAACGGCGACAGAATTGAACGTCAAGCCAGATGGACATTCCGTTATCGGTGTACTTACTTGTATTCGCTTGCTTTAATAAAATATATTTGAGTTATTGGATCGAAATGGTTTTATGCATCGAACTAGAATGGGATATCATTTGAAAACAAGCGGAAATTCAAAAACCGGAAACAACGAGTTTGACACAGGTTTCAACTCTTCAAGTAGATTATTATTTGAGTCAAACAAATCCCACACTCGATATAAATATCGCAACAAAAAATCCAAAACACACAATGATAAACAATGATGTGTATATTTCACAGGAGATAAAAAAACAGACATAAATTCCCACCATATTATGGCGTTAATATTGGAATGACATACTGAAAACAAGTACAATATAATGTTGATTACACACAATCTTGCTTCGAAAAAAAACCCGCCAGACCAAATGTATTCACATGTACATAAACATACGTATATACATATACATATCTGAGGTAAAGACGAACAACACACATACATACATACACACACACACACACACAGAAAGGTTAACTGGTAGAAACCTGATAAGACAAACACACAAACACCGCCACCACACAAGCCCGATACAACATATTCTCGCCTGAGACATCATATAAGACGGTGAGTGACTGAAATCAGTCACTATTCGTGCTGAAGTAAAGCGGCATGACTACATAATGAGTCATCCTCAACTAACCGTTCTGCTCTCAATATGAACCATGTGTGCGTGTATTGTACACACACATACACTGACATACACACACACACACACTGACACACACACACACACACACACACACAGACAGACAGACAGACAGACACACAGTCAGCCTAAAACAACAGTAGACGGACAGATATGATCGACGTGTTTGCTGAGAAAACTGATAATGTTGACAATACAAGAGTGTGTGACTCACTTACTAAGTACGAGTAACTTACACTTACTGACTCATTGGACACGAGTAACTTACTGACTGACTCACTGGGCAGGAGTAACTTACTGATTCACTCACTAAGCACGAGTAACTTACTGACTCACTAAGCACCAGTAACTCACAATGACTCACGTACTAAGCACGAGTAACTCACAATGACTCACTAAGCACGAGTAACTTACTGACTCACTCACTGAGCACGAGTAACTCACAATGACTCACTCACTAAGCACGAGTAACTCACAATGACTCACTGAGCACGAGTAACTCACAATGACTCACTAAGCACGAGTAACTCACAATGACTCACTCACTGAGCACGAGTAACTCACGGACTGACTCACTCACTGAGCACGAGTTGAGAGAGGCAGTCTGTGTTGCAGTGGACTGTCATACAGCCAATTATCATCAACTCTGTGAAACATCTGACAATCAGACACACACACACACACACACACACACACACACACACACACACACAGACACACATACACATAGTGCATGTTGGACTGACTCAGACAGCTCGTATTCACTAGCGTTAAAAGTGCATTTATTCATTTCATTCGCCTCACAAGCGGGAGGTCCGTGGTTCGAAACCCCGGCGGAGGAGAATTTAATTGGATGAATTCTATAATTCAACAGTCCCTGTCCATCCAGCAGTAAATGATGGTACCAGATATCAGTCATGTGTTGTGTCATGCATTCTGGGGAGGTGGTTCTCTCAAATACGTCTTCCGTCCTTGTGACGTCATAGCGTGGAGAGGGTCGGTTCTGTGGTGACAGCGAGCTGCACGGGATACACCTGTGTGTGTTCATAAGCTTCGACTTCTTCCCGTGTAGCAGCTGTCACTTGAGCAGCCTTTAACCTTTAACCTTCAGCAATCAATTATGGCGTGAGGG